>VZSC01013341.1:0-13874 GCA_013398225.1 Steatornis caripensis | reverse complement strand
TGGGGGGGCGAGGGGGGGGGATGCAGTGAGCGAGCGGCTGCGTGGTTCTTTGTTGCCGGCTGGGCTCAAACCACGGCAATTGTCACAGAAGTACATGCAACTGTAGAGAATTATCTGTAGGGAATATGAACACAGAAGAGAGTTATAAATGTGTCACTCTACAGTCATTTGTTCTGCAGCCACTAAACAAAAATAAATTGTTTAGATGCAGCAGGGGGATGTTAATAGAATTATAAGGCCATAGTTTCAACTTTCCACGAAATAGAAAAAAAAACATGAGTACATGTTTGTTTTAAGATGAGAACTAATCTTGGTAGACTTGCTACTTGTGACCAAAAAAAAGTTCCTTAATACACAGGGTAAAATGATCGTTTCTTTTTATAAGTAATTGGGGTTTATTTTCTAGCCATTGTTTTTGCAAAGGGCGCCATAAGAAAGGCTTGTGAAAAGGCACTGCTGCATGAAATTACAGTGTCTGAGATCCATTGTTTGACATCCTTGACTGGAAAATTATATGGTATATAGGATACTCTCCGAGTAGTAATTTACTTCAAATGAGATGTTGGCTCAAAAGTGCTTTTGGGATATTGGAGCTTTTCATTTTGCTTTTAGAACTACAGGGAAGTATTCTGTTCCCTGGATGATATTGACAGTGTCTTTAAACTGACAGTTAAGATTTCAGACAGTTTTTAAGGTAACACCTGGAGCAACCTGTTACGGGAAAGAATGAGAGGTCAGAGCTGTGCACTAGAATTTATTTCTGATGTTCTTGAAGTTCTCAAAATTTTTGGCCTGCATTTAAAATAGAGTTTTGCGATACCTGATTCTGTTGATTAAAGAATTAAATCTTTTTTACCTCTTTTTACCAGTCAGTCTGTATGCATGGAATAATTGCATTTGGAACATTGAGAAGCTTTTAAGTGAATTATAATTCAGCATGATTGTGGATTACCCTTTGAAAAGGAAACAGCCATTTCAGATGTGGTGTGGCTTTGAGCTTGCATTATTGTGGGGTTAATCCAAAGGATCACTACTCAGATGTGAGCTGTAGTGTGAAGCCACATTTAGATACATGCTGTGTCACTAGGACGTTTAAGCTATGTTGTTTTTCCTAGTGAGTTA
Source organism: Steatornis caripensis (assembly GCA_013398225.1). Taxonomy (NCBI): domain Eukaryota; kingdom Metazoa; phylum Chordata; class Aves; order Caprimulgiformes; family Steatornithidae; genus Steatornis; species Steatornis caripensis. The sequence goes on along the minus strand of VZSC01013341.1, from coordinate 12,752 downwards.
CAAAAGAGAGAGTTTCACACATGTGATGGGAAAACTATCAGCACTAAAAATGGTTTAGTCAATAGTTTCTCTGCAGATTTGGCTCATTACTAATTTGGATGAGAACTGCACTTGGGCTTTATCCCAGAGCTGTGATGAGTCAGCCTGCATGGAAAACACTTCAAGTATCTGGTCAAAAACTTTCATCTGTTTTGCTGAGTAAAGGGCAGAGGAGTCCAGATTATTTTCTGTGTGGTTTCTGCGCTTACTGTGTCCTTTAGGGATGGATGCACTGTGAACAGGGTGGCTGGTTCTAATCTCCCTGCTTCTCAGAGGTTATAGCTACTGAATCCAATTCTTCAAGAGAGAAGTACTTTGTTTAGTCTACTGACGGCCAAGGTGGAGAGTACTCACTCTTAGGTTATGTGATAAAAGGCCTGTCTGCCCACATGCAAGGGAGTGCAGAGGCAATAGAAGGTAAAGGAACCCGAGTACCACCCTGCTGGCACTCCTCCCAGGACCATCCCAGGAGAGCCATAACCGCATCAGTGGCTGATCTGCACAGACCAGAGGAACACAGAGGCAGGCAGGGGAACCAAAATTACAGACTCGGAGAACAGACACAGTTTGGCTCCTCCTGGGGCTCTGCTGGGGTAGCCTTAGCCCCATGGTTCAGGGCTGACATCTATCAAGATGAGGCTCTCCAGAGCGCCCCACAGACTCAGGGAGGGTTACTGCTAAGGGATAGGGGACACATTACGGAATGAGGGGGAAGAGCATTTCAATATTACACAAGCCTTATGGGATGCGTATGGCAGGAACCAAAGAGAGAGCAAGGGAGGGATCTAGGTGATTTGGGGAGGAACAAGCATAGGAAAACAGGGATAAAGGGATAGAAAGGGTTGCTGACATGTAAGCAGGGCTGGTCAATATGCTTGTCTTGCTGTGACCTTTGGTCAATACAGCCCTAACTTCTTACTAAATTCAATTTATAACTATTTTTTTGGGCTAGAGACTCTTGTTTACTGTGTGCATGTGTGTGTATGGGGGGATCTAAGTGCCAGCAACTGGAGTGTGTGTTTCCCACTAATGGACCTTCATCCTGATCAGCCAGAGAGAGGAACAAGATGAGGCTATTAGTGCTCTTCGTGTGAGTGCTGTTCACTTCTGTTTGTGTTGATCTGCAGGGCTCGCTGTGTATATGTGGATGTGTGTTATATAGGTGTGTTTATGTCTATGCCCACTGAGATTGCATTCCCAGCTTTCTGTAACGGTACATGGAGGATGGAGAGAGCATCTCCTCCTCTAAGGTTGCATGGTTAAGGACCTTTTCAGTGTAAAAAGGGGATAATAAGGGAGAAGCCATAAAAGAACATACAGACATGCAAACGTGACCAACAAACTGTAAGGCAGGCAGTAGTGAGAACCAAACCTGGTCAGCCACACTAGTTGCTAAGGGTATGTGGAATGTGAGGATGTTTATTTCATTAATATTATCTGATAGAAGTCCAGTGGGTTACTAAAGAAAAGGAGGAGGCTGTAAGCAAAATGTACAGAGACACAAACCTGACAGGCACAATGCAGGCAAAGAAAAGAAAGCAACCTTGTCAGTCACACTCGTGGGTGGGCTGTCAGAAAGCTGCAGACAAACCAGTATTTTGCAACTGAATAGGATGCAAACCTGACGGTCCAGGATGTTGGAGGGCTATCAGTGCAACTGTGTGAACTGGTGAAGGAATGTGAAGGGGAAGAAGTCAGGGAGGGACAAAGGAGGAACAGGCAGAAAGGAGGAGTATAAAAGGGGCTGGCTGCATTTAAGATGGGGCCAATCAGTATGCTTGTCTGACCGAGCTCTGCACTTGATCACCACAACCTATCGTCTTAGTAAATCCTTTCATAATTATCTCTGTCTAATTTCACTGTCACATTGCGTGTGTGAGGTCTGCAAGGACTAAGTGCAAGGGCTTCTTGAGGGGTCTGGCGTGAGTAGATGCTGGGCCAGCAACTGGAGTCAGACTAGGGGTGTGTGTGGGGCCTGCTGGTGTCAGCTGCTGGAGCAAGTTAGGGTCCTAACATCAGTATTTGGAGGGGCTATAGCTCTCTGGATCTAGGGAGGGTCCTACAGACTTTGAGCCCAGATTGCCAGATACCTGAGGGGACCAGTGGGAGTGAAATTGGTGCTAGCAACTGCAATCAGGCTGGTGGTGTGGGCATGCCTGGCTTGTGGTGTCAGCAACCAGAGCAAGTGGGGTCCTAGCGCAAGCTACTGGAGCAGGTGAGGGTCTTCACCACCAGCCACTGGTGCAGAAATGGTGTGTGTCCTGAAAACCAGCTACTGGGAGGGACCAGGGTGAGTGAAGCAAGTCACAGGCTCAGCACTGGTGCCTGGGGCAGGACCACAGGTCACAGCACGTCTGTGTGGCGCCAGCTGCTGTGGAGGCAGCAGGGAGGTGAGGGTCTGTATCTTCTGCAAAGCTGATGTTTGGTTGGGGTGAGGGGAGGTGTAATTTACTACCAAACTTCAAGCTGGACTAGCCAGCTAAGGCTAAGGTCTGTGCATGAGGTCAGGCAAGCAGAGGCGAGTTGCTTGTATTCAGGGGGGCCTGCAAATGTGGAATGCCTGTGAGACAAGTGTGTGAGTGCTGCGTGTTTGCTAGTGAGGACCAAGCTGGACAAGCCAGCAAGTAGAAGATCCATGAAGCAGGTAAGAGGGCCTGGGCAGTGGTATCCAATGAACAGAGGAGCCGTGCTGGTGCTTGGGGGATCTGCACTCTTAGGGAAACCATGACACCCTCATCACTTGTCAGCAATACTAGTTCTGCCCTCCAGCTAGCTTGTGCAATTTCTGATTTTTAGGAATGGTAGGTTTAAGTTACATCTGGGAGATTTTCTGTCACTGAGGTACAAATCTGCTCAGCCCTTGGTGCTTTTCACAGAGAATAGAAGGCTGATACCGACATGGTCTAGCTATAACATGGGCTTGATATTTGTTTACAAGTTTATTACTCAATTCTTTTGGGTAACTGGCTCCCAAGCCTTTTAGTTATGTCCCTGAGTCTCTCTAGGCTCACTTGCATGGAAGTGCTGTTCTTTCAGCACTGCACTTTGCTCTCATTGTATCTTGTCTGACCTTGTACCTTAGAGAACTGTTGGGGCCAGAGGACCTTATGCCATGAGGGGATCAGCCTGTGCAGACACTCTCCTCTGCCTAACAGCAGCAAAAGAAAAGCAGTGTCAAGAGTGTGGCACAGAGGTGGCAGGTTCGTACAAATCATTACTAGAATATGATTTCTAGAAACAAGGACTTACCAAGGGCAATCAGTTTGGCCTGTTATTCGTTCTGCTTTTACAAGAACAAAACCTGTAGGAAAGTGTTGGATTTTTAACTTTTCCTAACAGAGTGCAATAGCTGATAAGTACTTGAAATGATAATAACCTTTAGCAGCCCGTCTCTGACTGTAGCCTATTTCCACACTTTCAACTCTGCCTTTGAAACTGTTGCTTGCCATTACCTCTCTTAATAAATGTTTGAGGTGGTTTCATTTTGTACTTGAGAGATGCTGTTCTTCCCTCAGCTATCGAAAGCAAGCTGAATTTGCATTATCACCACTGTTTAATGGATGCAGGGAGACAGCCAATTTGAGGTACGCTGTGGTTAAGGTTGAGCATGCATCTGTTTTCAAATTTAAAAAGTTGGCTTTAAATCCGGCTTGAGTGGCAATCTAGTAAATAGGGGTAATTGTGTCTTAGTTGCAATCACTTTTTGGAGGTCATGCTGTTTTGAAAGTGACACGTTGTTCATTGTGTATTAATTAGTTCTGGTGCAGTTTAGTGATAGGCTTCAGCTGCGTGCTTTATTTCCTAGATGGAAGGGAAGCACTGCTGAGGGCACTCTAGAAGAGCGTTGCTTTCTTCGATGTAAGGAGTCATGGGGCTGTGGCAGGGAGAATCTGAGGACAATGTTGTTCCAGCAGTCGTGGCTGCCTATGCACATTATCAAGCTTGAAAGGCCCTTGCAGTGTTTCAGGAGAGTTGCAATAACATTGATGGTGATGGGTGACTGAACACATTTTCCTTTAGAGCTACTCAGAAACAGCTGACAAGTGCAGTTTTAGGAAGGCTTCTGGAGAAGCTCGTTGCATGTGTCTTTATTGCCACCTTCTGGAAAGGGAGAAGAATAATTTTTGAGTAGGTTTTTACAAACATCAGGTCCTTTATTTTTGACAATACACGTGCCAAGTTTTGTAAAGCAGTGACTTGCTTATAGTCACATAGGGGAGTCCATAGCAGAGGCAGAAGTAAATTTAGATTTCCAGAATGCTAACCATAAGGCCACTTGTCTCCTCAATTGTTGTTGTGTCCCCTCACTCCAAACTAAATAGCTTTCTTGCATCTCTGCTTGAATTTCTTGCAGAGTTTCTGTAAACATTTCTAGTTCCAGGAATGAGATACCATTTTCTTCTCTTAAACGAAGTCTTCCTTTTAGCAGCTGTCATCTCAGTAGTGAGGCTGCCTTCTGCGGTCTGCAAGTAGTTTTCAATCCTAAGTTTTAACCCATGTAAAGCAACAACATGCCCTGAGTAATTCCTGAGAGTGCTTCTAAAATATGTTCAAATGTGAAGGGGGAAGTGAGATATTAATGTCACTTTCTATCTTTTTCCATGCTTTTTCATCACAACTGAAATCACACACGAAGCTTTAGAGCATTATCTGTCTTGCAGCTAAACACAACAGAGGGGGAATTTTAATGAAACTGTACTGAGGTAACTTCTTCCGTGCCTGAGTATAGATTTTTAGCAGCCTTTACGTGTTTAATGCCTTGAAGGCAGTGTCCCACTGCACGATACCCATTGACAAAGACAGTATGTATTGTAAGGTTTCAGTCACTGATCTCTTAATTCTTTTTTGGTGAACTGACTCGCTGTAAAAAAAAAAAAGAATAGAGTTAGACTGTGCCATAACAAGATGCTTTGTGTTTTTTCTCTTCAGGTGAAAAATGTGTTTTGTATGAAGGCAAAGGAAGGCAGAAAAAAATCAGTACGTACCTTAGTGGCTATTGGAAATGGCCAAGGGGCTGCAGGTATGTTCGTTTACTCTAAGTGAAAAATGCCAAAGTAATCATTGTTTGTAACTGGACTTTGGAAGGCATGGTGATTTAAAGGGACTTTTTATACTTAACAACAACAAAAAATTACCCTTTTTTCCACTGGGCAATATTAAAATACCTGTAAAAATTATGAATTCATCTATAAAAATAAGCTTTATAATCAAGTATGTTTGTATTCATTGGGACACTTTGTTTTGTATTAAAAAAAAATTGAGAAAAGTAGTAATAAGTGATGAGGTTTGGAGCATGTATTGTCCAGTGGTAAAAATATTTTTTAATTTACCTCTAGAGTGATAGATCTAACCACTGGTAGATCTTACCAGAAGGGATCATCTATGCTTTCCTGTACACGCTGTTTCTTTTTACTGTAGGTATTGTTTATGTTTAAAAAAAAATTAAAGCCTGAAAGTATTCAGCCATGCATACCTGTATTTGTTTCACTAAGCCTTAGGCATGTAGCTGCAGAGCGTAGTTTTTTACTTTCAAGTCAAAGAAAAGAATCCGGCACCTGCAAAAGTTGCCTGAAATTGCAGCTGGGCTGACATGCCCAGGAAGTATTCATCTCCTTGCACCGATGGTGGAAGAAAACTCAGCGAAGTGTGCTCTTCACAGAGGTGCCTGTGCTTGACTGAAATGAATCCGGGCCTTTGTGATTAGTAGAGCAGATAGAGTCATAAGGAAGTAGGAGTCAGTGGATGTGGGTTTGTCTTTCTGGTTTTGAAAATCACTTCCACGTTGTTGGGGTTCCTGGGGTTTTATTTTTATTTTATCTTAACAGCGGTGACCACTTTGCTGCAAAGGGCAGCATAACTGGTTGTGCGTTTTCCTGGGTTATTTTCTAGCTAGTGTTAGTATTTCTAGGTAGAATTAGTGTAAATCTGGCTGATTTGGGTTTCTTTTCTTCTCCCTAAGCCTCAGCATAGTCCCTTGGAAATATTACTGCTTTTAGTTAAAAAGGGCTTATTTACTGGTAATCTCAGCTAGGATCTTAATTGAGAAATTCTTAATGGATCTGTCAAATCAGAAGACCCTAAATTTCCTTCTGGTTCAGCCTCTTTAGGAAGCTTTCTTATTTTATTGAAGTTAATCATTTAAAAAATCCACTTTATGGGCTTCCTACAAATACTGTATTTACACTTTTAGGGAAAAATAGAATACTTGAAGCCCTTTGAGTCCAGTCTCATAGTAACTTCAGTGTTCTGTGGCTCGTCCCATTTGTAGGCGCTCTCCATTATGACTCTTTATAATGGTCTCGTCAGCAAGCAATTTGAAGTCTAACCATAGAAATGCTGTCTACAGCATAAAGTAAATAGGACAGATCAAAGGATGTAAGATTGTGAAGGATCTTATAATATGAGCTGTGAAAAGAGACGTTTTTCCTTTTCTTTCTCAGCAAAGACTAGAGAAAGAATACTGGTCAGAGGCATTCAGTTTATTTGTGATTTCTTTGTAACAGAACTCTTAAGCACAATTATGTATGCAGGGTAGTGATGACTAAGCCATCTCTAGAAGCAATCAAACCATCTCAGTGCAGCATCTAGCTTGGATTAACTAGCCCTGGATCCCAGCATAAAGGAACTATGCAGCCACCCTGGACAGCAATGAGTTTCTTGCATGTTTTCAGTTGTTATTGAGGAAATAGTGTTTATCTTTCACTCAGTTTTCAAATACTGGGAGTTAAAGAGGAATTGTTTTGTTGCAAGGTAAGTTTTATTTAAGAAGCACCCTTGAATGTGCTAAGTTTTTCCCCATAAGGACATAGTTTTCATGCATTCTCTTGTGGATGCAAACTGATGTACATTAAAATTCCCATTAGACCTCAGATGGACTTAGAGATAAGACAGCTGTGCAGAATTAAAAGAAGAATCCACTAAAAAAATAGAAAATTAATAGCTATGAAGTAAATAATCCAAATAATATAATACAAATTATAGAGAATTCCTACCTCTATCAGGAGGCAGGAATATGGCATATATTGTATTGGAAATTGCATTTGCATTGCTGTATGACTCTCGTAAAGAAAATCCTGCTTTCAATATATATGCAGAGCATCCACCTTTTGGGTACAAATAATCTTCTTTTATTATGAGCTGAATAGGTATCTATGATGATGGGATATATGTCAGACAACTGTATTTCCAGTCAGCTATAGTTTTGCAGAACTTCATTTATGTGAAAGATGCAAGTCCAGATGTGCTCCTTAATTTTAATTGCAGTTTGGAGGGGAGGAAAATTTATGTATAGAGGAAGGTGTGGTCCTCCAGCAGAAAGATATGTTAGATATGAAAAGCTTTTTCATGAAACATGTTATCACTTTAATACACATGTACTGAATGATTGAAGGTTGCCCAGCTGACCTCGTTTTTGGCATTTTCTAATCTATTGCATGACTTCACAGCATTAGTACACTGCTATTGTGCTCTGTATGTGTGTTTAAAAGAATATGACAGTTTCCTTGCATTTTCTTGTGCACAGGGAAAGCTATCTAAAGAGGTAGCTGATAGCAGACACTACCTTTGACTGTCTGCTTCTTCTGTAGCAGCCTCCAGGCTTGTGATGATATCCTCTTTGTTTGTAGCACCACAACGGTCTTGATGGTATTTCTTTCCTAGACGTATTCCAGCCCATTTTTCTTGGAGTGTCTGCATGAAATTAGTGTGTCAGTGTCGGCCAATGGGTCCAGTCCCATTGATTTTTGGATTAGGCTTTTGGATACAGGTAACCCACACCCCAGCTGACACAACAAAAACGTCAAAGGACCAAAAAGCTAGACCTGCTGATTTGAAGTTAAATTATTTTAATTCAATCTATCTTGACATTGTTGGACTAAAGAGTTTGTAAAAATGGTTGTCAGATGCTCTTACTCATTCCATACAGTCAGCTGATGTCCTGCCTGCTCTGAGCTGACTGCAAATACTCCGAGACTGCTGCGAAATCTCTTCATCACTACCACAGTTCACCTGGTAAATAGCAGTAGGTCTGAGGGTTCAGAGAGAATTAGGTAGCAGTTTGTAAACTGGCTGTCTGTTTTTTCTCTGTTCTACAGGCATGCATTTTTTGCAAATGCACTATTCTGTTAAACTTTTCATATTCTCTGTTTCACTGGTAGAAACCCAGTTTCCTCCTTTGCTTCCAGGGTCTTGGAGCTGCTCTTTGTACAGACATAGTTGGTATATCTACATCAGCTTCCTTTTTTTTTTTTCTTCATTCCATTCTTAAGTGGAAGACTGGACTTGTGTTTGGTTGAAGCGGTCACCACTGTTCAGTTGTTTGGAACAGGTTTGGGCAAATACGCAAAAGAAATAACTTAAAACTTTATTTGTTCTCATTTGACAACAAGCAATTGGCATCCAATTGTTAGATATTCATAACTCCTAAACTGTTACTTTCTATGGTTTCTGTGGTTTTCTCTGGACCATTTTCTGAATATGGTCTGTGCAATGGAGTGGAAATAACAGGTACTAAACTTGGTTGTGAAGTTCTCTGGTTTTTCCTCTTTGCTTTCTGAAGGTCCTGCCTCATGTATTTCTCAGTAATAGAATGACTCTCTTCTGTCTTGCAGGTTTTGCAATGGGGAAAGCAGGTGACAGGATGAATGCTTTACGGAAAGTATGTTGATTGAATTGTTTGTTGCTTGATGACAAATAATTTATACGTACACTTTTTTTTAATAATCAGTATCTTTTGTAGTCTGTGCAAAGAAGTAAGTCCATGTATGTGATTTGTCCATCTTGATACAAAATAATGAGGTTGCCCTGCAATGAGATTCTTTTAATGCACACTTTATTTTCCTTTACTCCCTTTTCTGTGGCCTATACCTATCCCCACCTTGCTCAGTTGTTTCCAATAGCTATATAGCATACAATCTGCTTATACAGTTAGTGTGTAGGAATTTGTCTCTTATACAGACCTTATTAAGGCTCCTTTAGACTTCAAAATGTTACTTGCCCATCTACATTAATCTAGTTTGTGTTGTAATGCTCAACTAAGCTATCAAAGTACCAAAGCTAAAACACACAAAGTTTGATAAAGTTGCTACTATATTGAGAAATCTATTTAAATATTCAGTCTGTTAGGAGAAAGCAGTTCTTTGTGGAAATGAAAATGTTCTCTTTAAAGTAAATTGTTTAGATGTGGCAAACCTGTGTTCCTAAGTTTTCTTTCTTGCTTTTTTTCTGTCTAGTTAACTGAACAATGGTGAATTTCAAATACTTTGCAGAAATTTTCAAGAAAAAATGTTTTCTCCTTTTATTTCCTAGGCAAAGAATAAAGCAATACGCTGCTTACATTTTATAGAGCTCTATCAGAACCACACAAGTAAGTATTATGATTTTTTTTTAGACTCTAACTTTCAATAAGTACTGAATATACCAACAAGAACTGGTTGCAACTAGTTACAAAGCATAGAAAGATGCTACCTAAAACCTTTCTGGTCTGATGCATTGTATTATTATTCTTTGTGCGTTATTTTGTTTCTTCAATATGCTGTATGAAATCTCAGCCCCAGACTGTTTTAGCAAGACAGTGGTAATGTCAGAGTACAGTCTGTCAATCCCTCTGCAAAATAAATTACTGTTACCTGGAATGAATTTGTAGTTTGCTCTTTACTTTCACTCAGGTTTGTATCAACAGTTGTAGGAAGGTCCATGAGGAAAAGTTAAGATTAAGTAATGTGAGATGATGTTAAAATATTGAGAGGTTTGTCTCCCTTCAAGGCTCCTGCCTTTGCCATGTTTAAAATTTGGATACTTAAGGCACAATATTTCAGACTCTTTGAAAATGGAGGCGGAGGGAGGGGGTAGTAGTAAGATTGGATCTCTGCTGGCAGAATTTGAGCTAAGGAAGTCAGATACTGTCTGCACATCTTTACAGTGAACTCCTCTGTGCTTTTCTCCTTTGTATGTCAGAGATGATTCCCTGTTGACTCAATCCACGTATGCTGACAGAGCCCCGCAGCTGGGGAGAACATGGGCTGGAGAAGTCAGTCTGATGTTTCATGGTAGCTTTTTGTTGATTCAATTTAATACCATACAAGTCCTCTCTGATGTCAGATGTGATACTGGTATACCAAATATTCAGTTATCTTTCAGAAAAATTTTGGAAGATAATACCTTACAAGAGTATATAAATATTTAACCAACTCATTGTGTAGGCAAATATTCAGTATAATAAATTTTAGCTAGAAATCCAAAACTGAAGTTATCCTCATGAGTCTATTCCTTGAGCATTGTTATTTCACACTAACAGATTGGGGATTTGATTAAAAACTGGTGGTGTTTCCACCGTGCTTTCCATTTTACTTAATGTAGAGGTCCTCTCTGAGCCACCTAGACTGCAGTGCTAGAATCCACTATGCAGAGACTGAGCCACTGAATCAGATGTATAATAACAAACAGCCACTCAGCAGAGAATATGAGTTTGGGATTCCTTTTGAAGCAGAGAGAAGCAGGAAGACTGGAATGGTAAATATTCTGTATGGAAAATCCAAGAACACTGAAGTCTATGGGGAAATCTTAGGTTAAAAGCAGAATTACTAGAAAAATCTGAGTATGAGAAAGAAGGTTAAATTGTACCACGTGAGCTCACTTCAAAGGTAAATGAGGATCATACAGACACTTCATATTTTTCAAGTGAAGCTTGGTTTTGTATACAATAATTACTTAGTATTCACAGAGGTGTAAACATTCCTAATCTATTCTAGAAATCTACCTGGATTAACCCTTTTCTTTAAAGAACTCAGAGGAGAGTAAAACCAACTTCCTATTCAGTTCTGAAAAAGAAAGGTACTCCTTAAATGTGCTGAGCTAAAGCTTTCTAGAAGGAAGAATTTAGCTGTAATGCCTGTTTTTTTTCCCCCCTCCAGTTTACCATGACATCACAGTGAAATTTAAAAGCACAACTATCCGCATGAAGAAGCAAAACAAAGGTAAGTAAAGCTACCTGGAAATTTTTGAGGTTTTATTCATTACTGACTGGTATTTATTTGATGAAGTTAAATTTGTGTAAAGTCTGTTTACTTCAGAGACGGATCATTTGGTGCTAGTCTACCATGTTTTAAATGTTGAAGATGATCAATTGTTTTTCATTAGAAATACCTACTGTTGATGACACGGCTTTGTTATTGTAAATTGGGGTTTGTCCCTCTTACACTGGTGGGAGCTCTATTCCTGGTATTCTTTCATGCTTCCTAAGTGTAGTTCTTTCTGCTCTAAATTACCTGGATGTGGAAAAGTCTAATCTAATAGCATAGATGTTGGAGGCAAGGGCCTTTAGAAGAACCCTGCAGGTTTTTCTTCCCACCATATGGCCCACGTGTGCTTTGGAAAACTGATAGGTTCGTTCCATTATTTTTTTTTTAATTGCTGTTTTCAAGACAAGATTCAGAGGTAGTTTAGTATGCAGTGGTGGGAGTGCTGGTTTACAGTCTTACCAGTTGCAAAGTCCAGGTTGATCTTCCTGGAAGTGGCACCTGTAGTTTCTTGATAGCCCATCAGTTAGTGGTGATGTTTGTTTCTTGTCATTGTCTCTGTGTTTGTTTGTCAGGTCTGTGTCTCTGTATATTTTGTTTCTAGTTTCCCCCTTTTCCTTCAGTTTCCCAACTGACAAAGTCCCCAGTCAGATAACCTCACTAGAACAAACATTCTCACGCTCTCACATGCTCTTATGAATCAGTGTGACTGACCAGGTTTGGTTCTCATCACTGCCTCCCTTGTCACTTCTCAGTCACGTTTGTGTCCCTGTATGTTCTTGTCACTCTCCTTCGATATACCCTTACACCTACCAGTACATTGGAAGTACTTGTAATTAAAAATACTTTCAGTCCACAGTGGTACTAAAGCGCAACAGTTGTGAAGTATGGCAACCCAGTGTGCTGTTTCTAATAGCTACCATGTGAACGCTGACCTTTTGAAGACATGTTGCTGTCTTTCTGGTGTTGCTTTCCTAACCTTCAGAGCTGTTGCAGTATGTGCTTTGCCAGTCATTTACAATGACAAGGATACATCCAGAGCCAGCTTGTAAAATGCTGTCATGTTCTTCAGGATTGCAATGTAAAAAAGTTACAACAGTTGATGTAGTTTGTGGAGCTAAAGGTTAGCTTATCTCTAATGCACTGCAGTTTTCAGTGTGATCCATTTTACCATCTGGGGTCTTTCTGTTTTGAAGGCCTGCAGTGACGACGTGAGGTCATTTCTTTGTGTGAGTCTTTTGAGTTAGACCTTTATGTACAAAGGTTTGATTTGACTTGTTTAGCGTAACTTTACTTTCAGGACAGATAAAGGTAGCTGCTCTTCTATAGAAAACAGATACAATTTGCTGCTGAGCACCCTTAATTGGTCCTCAAATTTTAATATTTATATCTTTATATCTTCATATATGAAAGTAATTCATTTGCACGGCTAGTTCTTTGTGAATCACTTGCGTTTCATTATGATAAGATGTAAACTGCAAGAGCATTTAATGATTGGCTTATAATAAGTTAGAAAATTGGGATGAATCCAGGCAGAACAGTCTTGTTCAGCTACTTAATTCATCAATTTCTGCAACCTTTGAGTAAGCTGTAGCATTGACACTTTGGACATACTGTTTGGTTTTGTGTAATTGGTATTTGTAATTGTAATTTTGTAATTGGTATTTTCGGCGAGGCACACCGCAGTGCTAGCACGAA
>VZSC01013338.1:13475-29337 GCA_013398225.1 Steatornis caripensis | reverse complement strand
GGACAGGAGGAAATGTGTGGGGTGGCAGGCAGCTGGAGACCCTGACAAACAGGCTGGAGGAGGGGTGGGAGCAAGGACAACCTCTGAGGCTGCTTCTGCCCTCGCAAGCCCAGGCAGACATGGCCCCTTCCCAACCCCATAATCCTACTGGCCTGTGCCGAGAGCAGTCCCCGCCAGGCACACCCATCGCTGTAACCAGACCGAGAGAAGAGCCCATATTGACACAGGAGCNAGGCTGGAGGAGGGGTGGGAGCAAGGACAACCTCTGAGGCTGCTTCTGCCCTCGCAAGCCCAGGCAGACATGGCCCCTTCCCAACCCCATAATCCTACTGGCCTGTGCCGAGAGCAGTCCCCGCCAGGCACACCCATCGCTGTAACCAGACCGAGAGAAGAGCCCATATTGACACAGGAGCATCTGTGTCAGTAATTGTCGTGCAGCCTGGCAAATTGCTTCAATGTGCCATACCCTCCAGCCGCACAGCTCAGCAGCAGCAGCAGGCCTGGGGGTGGGGGCCGTGCTGCTTCCAGAGAGACGGGAAGAGTCCTAGACCTGCTAGAAGGGATCAGGACCCCACAGGGACTTCCCAGGTCCTAGTCCAGGTCCCTGCTTCTCAACAAAGTCTTGCCTGATGGCCGCTTGGCAGCTGCTCTGGCTACAGTACGTTTCACTCTATCATCCTTGGCGCAACTTTCCCGATTCAGATCACAACGAGAGAAGGAAAAAAGTTCCTGTCAGCCTTTAGGCTGCCATTTACACCAACCAAAGGAGATTTGAGAGAGGATCATACTGTACCTCCTTCCCAACGCTTACTTGGCTGTTGGGAGCAGGGGATCCTCACCAGTTTACTCCAGACAAGCGCCTGGCTTTTCTCCCATCCGTATCTGCAGCTGCTTTCTGAGTCTAGACAAAGCTAGAACAGAAACAAAAGGCGAGGTTTCTCCTTCAAAAATTAGGTACCCGGTTCGAGTCTGTATAAACCACAGCTTTTGAGATGTCGCAGACTGGAGCCATTCAGTGCCATTTGAAGTCACCAGATTGACCAGAGGTGACTGTTTTCATTTCCATCTGTTCTTTTTCAATAATCTCTAGTTCTGTATTTCGTGTGCTTTTTAATGGCAGTGCAGTTCCAGCAGAGATTATTAATTTTGCCTCCCGGATCCAGGCATATAACTTTAGCAAAAGACTCCAGGCCTAATCATGACATTCTGAGACAAGCAAGGCCTTCAGAATTTGGCTCAATGTAGGAAACTCTTTAAAAGGCGCAGTTATTTGTAAAAGGTCATGGTTTAAGCCGGCCTCCTGAATGCTGCCGCTAGATACACGCTCCTCCACCTGAAAGGTGTCCTGCCCCTCTTGTGCCCTAGCTTCTTCGGTGATGAGAGAACCAGCCAACAATATAAAACCCAAAACTAACAACAAAACACCCTCAAGGCCAAGCATATTTAGTACTAATGACTTTACTAGCACTCCTTTAATGGCTGTGGATTTTGCCTATCTATTGGAAAATGTCTCTGTGATGAAGAGCCCATAGCCTGTCTTCCAGAGGAGAAGGTGTCATTGGTCAGAGTTGTTGCCAAGGCATGATAATAATGTAGGACTGGAAGGTCTCTTGGGCTTTCCCAGTACAGTCTAGCTTGGGGTGCAGTTAAGTGTTGTGATAGGGGAAGTGGGTACAGCCATCCGTCGTGGAGCTTGTGGAGAGGTAAGAAGTAGAGGGCTAATGTCTTGCTCTCCCTTTTGGGTCAGCGCTGGTCCAGTGCTTTGATTTGCTGGAAGTGGGTCTCCAGTCCTGGGACAATCAGCTTGGTGATTTTGTGTGTCTTGGTCTCCACTGCTCACCGTTAAATATTATGTCCCAGATGCCAAATGGATGCAACTGAAGGATTTCAACTCGGTTGAGCGCTGAGACCAACATACTTCATTTCTCTCCAGATCTCTCAAGGAACCATATAATAGCCTGTTAATGGGGCAGTTGTGTCCCACATTAGACGTGGAACATTAAAGAGGCAGATGAAACGACTTCTTAAATACAGGAAATTCCAGGTGTTTGCTAGCATCTACACAAACAAATCAATGGCGTAAGATATCCCTGTTGTACCCGTGGAGGATGACTGGTTCTGACAGAGCTGTGCTATGAAAACCAAATGGATATCACATGCACAAGGGGTGGCATCCCTGTGAGTGGTAGGCAACGTCTCAGGTAAACCACACTTTGCCCTAGGTTCGCTAGGAAGGAAAGCTCCAGCTGCCCTTTAGCCACATTCCTAGCAGGTCAGAAATGCAGAAATGCAGGTCAGAAGGAGCAGTCAATGCAAAACCAAGCACCACGGCTAGAGCATTGATTCAAAAGGGGAACATCATGGTTCGAAATAGACCTTGTGTGTTTGATATTACTGGATGATAATATTATGCAAAAGGGATGAAGAAGCTAAGAGGATTAGATGCTAATACACTGCTCGGAAATATAAGCAGCTGTTCTCATGGAATATATTTATGGCCCTCACATTGCAACTACCGCCAGAGTGAGGACCTACCAGGATAGCTGGGGAGTTCGTAAACTTGTCCAGCTTATGAGTATCCAATACACAGCAGATATGCATTTTGAGGCCTAGCAATGGGCTTGTATTACAAGAAAGAGATGTCTCTACAAATACTTGAGAGACCAAAGGCTTTCCATATGGAGGGTCTCTATTCTTGAGATCTGATTTCTGTGACTTCCTTTCCTGCTACAGCAAAGACAAGCTTCCAGATGATCGACCCCCAGAGTCCAGGTAACAGCTGTGAGGCTCCAATCAAAATCATATCCGTTGTTTATTCCATTCAGAGACAAACCCATTTGGGGGCATGTCTGCCCTGCAGAAAAGCCCAACGAGAGATCCGTAAGGAGAGAAGCTCACCTCATGCCAGCTTTCTACGTCTAGGCACATTCCTCCAGGGCTACGCATGAACAAACAAGCTACGCCGCTTGCATCCAGCCAACTCCGACCTCTCCTGTATACCGCTATGCCTCAGAGCCCAGCTCTGACTGTACCTACCGGCATGGGCACAGCCAGTGAGAGACAGTGCCTGCTGTCAGCTGTTCATGTTGGGTGGAGAGACTTGGCCAAGGACACAGAGGAAAGTAGTAGAAGAGTGAGGGCTTGAACCTGGATCCCAACCAAGTACGCTCTCCACTTGTGACTGAATGTTTGAACAAAAAGGTTATTTTTTCCCAGCGAAAGCTCTGTCGCTGCAGACTTGCTGTGGCCTTTTTGGCCCCGTGGAAGAGGATGTTCTGCCAGGGAGCCAGCCTGACTCCTTCAGTTCTGCGTGAGGCAGGGAAGGAAAGTTCCCCTCGGCCCCCAAGCTCGTGCCCCACAGCAGATGCAGTCACAGCAATCCTGACTGCTCTTCTTTCATGGGAGACCTTCCAGACCCACACCTAGAGAAGCAGTTCCCAGAACAGGACTTCGTCTGTTCAGCTGGTGGTAGCAACTTGGCCTCTGCTATGAACCAGGCATTGGGGAGGGGGATACATGCTCCCCAGTGGATTACTTGCGCTCTACATATTCTGGTGTCCAACTGCTCCTACACCAGCTGCCACTCCTACCACCGAGAATCTGTATTTCTCTCCTTTCTGTTCCTTTTTAATGCTTAAATCCCAAAGGCTGGGTTCTTCTCTAGGCTATGCCGGTTAGAGTGAAAGTCATCTGCAAGGAAGATCTTCCAGGATCGTATCAGAGCAATGAAGATCAGGATCTTTAAGCCACAAGAGATTAATTTGCAGTTTACAAGTTAGTTAATGTGGCTTAAGGAAACCCAACGAAGCCCTAAGCTTCATCCTTGATAATTTGCATACTGAGTCCGGTATGTCCATTACCAAGTGTCACCAGACAGATGCTGGTTGCATGTCCCCTTCCCTGCCTGTCACTGTGGAGTTACAACATGAAATCTTAAATGTATCTATCACACAGATTTTACCACTGGTCAGCTTCTCCAATTTTTTCTTTCTGGGTGCACAAGGCAATGATGTGACTGTGACAGGACAAGCGTCACGCATTGTGTCTTGTGATAGGGAAGGGCTGCGCTGATGGTGTTCGGTGGTCCGCATGGAGCATAGATCCCCCTGCATGTGTTTTGCCCTGCTACACAGCGCCCCAGCCTCCTTCTCTTCACCGCTGGTGAGTCCGTGGGCAGCCCTGCAGCTCCACAGCTCAGAGCTGAGTCTTGCTGGCTGCATGAGGGCCAAGCTGAGGGGTAACAGAGTGTGTGAAATCCAGGCCCAGCTGCTGTGAAATGCAAGGAAAGAGGCAACTGCACCGGTGGCGCACTCACCATGGGAGATGCCGTAACCTGTGGTGTTTGTAAAGAGAGGATGCACCAGCGTATTAAACGAAGTGCTATGACTGTTCACAGGGGGAAAATCGAACAGGTTTGGCTCCCTCAGGATGGCCGCAAGAGCAGCCTCAGTGGGAGAGCTGGTGTGACCATGACCAGGGAAATGGTTGACCTCCTTCTTTCCCCCCGCCCGCCTGAGGCTGCCCATGATCTTGTCCCCTGAGTCCGCCAGTGGTGCTTGGCAGAGAAGGCTTTGCTGCCCGAGCGTCCAGAGAGGGAGAACCAGGGGCTGACAATCCCGCACTGTCACTCCCCGTGGGGCTTTGGGAAGCCTCCATGATTGTGCAAGTGAGGCACATGTGTCCTGGGGACGGGTGTTGTGTACACACTTCTCCATTCATAGTGGCTTAACTCAAGTGCACCCCTCCCTCTCCAAAGCATCCCTGACACTCTAGGTGAATATTTGAAAGACAGGATCGGGGCTTTGGTTCGAGAGCCTCTTTGTACGGTGCTAACTGGTTTCAGGGCTGTAATTATCTCTCCGAGAGAAGCTGTAAATTGGATTAAGGCACTGAGTTGCAGCTGAGTGAGCTCCCTCCATTGCCCCACCTGGTGGGCTGCTGAGCGATAACAAAAAATGCGGAGAAATCGGATTTGGATTCTGCTTCACACTCATGGCTTCCTTCTGGAAAAAATGAAATTTTTCCGGCAGAAAGGGCTGGCATGGGTTTGCTGGCAGTATCAGTCCTGGGCTCGTATCATCTGCTGGCACTCTTCCGGAAACGCGATCCCCTCCGTTATCAGACAGAAATAAATAAATAAACAGCAGGAGATGTTTTGGCAAGGAAGGAGGAATCGCACCAAGAGGCGTGCGCGTACGCGCACACACACACACACACTCGCACACACACACTCGTCTCTGCACCGTGTCTTCACAGCCTGAGCTGTCTGTCGCAAGCAGAGGAGAAAGAGGGAGGTGGCAGCACAGGCGCAGGGAGATTTTTATTCTTTTTTTTAAATTCCTGTCCTCTGGGCTGCAAGAAGAGCCCATTTTTAGCAGCTTACGTGGAAGGCATAGAGGGCCTGGGCCTTGTATTGCTCTTGAAGCAAATCACTGTCCCCGCTACTCAGGGACCTCTACAGCATCTCTCCCCGAGACCTTGAACAAGGCACTGTTCCTTTCCCACGGGTGCTTTCAGCCCCATATAAGAGGGTCTAAAACTTGTACTGAGAGGCAATACAAGTTCCCTGGCTGATTTCAGCATCCTGACCAGGACAGACTAACATCAGGCTCATGGGACTTGATCCTCCCCTTTTGAGATGGGAGAGGCTCCATATCCGGGCTCCTTTTCGTATCTGGGCTCCTTTTTGTGCACAGAGGTGCGCGTACTTCCCTTGGGAGACGCGGGAGCACTCCACTGCAGGCACCTTTGGGGCAGGGGTCTGTAGGAAACCCAGCAGGGATGGGCAGTACCGATCACGGCCCCTGACTGAAGCCATCAGGTTACACTCTGAACTCGCAGGACCCGTGCAGAATAACGCGCCTGACAGCTTCATTTCCAGGCAAAGTTTATGATGGAGCATTTCTGTCCATGGAAGAATCAGATTACCCTGGGTTTGAAGGCAGTCTAAAACACTGCCTTCTCTTCACGAGTAGGGATCCCAGGACCAGCTTTTCAAGGGAGGCCAATTGGCAATTTATCCATAATCTGATTTATTCTGGCTCTTGGAGCTGTCGAACGGGGCTTGTGTCTGCCTGCAGTCTTCTGCGCTCTGCCATCTGCAGGCTTTCCTCCTGCTGCTGGGCATCTCCAACCAACACGGCAGCAGCTTCCCACCCCTCGTGACCACACGGGACACCGGGAAAGGCATCCCGTGGTGTTCGCGGCAGAGACACCTGTCGCCCATTGCATCTCAGGAGCGAGGCGGCTGCCTCTGTCCATCGGCTGCCCCTGCCAGCGGGCAAGGAACCGCCACTGGCAGCGGCGTCGAGGGCTGCCCCGGGCTGCGTGGCTGCTGAAGGAGGAGGGGAGCCTCTGAAGGGAGACACACTCCGGAAAACCTAGAAGGGAGTGTCAAGCCTGGGGAAGGGAGCCCCAGTCAGCTGGCACCTCACATGCACTGCCAGGCCAGTAATCCCCATACGGCTCCGGTGTATCAGCCAAACTCTTCAAATGCCATGGAGATGTTCTGCAAACCTCCTCCTCATGTAGTTTCTTCCCCCTTGCGTCCCCGGAGGTCTGTGTCTCTGTAATTCCTCTTGTCCTGCCGTCTGAGGGCAGCCGCCGCGCCATGTCCACACGGCCTCACACGGCCCTGAGAGGGCAGCCCTGGCCCTGAGGCTGAGCGATGCTCTGCCAAACGAAACCACCCTGGACCCGCACGGAGGAGGCCGCCTGCAGCCTCGCTGCTCCTCACAGTTGGTTCTTGCCTTGCCCTCCTTTTCTCTGGTCCCAACCTCATGCTACAACGTGGCACCACAGCACGGTGCTTAGAAAAGCCTGTCGGCCTCTCTTCTCTCTCCTGCTCTCCTCAAACCACCTGGAAATCCATTTTCTCCTCTGCTGAGTTCTTAGAAAGCAAAAGAAATGTCCAAGGGCTCGGCACTCGCAACTGAGTTCAGCTCAAATGTATGCCTTGAAAATAAAAAGGCCACATCCCTCATCAGGACCCAGATGCCCCCAGGATGCAGATAGCCATACTTTCAAAACATCCCAGCAGTTCCCAGATATCCTAAAAACTCCCCCCAAAACACGATGGGTTGGTGAGCAAGGGCCCTGCTGGAAATTCTTTGGGTGCCGTCTAACACTGAGCTTTATGTTTCTGCCAGCTTAACTTATTATTTGGTATTCAATTTGGCGATAAAATTTTTATATACCAGGTATTGTGTACTACAGCCATCCAGATAGACACGTATTTATGTGTGTGTGTTCCTGTAAATTACAGTAAGAGTTCTGTTATTACGTTCATAAGATTCAGCTCTGGTTTTCACACCTATACAGATTTTGCAAATCCTAACATGGAGAGAACAGATATATTAATTCTCATCGCTGTTCAAACTTCTTCAGTGTTAAAGTTTTGTTTTATTTTGCATTTAAGTATTTGAAGAAACTAGTAGGAGAGTTGCATACTTAATTCCAACCTTCCAAAGAAGGACTGTGCATTTATAAATTATCCTTTTTTGTTTCATCAGTCGTGGACTCAACCATTCCTGACCAGAGAAGAATTTAAACATGTACTTCAGCATGTTCAGCACAGGCTGAAGTGCTGGGGACTTAAAGGGGAACTTTAATTGCTGGGTGCCACTAGTAGGTGAGATGCTGAATTCCTCCCCAGGAGCGACTGCATTTCGGTGGTCATTCAGGTGGTTCTTTATAGCATTTTGCCAACCTCTACTAGAGCCTCTCAGCTCACGAAGACTGCATGGCTGTGCATGATCCCTTCTTGATGACTCTCCCTAGGAGACTGCTACATGCCTTCTGTATAGTTTTGGAAATTCTCTGCATTTTATACCTAGAATGTTGTGTTTGCAAACATCTTCCCTCACCGTAGGTGTCTGTGTGTCTTTCATACCTTTTACTGAGCGTTTTATTGTCCTTGCCATTTTAAAAGCAGGAACATGATTTATAGATGAAATTAATGAGCAAATCACCTGATGCTGAACTGATCCTGGATGTCACAGTACTTTAGACCTGATGCTGGTGCAAACAGAACACAGACATCTGGGCTGCTCCAGATTCCCAGTCCCCCAAACAATATGGCCTTGGGATCAGTCCAGCTAAGGCTCTTGCTCCTGCATGTTTTCCTTTCTGCAGGACAGAGGAGCGCATGGTTCTGATAACGTCTTATTTTCTGCTCATCAGGCTGCAATTGGGTTTGTGACTCCAATTAAAAGCAGCAGGTCAAATCCCTCTGCGATGTAACAGCCCTAAAGTCAATGGAGTCGCTCCAGTGATGAATTTGGCCTGAAAGTTTCTGGTCCGGTTTTAGTCAGCTGCCCACAAGCCCAGATCTAAGGCGTGTCTTGGACTGATTTATGTTTATGTTTGAGAATGAGGAGACAGTCAAAGGGCTAGATGCCTTTCATATCCCATGTACGTTGTGAAAGGCTGCAGAGTCTTCCGCGTGGAAACAGGTTCCTTTTTACTTGTGTAAAGGTTATTTTTTGGCTCTCTGTGGCGTTCTTACTTGACATACAGGACACAGGACATGGCAGGTGAGATGCCTCCATTGTGCCATGGCCTAATGGGACGACTCTAGCAGAGCTTCTTAACCTCTCCTTCCTTGAGTCCAGCTGCTACGTCTCTGACCTGGGTGGTGTGTTGATAAGCACGGTTTCCTTTTTACCCCTCAGACATCTGTAAAGAGCTAAGCGAAAACCCCACAGGATTTGTGTTAGAACTGTAGTACAGATAGTCTCTGCCCACAAAAGCTTGTAAGTTAAGTGGCCAGGAGAGACAAGTGTGGAAAGGGAATGAGCCAAGGGGCCCAGCTTTTAAATGAAGGATTACACATTCCCCAGAATGGATTCTCTCTTCCTATGGTTCCAGCCTCCCCGGTTCTTCTTACCCATGGAGCGAATGTCTCACAAGCACCCATTGTTCTCTTTGCTAATTGTCTCTCTCTCTCCACCATCCCCACCACCTTCCTCCTTGCAGAAAACAAATAAAAAAACCCATAAAAGCAAAAGAATGAAGTTCTGAGGAATTAATCACTCACGTGAGAAACCCCCACTTCTATGAAAGACCCCAGCAACAATTATTGGATTTCCTCTGCAAATTTCATGGAGTGCAGAACAGATGGAGCCGTGTGGGCTGGCTCTTCAAAGGGCGGTGGGAAGCGGATGGGCAGACTTGGGTAGAGCACAGGTGCGTGGGGCAGGTAGGTGGGCAGGTGTGTGCTATGCGTGTGGAGGAGTGGCTGGGCACGGAGGTGACAGAAATATGCGCTTGTGTGTCTGGGCTGACAGGCAGGAAGGATGCTTTAGAAGTTCAGAAAATCTCTGGTGCAGCTCTTTGTTCTGCCGTCACCTTTCAGGCCGCCCCGGGTAAATCACTGTTCCGTACGCTGCGGGTAGTCTCACTGGAAACCGTGGGGAAGTAATCCTTCAGAGACTAAGAGGTGCTCATATTCTGCAGTAACAGGGCTCCAGCAACACCTCAGGGAGGATACAGACACGATCTGTGGCCAGGACACCCTGTTGAAAACCATTACAGTAACATGAGTTCCCCTTCTAGCCTGCTACCTCACACCTCATCTCGGTGACATTTAACAGAGCCGAGTTTCAAACCAGCTCTCCGAGTGTGCTGGAATGTTGTCGTGTTTTGCAAGCTTTGGACTTGCTGTTACCCTTATAGCTTCAGTAAAGATGGTTTAAAACCCTGTCTAGGGCAACTGGTCAAATGCTGGTAATTCAGATGGATCAAGAGGAGTCCAAAGTGTCTGGTCTGCTTTATCTGGATGGGGGCTCTAGGCAAGCTCCCCGCTTTGACCTGCGTCAAAGTGAACTTGTGCCTGCAGAGAACCAGTGGCACAGACAGCAAACCATCTGCACCTTCGCTCACTAATGGTCGAAATGATGCTGGGAGAATTCAGCATGTCTTTTAGTCTACAGAGATTGATAAACGTTTTCAATTTCAGTCTACCGACAAAGTGCAGGTTTAGCTGTATCTCTCAGTGGCATCTGGACTATGAGCAGAGCCATAAAAACGGGGCATTTGAATGATCTTGCGAGAACATCCTGCTGGCTCAGCAAAGCTCCAAGGAATTTTCTCAAGCGACACCATTCCCACTTGGCGTATATTTACGTTATTGCAGAAAGGACTTCTGCTCCTGATGATTGCCGTGGCTGAGTCTAAGACGAGGTTGCACAGAGCCTTTTAGATAAGGCAGCAGGAAGCGTATCATGAACACCAAAGACAGGGTAGATCAAAAACTACTGGTGATGGGCATGGCCTGGGACCCTCTGAACGCGGTGCAGCTGTTCTCTCTGAGGTTTTTTTGTCTAGTGAATCTGCCTCGCGCCACTTATCTTGGATCTTCAGTAGCTGGGTGGGAAACGGCGAGCGTCTCACTGCCAGGGACTTCCATTTGGGATGGCCACTGTTGTGTCTAGTGGTCGTCTGAGGGGCTTGAGAGACAGGGGCTTCCAGATACCTCCAGTTACACCCTGTCCGTGCGCACCCTGACAGGCTCTTCCTGGCTCTGTCAGCCTACGTGAAGACAGTGACTTCCAGGGACAGTCTGAAGGCGTGTGCCCCATTTGGATGCGGTTGCCTTCCCCCTTCTTTTCTCGGTGGGGCCGACCGAACTCCCTCCCCAGTCCTGGATCCAAAAGAATAATGGCTTTATGTAGCTTGTAAAACTCTATTATCTCTGTATTCAAAACTCAACAACTGGGAAATGGCTGTAATAAGCGTGTTATTAAGCGTGTAAATACACTTTAACTTCAGACCTCCAAAGGAAGTCTCTTGCTGTCTTCCTCACTGTTCCCCTCCATGTTTTCACCATGCGGTTGGATTTCATGGGTATATGTGCTGTCCCGCCTCTGCCTGGCTGGTGTGCTGTCCCGTTTGATTGCACTAAGGATGATGCTCCCCTCCGCTGAGTTTACCACGGAGCCTCCTGGAGAACCCCAAATCTTTGAAGGAGGATGAGTACCTGGTGAGGATAGGGGGCTTGGGGGAGGGGGGAGGAGGGCTGGGGTGGGGAGAGGAGGAAAACATTAAAAAAAGGAAGAAAGAAACCAAGTGCATTCTTTCTGCAACACTCAGGAAAAAGAATGTTTCACAGGGGATTGGAAAGGCGAAATTTTTTCACATCCAAATGGATTGCAATTTCCCTCCATTTAGCACCTGAAGGTAATTAGCTCGAAGAGACTGTCGGCTGAGAAACACGTTCATGGAACATTAACTCTCATACATTCTCCAGTTGCAGGGAATTAATAGGAAAGATTAAAGTTTAAAGAGAGCAAAATGCCATTACCTCGCAAGCCACCTCTCTCAGCGGCAGTAACTAGCCCTCACTAACCTAAAAGCACCATTGGAGTCCCTGGCTCCTGCTTCAGGCAACAGCAGATGAGAGGGGGCCCCGCGCTGCCCTGAGCTGCTCGTCCGTGGGCTCCGGTGACCCACCTGCAGGCAGCGATGGCAACGGGGCTCGCGGCTCCGGCGAAGATCCGTTTGCCTGCCGCTGTACGAGGGCACGTGTGCGCATCACCTTGGGCCCAACGCGCGTGTGCAAGCACGTTCCCGTGTGTGCTGCCCTATAGGTGCCGGATGGTGTCTTTTCAGCGAGACGTGAGCTGTGGGTGCCCTGTCACAGCAGAGCTGAGGGCGAAGTGCCCAGCAGCGCTCCCCCGCGTGCTCCCACCAAGGCCTCAGGTCGGTGCGTGGGGCAGGGGGAGGCATCGCGCCCCCGGGCACACCCGCGTCGTCTCCCTCCCGCTCCCGTTCCCCGCTGGCACGCCGGCACCCGTGCAGGGATGCTGGCAGCCAGCTGGGCTCATGCGAAGTCCAAAGCACAACGCTGCGACACAAAAAGGCCTCACAGCTGACTCGGCTCCGTGAATGATACCAAATCTCTCCTGACGGAGGGATTATGCCTTCTTCTCAGATGCAAGACAAAAAAAAACCCAAACCGTTAAAGGGCGGGGCTCTATTTTGGGGGTTGGGGGGTAAAGTTTATGTAAGCTTCTGCACTTTAAAGATTTCCATGTTGCTTTAGCATTTCAGGGAGAGAGCATGAGAGAGAGAGAGAGAGAGAGAGGGAGCGAGAGAGAGCAAGAGCGAGATGAAATTGAGACATGGAAGAATTTATTGCCCAGAAAATTCCATTCTGCTATCTGATTCGAAAAGTCCAGTCCCCCCAGCTTCGGAAAATCTATTTTCCACATTTTAATACCCTGCAGAACAGTCCTCATAACTCATCCGAGTGTGTTAAGCACAGTTTTATTAGATCTGAAACAAATTTTGGTGGGGAGATACTATAGGTCATTAACCATGGAGTAATTTTATCCTTGTTTCCCTAATGATGCCATAATGGCGAGCGAATTTCTTAACTAAAGACCAAAGAACATTTTGAAGGTCAGTTTCATCTGTGAGCTCCTTCAAGCGCTTCTCGGAGAAGATTGGAAAACTCGCCGATTTTTTGAAGAGTCATTAATAATGTGAAAGCTGAAAGAGCTCTCTCCCATTTGCGTTCCTGCTTTTTACCTTTTAATTTTATATCGCTTTAGTCCCTTTCTTTTTCTCCCTCGCTCGCTCTCTCTCTTTTTAACTCTCTTCTGGAGTGGCCCCTCGTGCAGCTGAAAAATGAAATGGGCCATTTGTGAGGGCATCCTGAGCGGAGCTGAGGCAGGGCAAGGGGCCAGGAGGGGGAAAGGGCAGCCCTGGCCATGGGTGCCCACCGCCGCGGCCGGGCACCCACTCCCATAAAAGTCCCTCCAGCAGCCCTGGATGCCGGCGTGGCCGAGGGGCAGCCTGCTCCCCCACGCAGGTGTACATGAGGAGTGGGACTGCTGGAGCCTACGACGCCGCATCCGTGCAGAAGGAGGGAGAGGGACGAGGCTGTGCCCTTCCCCGCCGGACAGGGCGCCCGTGTTTTTAGCCTGGCTGAACGAGCTCGTGCCTGGATCACGGAGGGTCGTGCTCACAGAGTGACCGCTGCACTGCGCGTGAATGTGCACGCGCGTGTGTGTGTGTGTAAGGTGCATGCATCGGTGACCATAAGACCGTTACAGGGGTGATGTGAAATACTGAGATATATATATTTGATATATATATGTACCTGCATGTGAATTGACGTTTATATAGAGATGTGTAATAAATGGGTGACACTGTAAAAAAAATAAAATAGCAAGAAGCTGTATAAGGATTATATGTAGCCTGGCACATGCGTGTGCTGGGACTGCAGGCGCATGGCGGGGCACATTGAGTAGGAATTAGCACGTGCAATGTCAGGTTTGCATGGACGGCTGTGCTCAAGTTCAGAGTGTATATGTATGTTTTATACATGTTTGGGGGGAACACATGGAGTGCTCTTTGACTGGATGCTGATTTATAACCTGCTGTGTCTGTGTGTAGTGAACAGATAACAGGCCTTCCCATGTTTTGTGTGGACTCTGCATTTGTGCGTGTGCATGTGTGTGGTGATTTTTCTGGCAGTACCACAGGCATCAGCAGGCAGGAGGAATCTTCTGGGATACGTGTGGTGCGCTGGAGGCTCGGCTCTGTGTGTGGGTGTGTGCAGGGGGGTGTATGCCCTAGGGAAGGGTTTGTCTGTGTGCTCATTAGAGAGTGCCTGGCAGTGAGCAGGCCTCTGTGCTTATGTGTTTTCCTCTCCCTGGGTGCGTACGCTTCAGGCGTCTGCATGTGTTGCATTTGCAGATGCCATGGGCCGGATCCTCAGCTGATGTCAAGCAGCACCGGAGTCCATGGGGCAATTTATACCCACTGCAACTCCAGCCCAGCCCTGGCCCGGAGGCAGCGGGGCCAGCGCATGTGGGCTAAGATGCCATCCCAGACCACGGGAATGGATAACTTCCAACCTGGAACAAGACCTTCCCCCATTCCCTCTGCCCCCTCTCCCCCAGTCCGTCACTCACGCTCGAGGCGAGAACTATGGGGGCACGTGTGCGCGTGTCTATTTGGGGAGGGAGTGCTCCGAGGGGAGGGGGGCAGTGTGGTGACACACTCTGCTCCCAGATGTGATACCAGCGATAATTTCAATTTTATGCCTTTGTTATGGCTTTAATCACTTTCTTTATGCGTTTTGTTCCAGCGATCAGGGAGAGACACCTGATAGGCAAAAAGGATATCAGGGGAACAATTTTTATTTGGAATGTGGTGAGAAGTCTAATTAGAATTTGAATTCTGCTGAGCCTTGAAATGGTCGGTACTTTATCCTGATCGCCTTAGATATTGTTTCGAGTCAATCATCTGTCATAGTGCGGCACGCTGGAGAGAAAGGCTTTCCATCCAGCCTGGTCTCTCTGTCGGGCTGGGGGCTGCTGGTGGGGAAAGGGAGGGTGACGGGAGGGAGGGCAGCGGACTTTGCTCTGCAAGATAGGCTCCCCACGAGCAAGCACAAAGGGAGAAATCCCTTGGCACAGAGCTGTCCCTTGCTATGTGCTCCTAGCCCTGCTGTGAGGTGCTGCCTGCTGGCCCGTTTCTCATCATTGCAGGGCTCTCCCCTTCAAATTGAGGGAGACGGAGCTCCCCTCTCCCTAGGGGACTGGGGGTCAACACAAATGTCCCCCCAGCTGCTGCCTGGGAGACGAGCATCCTCTCACAGGCAGCCCATATGGCTCAAGGGGATTTTGCTGCTATCCTTGCTGTACCGATAAAATGCTCTGGAGGGTCAGTTCTCACAGGCAGACACAGAGAGCTAGGACAGGACGGATGGACAGACAGATGGACGGACGGACGGATGGATGGATGGATGGACGCACCGACGGACGGACAAGTGTGGATGGAAATGGCCTTCCAGATGGCTGTGTATGGGACAGAGGCAAAGATGGCTGAACCCAGTGAGACACAGGGATGGATGGGGCACTTAGGGAAGGTGAGACGTGCCTCATCAGGCTGAGGGCAGTAAGCACAGTCATGACGGGGAGCTTTTTCTGGCTGTTTGCAGACTCGGGGCGATTTTGTTTCATTTGTCTTACCAGAACACAAGGGAAAGCGGGAACCTGGGAACATGACAACGAGGCACTCAGCAACTTTCACAATCCTTTCAGCTTTAAACTCTGTTCTTAATAAGTTTAAAAAAACCCCACAAACCCACTATGAGTCCTAGTGTTTCAAAGCTAAAAGCCCCTCCACAGCTCCCCAGGACATCTCCAGTAACATCCTCCCTGCTGTCTCCAGTTCGCAGTGCCTCCCCCTGACGGCACTGGAGCCTTCAGTCCTGATCGAACTGCTGCAGTACCGACTTCGAGATGAGCTGCCCAGTGGTGTGATCCCTGCTGCTAAGGAAAAGGAGGCACACAGGCAGGACCGCAGCATGATCTACACCCCAGGAGAGATGAACTGAGGAGAATCACGAACAATAGAATCATTCCAAGATTCCTAAACTTATTGAAATTGATGGCAAAGTCTTTATTCTGTGCTGTTCCGATGCTTTGAGATGGTCCCTCATCCTGAATGCAACGTAAATGTCTGTAACGTGAAAGATATAGGGTTGGTTTGGCTGCTGAAGAGAAGACAGTTAAATGTTTTGCCTTCTTGAGAGAAGCAGAAAATGACCTGGGACTGGGGGCTAATGAAAAGAATTTCAGGCATCTGCAAAAATTTGCAGCTAGGAAAGCCATTTGAGCAGTTATTTCTAAAGTGTCAGTGTTAGGTTTCAGAGGTGACATACTGAGATGGGGGTAGGCAGCTTGTGCCGTTCTCAGCTACGGTCCAGGCTGTCTGCAGACTCAGGCAGACATTGCTATATGTGTTTATGTTCATAGAATCATAGAATCATAGAATGGTAGGGGTTGGAAGGGACCTCTAGAGATCATCTAGTCCAACCCCCCTGCTAAAGCAGGTTAGCCTAGAG
>VZSC01013338.1:0-13429 GCA_013398225.1 Steatornis caripensis | reverse complement strand
TCTCTCCAGTAGTTCCCTGTCTCTCTTGAACTGGGGAAGTTCAGTTCCATGTTCAGTTCCCCTCTTTAACAACTCATCAGGCAATACCTTTTTCTTTTTTTTTTTTTTACATTGAGAAAGTTGGTAGTGTCAAAGCTCAGTTCTAAGGACTCATCTACAAATGCCTTGATAGTCATGTCGTCAACCATGGAAGGTCTGAGGCAAAATCAACCTTTCGTTTACACTCCAGAAATGCACCTAGGGCTGCAAACAGAGAATAGCAGACATTAAATATGCTGGCACGTTTCTAATCCCAGCATTATGATGTGCTGTCGTTGCAAGTATATTCAAATTTTGGCCCTAAAGCTTTAATTCTGGTAAAGCAGGAATTTCCTAATTAAAAAACCCATGATACCGCGTAAGCTGTACAGTCCAGACACTAAACCAACATGTTCATGTTAGGGAGAGAATTACTGATCCCCCAAGTCTTTTTGCTCTGAGTTTGCCCAGTCCCAGGTGCTGGGTAGTACAGAGCATCACACGGCAGGAGAAGCACCACCGTTTCAGACCGCAGTGGGAGGCTGTGCCTTGTAATGGGGCTGGTTTGGCTGCAGGGCCTCGCTGATGCAGCAGACTCCCACCTTGGCTTATCCTCTGCCATGGGACAGCAAGACACTACTGCAATGAGTCCCTCGTTTAGGTCTCGTATCTGGAACCAGGAGGATCTCAATGCAGGGTGCTGATGCCCATTTCCACTGCCCTGTTCCTGGCCCTACAAATACAATACCACAATTTGCCTCCCTCCTAGGGGTGTACGCATCTGTGTCTATGCGTGAGATAACAGGTGAGGTGTGTTCCTTGCCTAGCTCAAGCTTAAAGGGAATCAAGAAGAAAATAATAGTAAGGTCTTGTATTCCGATGGCCCTAGCTAAAACAAAACAATCCCCCAGCTCCTTGTGAACACTGGGGCGCAGATCTGGGCTGGATCCTCCATATGTGGGCTGGAGCCGAGATCCTTAGGGCCATACAAAGCTCTGCTGACTCAGGGGAGGTCTGGAGGGAAGGCTGGATAGGAGACAGCTTCCAAGGACCAGGGGCTTTGCTGCCGTGCCAGAAGGCAGGTGCTAATCCTAAGCCTTGATTGTCATTAAACCTGACCTCGTGAAGGATTGTTTTCTGCAACGAAGGGATCTTTATGCATCATATGCCTTGTTCGTGCCCAAATGTCAGCTGATGGATGTTCAATAGTTCTTGGTGACCCTATGGTTTCTGCGGCCTGCTTTACAGCCCACACAGCAACAGGGGAAGGCCAGGAAGAGAAACAAACGAAGGTTGGGTGGGAAGGACTGCTGTAAGCACTGCCAGCAGAGCCTGGGAAAGGCTTAGGTGTGCAGAATAAGAACAAAATCCAGTAAACAGGTCGCACTAATTTAGATCTCCGTTGCCCCTACCTGTTCTTTCATTGTGGTACCCTGAATGACCACTTTCTTTTTCTTCATGAGCACTGGGTGTAGAAATGTTTAGAAGAACCCAAACAGCTCAACCCCTACTGTTACCACTATGATTATTATTACCGTTTGCCTCCCAGCACCACTCAGAACAAAGGCCCCTGTTGTGCTGAGCACTGTAGAAATGCGCTGGGAGAAAATAAACAAAGGCACGTTGGCTTGCCTGAGTTTCCGTACTGTGACAGTGTCAGAGCCAGAAAAAGAAACTAAACCTCCAAGCTCCTCTTGCTAAGCCAGGGATGGCCGCTGTGCGCCTTGAAGCATTTTGAGCAGGACTTTGGAGTCATGGCTATACCACGCAGCTGGCTGTGAGCCTGTGCGTGCAGAGGACTGCTGGCTAATGCTGCACCACCAGCAATGGGAATGAAGAAGCAAGCGGGAACGTATTTAACTGGATCTTCTTGGGCCCCTGCAGCAATTTCAGCCCAGCTCCAGTTCGGGCATCCCCGTGAAATGCTCCCAGAGCTCCCATCCTTTCAGGTCTCCCGCGGCTCTTGGCCAAACAGATTTTGGTGTGCTTCTTGCTGGCTTGGGAAGGTTGGATAACCCTGCAAAGTCTGCCCACACGAGCTGGAGCCAGGTGGTTGGCTTTAGACTGTGTTTCTCCGACCTTCTCGCTCTTTCCTTCCCTGTTCTCTCACGTCTTTAGCCTTGTTCAAGTGAAGTGTTGACTTTTTTTCTCAGTCCCAGCCTCCGCCTCAGTTTTCTCCTGTCTTGATTTTTACACGGGTGTTTTCCTCCCTCACTGTTCCTAAACACTCAAGTTCATACACGTTCTCACCTAGCTTGCTAGTTCTGGCTGGGGTAAATTCTGGCAAAATGACCTTGCCCTTTCTGGATGGCAAAGCTGAGACAGGACTGCATCGGGCTGCCCGCAAAGGCAGAGTATGAAGTCTCCCATTCCCCAGGACTAGCCGCAGCCCGACCAGCCCAGCCAAGGGGACCTCATTTCTGGGTTCAATCAACAGCAAGGGAGCTTCTCAGAAGAGATTATTGAAGAAGTGTCTTCGGAGAGAGAAGTAAAGACATCTGAGGGTTCTTTGGGGGCCATCTCATGAACTCACCCTCCGGTCCGCTGCCTGCCATGGGGGAGATGGGACCCCGAGGAAGTTTGAGGGAACCAAGCGCTGCATGCTACCCTTCCCTACCAGCAGCAGCCCCACATCTGTGGCTCAGCCCCATCCTCCCTTCCATCAAGTGGACATCCCCGGGGCCCCAGACTCTTTTCCCTAATCAGCCCATTTCCCCTGGCTTGGTCCTGGGAGGGTGCAGCGCTCGCAGGCTCCGAGTTGTCCCTATCACTGGCTGTCAGGTGAAGCCCTCCCTAAGCGCTCCAGCAGGCCTTTCTTTATTTATTTTTAAAATTCCCCTGAGTCTACGAAGGTCGTTTGAACAAATTGGAGCTGACAGACATTAACTTGGAAAAAAGCCCATTGCACCATGATAAACCCCATTTAAAGAGAAGCAAAGGTGCCAGGCAGGGAAGGAACAAACGATGAGAGATTTGTCACTGTTACCGTAAGCTTCGGAGGTGAGACTGCCAGTCCGGCCTCACCTTCTCCCGTTACGCATTATCACGCATTCCAGCATTGCTATTTCCACTGCAGCAGCTCCTGTCGGTGCAGCTGGGCTGAACTGGGACGGTGTGCAAGGCCACAGGGAGAGCCGTTCCCAGTGCCAAAGGGATGACGCAGGCAATTTCAATTGGTGGGCCATACCCCTGGTGAAAAGGAGAGGGAACTGAAACCCAGAGATGAGGTGCTTCACCCTGGGTCACGCAGAGAATCACTGCCTGAGCTGCAAACCGACCTCAGACCCCTGACAAGCGTCCACCTTCCAGTCCCCATTCCTTAAATTTGTTTTGCACNTTGGTGGGCCATACCCCTGGTGAAAAGGAGAGGGAACTGAAACCCAGAGATGAGGTGCTTCACCCTGGGTCACGCAGAGAATCACTGCCTGAGCTGCAAACCGACCTCAGACCCCTGACAAGCGTCCACCTTCCAGTCCCCATTCTTTAAATTTGTTTTGCACCTGTCTGTGTGCTTCACGCACGGGTGAGAAGATGAGCATGGTTTTACACCTTGGTATGTACCCTGTCTGGGAAACACAGCACCACCACAGCGCTGAGCATGCCCTCCTCTGAGGGCACAAGGAAAGATGCCTCAGCCTGGGTACTGATGCTTATCATTCGGGAACCTGCATCGCAGAGGTAACCTCAACAAGCCACGGCCATTGCCGGCTCTTCTGTGAGGGATCAGGGATGGCACCTTCCCTTCAGCTGGCAGCCAGAAGAGTTGTCTGAGGGGCAGAGGGAGACGGGAATGGGAGAAGTCAGATGTACCAATCTTAGTCCATACGACTGCTGATGAAACTTGTGCTCTGTCCAAAGATATATCCTAATGCCTCCCATTCAATTTGCACATAGTTTCTTTATGCTTTACTTAGTGTCCTTGAAGCAAAGGCAATTGGTTTCTCCTCTCCTCTGGGCATCGTGTGGGATCCAAATGCCTCCAGCCCACTGCGGAGCCGCAGCAGTCGCCAAGTGTTCTGGCCAGCCAGGATCGAATCTCAGAGAGGAGCAGGCCTGGGACTGCCACACTCACCTGGCCAAGCTCGGGCCAGGGCTCCCTCTACCCTACAGCTAGATGAGAAAGGAACTTCTCCAACTCCAGATCAGCAAGCCCAGAAGTGGCATGAAGTGACTAATATACCTTGCAGATAGGAACCGATCCATGCTCTTTCTCACGCCTCTTTGTCTTGGAGTCCTGCAAAAATGAATAGTAGTCTTTTTGCTTGCGGAGCGTTGTGGCAGATCAGTCCAGGCCACTTACTAGGGGTCCAGTGCAGTGAGCCCAGACTCAGCACTGAAGGCCGCCTGCAATAAACCAGGTTATAAATAGCGTCTGGCTAACCAGGCTGAGAAATGAGAAGTGTCTTGACATGGTCACTACAGCAACTGTCACCATCTAGGCAAAACCGTCAGCTGCAGGACACCTGTTCCTAACTGATAGCCCTCAAGATCAAGAGTGGTCCCAAGTCCTGGGAGGAACAGGTGGCTGGGAGGAAAGCCCTGTCCATGTACCCAGCCGTGAAGAGCACCAGGAAGGCCTTTGCTGCTCACACCTGGCCCTGTGCCCAGCATAGATCCATGTCAGGAAGAGGGAACTCTTCACCAGGTTGTTACACGGCATGCAGCTACAGCTTAGCAAACTCTCCAAAATCACCATCGGCTCTGGGTGCGCTGTCCCTCTGCAGCACTGGCATAAATGGGGTGGCCAATTTAGTATGCATGATAGATTTCCAGTCTTGGCTGGCTGTTCCCGATGCACGGCGACCTTTGATCCAAGAGTGAATGGTGCTAACCTCAACTTTCTGTGTTTGGGCTCCCTGCCCAGCTTTATGGTTAAGCGTTACAGCAATGTCTTTCCTGCTGCCCAGCTTCCCTCTTGGAAACAAAGATCACATTTCTGCAATGCTGCAGTTAGACCAGTTTGACCTTTCCCTGTCATGTGGATGCCCGGACAAGTCAGGGGAGGCTTGGCAGAGATGGGCAGCGTCCTCGCACTGCAGAGGCAGCCAATCTAGCTGCTTGCCTTCACCGTTCCACCTACTACCTCCTCAAGGCTTGCTCTCCAGCTGTGCCTGCACCCGCAGTCAAGGTCAATCTTATGTTTTCCCTCCAACTCGTATCTGCTGACCATCCACACCGCAAACCCCACAGCTCAACCCTGAATGACCCACTCAGCCAGCCCCTGGTGATCTCTGACTGTGAGACCTGGCTCACCCCACACTGACTTTCAGAGCCAGCATCCTCTGCTTTGCTGCGCATTTCGGAATCACTTGAGCGTGAAAGCCCTGAGCACAGGAAGTCCACCAGGGCAATCCTGTCCCAAAATCCCATGTTCCTCATCTCTTACCCCTCGCTGCAGCCCCTTTCTTCTGAACCATCTGTTGGGGTTACGCACCTCAGTCCTGCACAAAACGAGGCATCTAATTCTCTGTGTGAGTCCGTGCCCTGCCTCTCAGGTACGATGATAGGTCTGGCTCTGTTTGTTTTCAGCTTTTTTGGGGCAACAGCTGTTTTTCACTTGGTACGTAGGACATGGAGTTCTGCTCTTGCTTAGGGCTGCTATTTCTGATCTGTAGATAAAAGCAATAGTAAAGGAGGGATGTATTACTACTCCTAAACTTTAGCTACTAAATCGTTACAGTGGCAAACAGAACTAGGCAAAGCATTGAGCAAATGTTGTAGAAGTATTTCAGTTTCAAGATTTCTGCGTAGTAGGATTGCGATGGGATTTCCTGCAGAGCGTGTCTAGGTATAAGGTCTTTTTCTAAAAGATTCCCTCAGTTTTCTAAAGCATATTTTTGTCGGCATTGTTCTGAAAGTATTTTTCTCCCCCTGTATGAAGCCTCTTCTGTCAATTTTGGTTACTGATAAGAGTTTAAAAACTGGGGTGAAATATGACGGAAAACAGAGTATGTTTCTATTGATGGTAATTCTTCACGCAGATTTGACCTTCGGGAAAAAGAGGAAGGTTGTTTTGTAACCGAAAAATTCTCTTGCCAAAAATGTTGCCCTGGTAACTGAGGCTGTAGAGATGAGCCTGGATCCTTATGCTGCCCATTAAAGGGAATCTGACTCTGGAGAGCAAGAGGTGGACCCTGGAGAGCTGGCTGATAGGGGCTGAGAGGGGCTGGGGATGTCGGAGATGCCTGTGTAAGGACTGGGGAGGAAAGGTGTGAGATGAAGAGGCCAAAGGCAGGGAGTGCAGGGTGAGACCCAGAGGGTCACGGGAGCTTTGAAAGACTCATAGGGGCAGCGGGGATGCGGGAGGCAGCAAAACTGGCTGGTGGGGCTTGGCAGCATCAGTAACGCATGGAAGATCTCATACAATGCCTTCCCCAAGATGCAATGATGTTTTAAGATTCTCCCCCTGCAAGTCCCTTCTGTCCCTCACTGCAGCAAAGATGATTTTCCCGTCATCCCTTTTCCTTACCCCCTAACCACACTCGTCCCACGTTAGCCCTCAGCCCCACCTTCCCGGTCCCGTCAGCCCCTACCTTGCCAGTAACGAGAGGGGCCCTGTGATCTGCCTTTCCTGCACTCCCGCGCTTCCCTCCGGATCCCAGCAACAAGTTTAATTGGAAAAAACCAAGGCTGACTTGGAGGCAAGGCAAGGAGGCAGGGAGAGCCTGTGCCAGCTGACACCATGATCGATTACCTGGAACTCTACCTGACACTGAAATTAGGGTTTTTTAATGATAGGCCGACTCTCCCTGGGTGTGAAATTCAAATGATCTCCGAAGCTTCCCTGCGACCATCACTCGCTGCACGCAGTGGTACACGCCACACGCAGGTACTTTGTCTCTGTCACTGCTGAAAGGACATTGTTATTACCAACAACTCTTTGTATTAACCAGTCTCCTACCTAATAGACAACACTTTACGTTCTGCACCGTTACCCAGTCAGGGCTGCTGTGTGCCTGAGAGACACATGCTTCCCCCCGGCTCCCCCGGGGCAATGGAAAGCCGGTGTTTAAAAAGAGACACCAAAATGGCGGGTGCACCCACACCTTGCTCCCCCCGCCACCCCCTGGCCCTCGTCTTGGGGGGCGATTTCCCTTGGCACCGCCTGTCTCAGCTGCAGGCCCACAGCACGAACCCGTGGGGCAAGGGGCGGCCTTGCTGGGATGTGCAGAGGTGCCTGGCAAGCAGGCAGGTGCTGAAGTTCCCTTTGGATGAAGGAAGGGAGTTTTTCCTCCCACCGACGTTTTTCCCATCCCAGGGCAAAACCGGGGGAAGCAATACTCCAGGGGGTTTTTCCCATCTTCATCCTGCTTGGCGAGCCATCAAGAGAGTGCCTGCTGGGCTGAAGCCCTCCCGAGACCCATAGTCAGGACCAAAGAAAAGCCATAGCGTCCCAGGGTCCACGCTGTCCCTGAACCCTCGTGTACCTCAAAGCATTTGCACCTGTGTGGAGGGATTGCCACTACTGGTGCAGGTTGTCTCGCAAGGTATTGTCCCCACGTTTCTTCCACCGTTTCTTGACCACTTTTGCCTGGCCCTTGGAAACACAGAGGGAAGGTGGCTGGTGCGACTGGGGGAGGAGAACAGGGGCTCTTCTGTGGGCATTATCTGGGCATACCGACTGTCATTTCTCATGGGAGATGACAAGCAGAAGGACCTTTTTTTTCTTCCTGCTGGGCATGGAGGGAAAGGAAAAGATGAAAAAAAGGAGAGAGAGAGAGGGAGAGAGAAAAAAACAGAATAATGTAAATACAGCAGAGACAGCAGTAGCCTGTAAACCACCATGCGGGTTTTTAATGCGGACATTAAGCAGGAATTCCTACATCTTGTTGCTGTACTGACTGGCGATTTTGAAAACCATGTTGAGGCAAGATTTCCTAGCACGGATAGTAATTTCCCTCTGGTTGTAGAGTCCTTGGACAGCACTGGGGCAGGCATCGTCACCAAAGGGAGCCTTTGGCTGTATCGTACGGTGCCAACAGGAGAGAACACAGGTTCTGGGTGGTAGAGATGCTGGAGAGGAAAGGGAAAGGCCCTGCCTCCAAAAATGTTCACTGCAAATTCTCCCCATGAGAAGCATTGTGAGAAGGGTAGACGGTACACCACCTGTTTCCAGCTCCAGCAGGAATTGCTTTGGGCTGCGTTGAATGAGAAAGCCTGGACACACGTGGGTCTGGACAGGACTGGAGGAGGCTATAATTCGGACCTTCTGGTTTGCCTCACCGAGTGAAACCCTGGGTGATGGCACTGACATTTTTCACAGGCTCACTACTCCAGTGCCCATTTTTTCCTTCTATTAGGTACTTGCTCTGGCATATTTAACAACATAACCTACGCAGCCTCAGTTTCCTCCTGGTTAAGAGACGTTTCTTGTCTTTGATAACACGTGGACATCTTTGATGAGGCAATGCTACGTGAGTTGCCATGGGAAAGTCGCATATTCTCCGTGTGCTCAACTCTCCTCCATTTTACCTGTATTGTTGAAGGTCGCCTTTCCTTAAGTGAGTGCTCAGCACCAAGCACCCTGTGGCTGCAATCTCATCTGCCCTCTCTGGCCATCTCTGGGTCACGTATTCAAGAAACTCAGGCACCTTTGGTCGGGGAGGGGGTCAGTGGCAGAGCTGGTATTTGTTATTCAAGGTCATGTGGTGGTATGAGAGGCGTTGGGAGGGCAGTGTCATGTTTTGCTGGTGCCTGGGATGCCTTCGCCCCGTAGCACCCCCAACCGGTTTGGTACTGCCACCGGTGCCCTTGGTGGCCCATGCCAGTTGTCCTCCCAGCAAGGTCCCCGTGGGAGCTGAGCAGAAAGGGGACGCATGCAGACAACGTTCCCTGCTTTCCTGTTCGCCCGGTGAGCAGCCCCTAATCTGAGGGGCGTGCCGCTATTAATGCCTTTAATAACGACGGATCAGATTGTATGAAGAGTTTTAATTGATGTCTATATCCCTGGAAACATAAAAACAGCCATGCAAACGTCTTAGCACTATTATTTTATCAAAGGTTTTGACGTGGCTGCTGCATAGGAGATGTCAGGGAAAAAATTCATGTCTGCAAGGCACAAACAGGCGAAGTAATGGGATATAAATCAAAAACAGTGAAAGGGGAAAGTGGTTAGTCACAAGATCATAGAGTTTTCACTACAAGGGAGAGCAGTGAATTCTCAACACAAGCAGCAGAATTCATTCATTCTGTGGCGTTGTCAGCCCTTTCTCCCCTCCCAGTTCCCAACACACGCTCGCCCCTCTCTGCCCCCAGGACACGCAAACCCGGGCAGGGGCTGACCATCTTGGAGGTGCTTGTCTGGTCAGGTCAGCACAAGACATTTCTCTTCCTTGTCCCCTCCTACTCGTACAGAAGGCATGCAAACTTAGCCTAAAAGCAGGGTTACAATAGCACCCCTTCTCTTTGGCTAGTCAAGAGTGTAATTAACCCCTTAGCAGATCTGCTTAGCTTGCATCACTTGGTGGTCTACAA
The DNA here is from genome assembly GCA_013398225.1 of Steatornis caripensis. Taxonomy (NCBI): domain Eukaryota; kingdom Metazoa; phylum Chordata; class Aves; order Caprimulgiformes; family Steatornithidae; genus Steatornis; species Steatornis caripensis. Next base: position 3,937 of record VZSC01013338.1, on the reverse strand, counting down.
ACACTGCTAAGTCTAGTTGCCATTAGAGAGAGGACAGACTGACGTGCGGGAGACAAAAAGGGCTGCTGGGTTTACTCCTGGGTGGTAAAGAGGAGGAAGGAAAGCATCAACTCACTTCATCTTGTTACTCATCCTGGAATAACTTCGGGACATCGCCATGCAATGCCAGCAGGAGATCAGCTGCAGACTTGCTGCTTCTCAGTGACTAGCTCTGACTTCCCGGGCACATGGATGGCTGGGACCCTGCTGATGGCTCATGACGCTATTTGACCACGTCGTCCCCCCCTCCACAGCCAGAATCCAACAGAGCTCAGCCAGTGGGTCAAGGCAACCAAAACGACCTGCGAGAACCTCACAAGTCGATCCTTCACCGGTGCCTTGCAAACACTATTTCTCCTAGCCACAGTGTCCCACGGGGTGTTGTTCTGTGGTGGGAAGATGTTCAAACTGGCCAACAGCTNACCAAAACGACCTGCGAGAACCTCACAAGTCGATCCTTCACCGGTGCCTTGCAAACACTATTTCTCCTAGCCACAGTGTCCCACGGGGTGTTGTTCTGTGGTGGGAAGATGCTCAAACTGGCCAACAGCTGGGAAGGCATGGGTACAGTGTGAGAAGGGATCGCCTTTTCCAGGGCACTGCTGAGAGGAAGCTTGCAGCATGGCTTCCTTGTCCAGTTGCTAGGGTTGCAAACGTAAAAACCTGGGGAGGGGGGTAATGTGGAAGGAGGAGGGGAAGGGAGGAGAGGATGAAAAGGAGGAAAAACTGGTGGATAAAAAGAAATTTGAAAAAAAGTAAGTGAAATATTCAAACTGGAAAGTGATATTATAGAAAACTGCAGGGAACACGCTTGAGTGCATTCAAATTTATTCAAACTCTGCGTCTGACATTGATGAATGCAACAGCTTTTTCCACAATATGTAGAGCGCACAGGGCATTTAGGATTGCAGCATCCCTTTCACTGCAGCTGTCTGGGGGCCTGTTCTAAGCACTGTGGAGACCCCTACTCTGGGCCCTGGCGTGGCCCCTTAAAGAAGAGGCCAGCAAGCCACTTGGGAAGGAAGAGAAAAACAAACAAAAAGGAAGGATTTCAGCAAAAGATCAGGGAGGAAAGATTTCAAGGCTAATCCAACCTTATTGTGCGTGAGGTCTTTATCGTTGTGGCAGGACCCAGTTTCTCCTCTAGCACAGGTGAAAAGCCCTTCCCGACCTGGTTGCATCCACAGGAGGGGGTTGTATCAGGACGCACAGTCAAGTCATCGCCTTTCTATAGGTGCTACAGGAACACTGTCTGCCTTCCTGCCAACAAGCCTCAGTGCAAATCCGCTTTGCAAGCAGGGACTTCAAGATCCCGTTCCCTCTGGCTCCAGTGGCAAAAGGATCTTGCAGCTCTGGCCCAACACATGACCACGAACCAGTCATCTTCCTGCAGGGAGCACTCTTGCACCCTCTTTGCCCGCCGCAGTGGCAGGCTGGCGCCCCAAGGGTTGACTTCTGCGCTTTCCTCCAATTTCTCCTCCCCTTGCCTGGAAAGCAAGGAACAGGGTACAGAAGAGCTTGAGCCAACAACCACTTGCAACTATTTATCTATAGTAATTTCATGCTTGCAGGGTTTTTTGGGGTGAGGATGGATGGAGCGGTCTTTCCAATGGGTGCTCATGGAAGGAGGTGCAAACCCACCAGCGTACCAAGTAGATGCTGAACTCCAACTTTCTCTTCCACTGCTGTATCTGGACAACGCGCACCCATGCAGACTGAAAGCAAAGCAAGAATTTCCCTGCGTTTGCCTTGTGGCGCTGAAGCTGGCAGAAAGCTGGGAGGCAGCCTGGTGGTCCTGGCACCCTCAGCTGCCTGCAGCCACTCACAGAGAGGGTGGGATTCCTTCCTATCTGGTGTCTCTGCCCACAAATACTTGAGACAACTTCTGATATTTATTTTTTTCTGTCTCCAAGGCTTTTATACCTTCATATTGGAAAGAGTCTGATGTCTAGGACACGGGAGACCTGATTTCAACTCCCAGATCCACAGCAAACTCCCCGTGTGGTTTGGGCCAGGTCACTGCGGGCTAAATTCCCCACCTGTGATGTAAGAACAAGTATAACAGGCTGGGTTTTTTTTTAAACAAGAGATGTTTTTACAGTGCCGTCACTGCAGACTCTCACATTTTCCACAGTGTCTTTCTGCTACTGTACTATATATAGCACTTACAATTTCTGATTTAGACTGTTTTGCCTTTCCTTTCCTTCTCAAATCTCATCTCACCTACGCTACCGTGGCTCCATCTTTTGCTCGGATGGAGACCACTCTGTTTGGCACATGAAGAAATTTGGCTGCTGGTCCTCCGTTCCAGTGGGGAGCTGTGAAACAGGGATTCTCCTGCCATTTGCTCTCTGTACAGCTCCTGTGCGAAGGGGCGGCACGCGAACCTGGCTTGGCTCTGGCAGTTTGCCTGCCTGGGCAGCCAAGTGGGAGAGGCGTGAGCAGGTCACTTTGCGGGGCAGCACCAAACGGCAGGGCTCATCCTGGTGCGTGCTGAGATGCCGCTCTCCCCCAGAGCCATGACTGGACCTACCTGGGGACAGTGGGAGCAAGACCAGAGCCCCACCAGAGCTTAGCATATGGGATCCTCACTTGGCCCTGTCGTAGATATGGGCTGGATGGATGGGAAGGGTGGTGGTGGAGCTGTGCTTCAGGAACATAGGCATGATGGGTTTGAAAGAGGGACCCAGGTTCATGTGAGGTGACAAAGGAGTCCATTTTGAACCTATTTCCCCCAAGCTCATGTTTTGGCCTTCTAGCAAGGACCATTTCCAAGTCTTTAAGATGACCTTTGGTCGTTCTTCGGGGTGGTCTCAGAAAGCCACTTAAGCCAAAGCTGAACAATTAAAAGAAACTGTTTGTCAGCGAGGAAGAAGCAAGAAAGCGCGCCGTGTACCAGCAGTGGGAGATCCTCCTAACATCTCTCTTGGGGTGGCCTTGGGAAACGCACAAGCCGCCTTGCCCTGTCTCCTGGAAAGGACAGTGTCAAAGAGGCCGCCTCTCCCGCACCCCGCCACTGAGCTGTCCGCAGGTGGGCTGGGAAGGTGCTGCGGGCCCGCGCCGTCTGCGTGACTGGATGGCATCCTGCTCGTGATGTCCAATAAACGGTTTGGGGAGGGGATGTGTGCTGTGGCCTGACAGGGGAACCGAGAGCGTCTCCCTCTCGCTCTCTCTCTTTTTCTCTTTAGATCATCGTCATGGTGTAAACAAACAAGCTAAACTCTATGAGATTTACAGTGCCCAGCTTCGGTGGCTTCCAGTGCGGCGCAGTGAGATATTTCTGTACAGGCAGGCTAAGCACTTTCCATTTTATACCTCAGCGGCTTTATAGCATCTTAAGGATTTCTGTGCATGCCTGGCTTCACTCAGAGGGAAAAAAATCAAGCTTGTAAATAAATACTAAATATATATGAACAAAAAAGACAGAAGGGAAGAGAGAGGGACACACGCACGCACGCACACACACACACACTTACCCGCACTGGCAGAGGGAGGCAGAGATAGAGGGGGCTGAATGAGAGATGGAGAGACAAGAGATAAAAAAGAGCGAGCCAGCTGAGCGGCGAGCTGAGGACGGGCTCTCCTCCACCACAGCCAGATGGAAAGAAAATAAGCCAGAGTGAGCAGCTCTCTGGCAATTTGGGGAATATTAATTTCCTATCGGGGCAGGTTAATGGCTGTTCCTGAGGTTAAGCCGAAACGGCAGGGGAAGGCACTCCGCTCTGTTACTGACCCCCCAGCCCAAACTCGGGCACCCCTGTGGGCTGTTGCCCACGTACTCTGCCCCCTCCTCATTCTGCCTCTCCGCCGTCTGACAAATGCTCCCGACCGCCAGGTCTGCGCCTGACCCCAACCCAGCCGAGAGCTCCGGGAGCAGGAGCTGCCCCTGGCGCTGCAG
>VZSC01013336.1:16738-29344 GCA_013398225.1 Steatornis caripensis | reverse complement strand
CCTCTCCCTGCAGGCTGCAGGGGAATCTCCGCTCCTGCTGCCTCCACCTCTCCTTCTCCACTNTCTTAAAACACAAATAAATACCCTTCCCTGCCACTCCCTTCCCTCCTTCCCAGGCTTGAGTCCACCCTCTCCCAATGTCTCTACCCGCTCCCCCTCACAGTGCAGGGGGACAGTCAATGGGGGTGCAGTCAGTTCACCAGGGATCGTCCCTGCTGCTCCTTCCCTCTCAGGTGGGGAGGGCTCTTCACATGCTGCCCCTGCTCCAGCACAGGGCCTTTCCCACGGCATGCAATCCCTCACAAACCCCTGCAATGGGAGTTGTTCCTGCATGGTGCAGGGTGTCCTCCACCGGCTGCAGGTCCCTCTGTGCATTGCCACGATCCTTCTGTGGGCTGCCCCACCGCGATCCTCTATGGGCTGCAGGGGCACAGCCTGCCCTCTCCCTGCAGGCTGCAGGGGAATCTCCGCTCCTGCTGCCTCCACCTCTCCTTCTCCACTGACCTTGGTACCTGAACCAGGGTTTCTCTCACCTCCCCCTCTTCCCTCTGCTGCAGGTCTCCACAGCAGCTCCTTTGTCCCCTCCTTAAATCCCTTATGGCAGAGGCACATCTATTGTCTCTTAAATGGCCTGGCCTCAGCCTGAGTTGGCGGTGACCTGGAGCTGGGGGATCTTTGAGCAGCTTCTGCCGGGGCCAACTGTGCGTGTGGCCCCTTCCCCTGACACCAAAGCCCCGTGACAGAAATCAACGCACTATGGAAACCCGCACATCATGGCCAATCATGAACTACAACAAAACGTCTGACCAACTTTGTTCCTACTGAATCGAGTGCTTCAGTCTTCTCAAAAGTGCAGCCTTCCTGAAAAAAAATGATTCTATCCCAGCAGAACCAGGACAGTTGCTAAAGTCTTGCAGATGTTCTTTTAACAATTGCCAGAAGAGTTTCCAAAGAGACCAGAGAGCTGTTGAGAAACATGGATAGGAACCATCCATGAATCTTGAACCAGAGTAGCAAACCTTTTTTTGTGATCTGCTTGCCTCTCCAAAATAGACTTCCTCTAGCAGTGATAGAAAGGCAAACTATAAAAATGTGCTTAGATACAGTTTTGTTCCTGTCAGAATGTTTTCACTTTGTCCTAATTTTTTTATCCACCAGAAGGGAAGGATGCTTTTTTTTAAAGCTATTCTTGAAAAATTGATCCCTTTTTTGGTATCTGCTGTCGAAGACAGAGATGAGTAATTGAATAGGCACTGCTGGGAAAGAAGTGTGAAGGAGAATGCTATGTGAAAGCTTCACAGATGCTAGAGTTAGACAATGTGTTTGATATTTGAGTAAAAGTCATAAGTGTTTTCGTTTGCTTTTTGTAGGAAAATAGAAGAAAATAGGTGGTCTTGCAAATACCTGTGCAAACTGTCATCTGTTTTTTACAACAGCCGGGAATGCTAAGGTGTATGGGTTTGCTTCCCATCCAGAAACAGGCATATATAGTCATGTTGTTTCTTGATGTGCTCTACCCTTACTTGAGTAAACTGAAGACAAAGGCTTCTGTTTCTTACCAACCGTTGTTACTAAATCTTGAGCACAGGTCTGAGGATCTCTTTAGAAAAGTGTATTTTAAAAAGTTAATCTCAGAAAAGTCTAAGTCATGGAGCAGAAATCCCGAGTGATTAGGACTTACAGGCCTGACCGATAAATATAGACAAGATAACAGCAAATATTAAGATATTTGTAAAGAAAAAAACCCCAAAACAATCTACTAATTCACGATGGTTAGGTTGAGATGCCTGACTCACCATCTTATGATTTGTTAAAGTAAAATTCCTACCTATTTCTGCACTGAATATTTAGTGCTTCTGCCATCCCCAATGATATGAAATGAAGCTTAACCCATCTGGTTGAAACTCCACTGACTTGCCTGTCATGGTAGTAATCATATCCTGGCTCCCAGAATTCCTTCAGTTATATTGACCAAAATTTAAGTAATTAGATTCTTGCAATCTCTGATATCTTTCTTTTTGTTACTGGGCTGTAGGGTTTTTTTAGCAGTGGTTTCTATTTTAGTGAAACTCAAAAAAGAAAACTCAGCCTGATGTAGACATATGACAGGGAAAATGGCTTAAGTTCAGCAAACTTCTGAAGCTCTGTGCTTAGTGAGTTAGAATGGGAACCACAAAGCAAACCTCAGTGGGCAAGGCTATTAGTTCTGTTTATAAATAGGTGACATGCAACTGCTACATGAAGAGGAGAGCTTAGAAGGGTGAAGGGAATAGTAACATTATGACAATGACTTTCCTGCCCTTGGCTTTCTTCTACCTTAATCTCTGACCTTCAGGCAACAGCTGGTACGAATCTTGAACTATGAACTACGTTTGGTCCACTTTCCTGTAGCTGATTATCTTTTGCAGATGTTTTCTGCAGGCTCTTATTTTATTTGGCGAGAGTGATACTTCTGTGCAATGTTGCTTGGCCAAGCATTTGCTGCTACTTCATAGCTAGTAAACCTCTTGATACTTCAGTGGATCAGTTATCACCGTCAACTGCCCAGGTCAGATACGCACTTGTGTATGTACTTCCAGTTAACTATCTTCCTGGCAGATTCTGTGAAGAGAGTAAGAGAGTGGCCTCTGGACTAACTCCATTTGTCGTGCAGGAAAGCTGATGGGAAGTGAGAGAGAGAGTATTGCATTCAATTTGATTTAAAGTCAAAACAAACATTCCCAGAGAACCAGAGCTGTCTCGGTGGCTCAAGAATTTACAAAGAAAACTGAGAAGAAATTAATGAGAATGATGATTTGTTTTTTGACAGCAGTAGGTGTTCTCAATTTCTAAGAGTGAAAAACAACCACCACCTACACTCTTAGGTTTACAGAGTGTCTTAGTTTTTCCCCTCTTCCAGTGAGTACTCTTTAAGATGCAATCGAATCAGGCCACACAAAGAAGGAAACTGAGGAGCTTAAATACACTAAAGAAGCAGAGATAGGATAAGACTAACTGAATTTGGTATCAGAGAAGGGGTTAGTGTCTTCCCCTAAGGCTCTGAAGAGACATGAGGGAGATGGCAAACCTGATCAACAGAATTGCTTTGCTTAGTTCACTTCCTTTGAGTCTGTCAACCAGGTGTCATTTTTACTAGTAGATACAAAAGAAAAATGGCAGGAGCACAGCGATGCAGGAGTAAAACCTGTAAAAGATACTATTAGTGGAATAAAAAGAATTATGGAATTAACAAGAGTTACTGATTTTTGAAGATGTATTGTAACTTGAAGAATTGACAAATATATGTCTGGCACTAGCGTAACTTCAGGTATTTCTGCTGATTTCAGGTAGTAAGCTCAAAAAATGGAGAACTGAACACAGATGACCCAATTGCAGGCCGTTCAAATGCACCCATCACAGCTTCTGCAGAAGTAGAAGTAACGGATGAAACTAAGTATGTCCATCTTCTTATATTCTTTGGATCTTGTGTGCTCAGCCGCTTCGAAGGTTTTTTTTTGTATAGTTGTTAAAGTATTGTCTAAACCAAACAGCCACTGGCAAAGCTATAGTGCTATACTTCATTTTGGCTTTAAATAATATACTTAACTATACCTTGTGCTTTTTAGTCTAAGCCCTCAATTACCCTTCTCTCTATACTAGAAAGTGCATGTGGTTTTGATACTTCAACTAATTTTGAAATATTTACCTTGATAGTGTTCTGACTACCAAAAGTTATGTATTAAAGATGTAAATTTCTTCATGCGTGTTATTCTGATTTTCTTTTTTCCCTACTCTCTTTCTGTATAGCTGCCAGAAAGTGTTGAACATGTGGTGAGTTTTACAGCACTGGCAGGCAGAAATAGCACCAGGGGCTTTGTTCTTGTTATTCAGTTTAAAACTAATTTCAGAGAACTTTAAAATAAGAAGTCCATTTGGAAATCACAAAGCATGTTTTGGTATTGTGAAGCAATTAACTGTTTTTACAAACAACCAGCCCCCTTCAGGAGTTATTTTGCCTGCTTCAAATATTACTTGCTTTTGTGTAGTCAGTGGTGTACTTTATTTAATCCGTTTTACTGGGTAGAAGAATTATTTTTTTACTTGCTATCCTGTTCTAGAGGGGAAAACTTTCTTTTCAGATGTTGTAGCATTCAGCTAGTATTTTAACATCTAGAAAATAACTCACTTACATGAACAAGTAATAAATGCTAGCAAACGTTTGAACTTCGCCTGTTATCTCTGTAAACAGTATTTTCCAGAGTAACCTGCTAACTAATTACTAAAGCGTAATTTCAGAGTTCCTTAAAGTTACAGTGGAATGAAAGGGGGAAAATATTAAGGTTGGTTAACAAGGGCTGCATAACTAATGTATGTATATTTGAGTAGTAAAGTCAGACTTGCAAAATAATACAGGGAAATATTCTTGATAGCTAAAGGTAGTATAACTTTGAACATGTGGGTTTTTTATAGTTGTGCTTGGAGTAGAATTTTACAAGGGTATGGATCTAGCTTATATAATAGTGGCACTGAAGTACAAAAGACACATTAGTAGGAGAAAAATGCAGCATTCCTTAATACTTTTGTAGGGCTTGTTTTCCTAACTTTTGGATAAGAGAGAATTTCTCAAAGTACAAATTTTTCTTTAAGTGATTGTTCTGCAGGTTCTGATTTTGATATGTAAGATTCATGTGCATGTGTAGTTAAAAACTGTGAATGGAGGTGTCTGCGCCACACTTGAGGATTAGCTTTCTTTGAGCTCTGAGAAGACCAGTTCTTTATCTGCAATCTTTGCAGAGTACTGTATTATTATTTTTCTGCAAGAATTCAATTTTCTTGTATATATTTAAAACAAAGAAAAGACCCCAAAGAATAAGGAGGTTGATAGGCTGCACAAAGAGAAATTCCCTGTCCCTTCCATTTGGGTAACACAGTGATAACCTTCCTTATACCCAGTTTATGTACACAGAGGAAAGATTAGATTTCTGAAGTTTTGAGTAGCGTCTAGCACAATTAAACCTGCGCTTAGTTACCTACAGAAAGTAAGAGAATTCTCAGAAGCCAGGATGCTGCAGCTGCATTAAAATTGTAGAAGTTGATTTCCTCTGATATGAATAATTGGTGGACAAGTATGCTGCTGTTGACCTTTTTGACCTAGTCTTTACTGGTTTTGTTATTGACAAAATATCTAGTCTCAATATCGTATTCTTTAGATTAATCTTCTTTTTCGATATGAAACACACAAATTAGTTTCCACTGGTGTTCATTTAAACGGCAGTTTCCTCGTTCACTGTTTTTTGGAGATAGAGGTTGTTTTATATTTTGGCAGTAATGAAAGTAACACACATGCGTGCAACCCCACTCACACCACATCCCTGGCACTGCTGTCAGACGTCAATGTATAGGTATACGTCTTGGTAACAATACTTTAGAAGGTTTAGGTAATTTTACGTTTTAACATGATAGTTACAAGCTTAATAGCAAAAGGTGTTGTGAGACATTTAAACATCCATTTACAGATTTTACATTGCTGAAGAGCATAAGGAAATGCAAGGGTCTGTATCTTTCATGTCTGTGATATAGACATTTTTGTTTTTCAGGAGACATTTTATCAAAAGACTCCTACTTTGTGCCTCTTTGTTCATATTTTCAGATGGAGAAAAGATTATAAAAGCTAACCACTATTGGTGATATCTTCTGTTTGTAACATTTCCTCGTGCTCTGAGGAGAAAACTTGAGTATTTTTTAAAAATACTTAATTCTTTGTTCTAGACGTTTTCACAGTTTTAGAAGCTTAGCATGACTAGATCTTGGTTTAAAAGATTAAAGAAAATATGCTTTATCATGTATGATTTTAACTATCACAAATATTGTTTACCAGAATATTAGATCTTCTGTTACCATTTCAGTGGGATGTTGTAAATCAGAAAGGATAAGGATTTTTTTCAGTAAGCATTTTGTTGTTTTGGGACATTCATCCAGCACTTCCATTGTTTGATATATGTTTATGTACTCACATGCAGTATGTATTCTAAATGTTATGCATTGTCATCTTCATGCTCCTAAGATGTTGCTGTGTTGAAGCATGACTTAGCAGTGGGTGATGTGTTTTGGGTTTTTTTGGTGGTGTGGGGGTTTTTTTTGTTGTTGATGTTTTTGGAGGGAGTGGGGTTTTTTGGTGTGGTTTTTTGTTTGTTTTTAGAAAACTATCTTTCAGCCCAATTTCACGTGTTGGTTACTAGAGTTGTAAGGCAGGGAGAAGACTAACCTGATCAATGTTCTGCCCTGGCACTTGTAGATCGTGTCTTCTACTGCTGGTCTTCCAGTTATCCAGGCAATTAGCCTTTCTTTCCATAACTCTTTGCTAGCCACCAAAACAGTTGCTTCTGTGAAGCATGTGTAATTTGAATAACCAAAAGGCTCTGCCACGAGAGGACAGAGAAGGGCAAACAGGAAAAGATGATATCACCTATCCTTTTTGCATCTTGCATAGGTTTTGCCCCTTGAAGCACCTGTTAATAATGCTGCAGTAAAGTGCTGCCTCATGGTAGATGACAAATATAAAACCACAGCTATTTAAGCACAAATGAGAACTGAAGTTGCTTTAGCATGATGTGCCAAGGGACTGCTCAAGTGGTAGAAGGAGGGATGTTTAACAGAAAAAAAGCTATGGTAATGTTGTAAGTAGGGCAAGAAATGTTCGTAACCATAATACTGAGATTGCTACGTTAGGTAGTATCTTAAAGGTCACTTTAGATTGTACAGGAAAAGTTGTTTCTTGGGTTTCATAACTTGGTATCATGTTGCCTACTGTAGAATTGCTTTATACCCTACAGAGGAAGAGCTTGGCAGTCATTAAATGCTTTCTTTAGAAAGAAAAAAAGTTTCTTTCCTAGAACTAGAAATTTTCAAAGTGTATCTATTCTTATGCATATTGAATAAAATGATAAATTTGTGGTTTAAATGACACCTTCTAGTGACAGTACTCTTAAGAACATGACTGTGTTTCTATTATAAATTACACTCTTCAAGAAGTTACGTGCCATGAATCTCTAATTTCAGAGTTACATTTCTTTTATAAAATTTATTATCAGGCAGTGTAGTGTCACCTGTCTTATTCCCATGTAGATGTGCATATATTTTGAAGTTACGTTTATTTGGCCTTGGAAGGTTGGACAGGTCTAGCACTCCCAGGCTGATAAATTTATATTTCAATAAGTTTTCAAGCCATTCCTTTAATACTTTTTAGATATATATTAATAAGGGATTTATTTTCCCACACCAAATAACAGTCTTCAGCATTTAGTGATGTTCCCTTAACTATTCAACGGTTGAATAGTTCTTATAATTAAGAAAAAAAGTGTTAATAGAAATTATACTCTTTGTATAGTATTATGCAAACTCCAGAAGACCAGAGGATTAAAAAAGCAGGGCTTTATGTTACTTAAAGATAGGACTCTTTAATTCCTCATTACATTGATGCTGTTCTCTGGTTGACAGAGAAGTAGCAAACTAAATAGGCTATGGAGAAGAAATACAGAACAGTATGAGATTTGCAGCAAGGATGGGTTAAAATTTTCTGGGAAGGAAAGGAAGAAAACCTAAAGTGTCCTGGAATGACAGAAAGGATCCAAACAGTCCTAAACATTTAAGAAGTGTGATCTGCTGTTCGTTCAGACAAACTCCATATAAGCAAAATGTGATTAAACAGTGAAGAGTTAAGTTCTAGATTGTTTTTCTGTAATATAAATAAACTGTCTGCCACACTTTCATCTTCCTACAGTATAAGCAAATGTGGTTAAACAGTGAAGAGTTAAATTCTGGATTGTTTTTCTATAATATAAATAAACTGTCTGCCACACTTTCATCTTCCTACAGTTACTTTTGTAGCCTGTGTTCTGTATATGCTAAAATTATGAATTAAGACCAGAATTTTTCTGTGAGCTTTCTTTGAGGCCTCATGATCTGAAACAGGTACAAAAGTGATTTACCATCACAGTCCAGGGTAGAATTTCCCAATTTACAGGATCATAGGATAATTCACATTGAAAGGGAGGAACCACTGTAAAATGCTTTGTTTTGAGATGATGTTTGTTGTATATATGTATATAAAATACTTGGGAACAGATTTGAGTGAAAGGTTTAAACTAAATTGGACTCCCCATACGTCTGCATATAAATTCAAAGCTTAAGTGATAATGGATGTTAGTGGTTGTAGACAGATGCTAAGAAAAAGGGTTAGTAGTTATGGGGTAATTTAAGTTGCAGTTGGTGGCTGCTAGCCTTCAAAACCAATTATGTCTCTTTTAGAAGTACTTTAAAATTAGTAAATACAGTGTGATATTTCTGCTAGCTGTAAAAATATTTATCTATGTAGTTTTCCCTATTCAATTTTAGTTTTGGGCTTCTCCATCAATAACCAATGGGGTTTTTTCTACTAAAAGCTATATAACGCTCAGAGCAGCTCTGGTCTGCCTCTGCCCACTGCTACTTTTTCAGTGACTGAGCGACAGGGTGCCCTTGGATATTTTGAGAAGGTAACTTCTATCTCCCCTTTCTTTGGATGTTGTTCTCACCCCTTGTAGAGCCTTATTTTTAGACTCTTATTCTCCCTGGTTTTAAAATACCTTCCTCATTTCCCTTATTCCAAACTAAATCAGCAGGATTCTTTTTGAATTCTAGCCACATAAAATGCTTTATGAACTTAAGGACTTACTGATAGGCTATTCGTGCAGTATGTTTGTTTTCACTTCTGTTGTACTTCATAGTTTAAGAAAGATTCTTGAGTATATAGTACTGCAAGTGGGAATAACCAAACTGCAGAACTCCATGGGGCAAGCTCTGTTAAGGTACACAGCTTGCACATTCACTTTTGATTGCAAATTGTGGATACTTTACTAAGTAGAAACTTTAGTTTTCAAGGTAGTGGTCAGGAGCTGGGTGTGGCTTAAAATAAAGCTAGCACTATGTACAGATGAAAATTTTCTTTGTGTATTTGTTACTTTCCTCTTTAATTTATTTTCAGAAATACTTCCTGGACTTCTGCAGTCCTACTCTGTTATTGATTGATCCAATTCTTTTTCCTTTTGTAGTGTTTTTTCAGTTATTTTCAGATTGTCTCTATTTGCTAAGTGAAATTATTTGACAGTATTCGTCAATTTTAATTTCCTTCACGTAGTATGCAATAAAGCAGAAGAATGAATGTCAGTATACTTCAGTATACTTAAAACTATTTTTCACTGTAGTACTATCATCGCAGCACCAAATCAGAACACTAATTATGTTGTTCATGAACATTTTCTTCTAAAATATTTTGGGGAATAGTCTTGGGGAAGAAGGTTTTTCCAAGTTCTGGTTGACTAAGGAAGCTTATTGTTTTAAGTTTATAAGCTCAAGCTTACATTTGCCGTATTACCAGTTAATGAGTACTCAGGTAATGGAACCTTCGTTGTTCTTACAAATACATATCTAAGTCAGCCTATAATGCCTATGCATTTGATACCTCCACACAATACTCTAAACTTAATGTTTCTTTCACTAATAAATCATTCACCTATGCAAATCTATGCAATAGAACTTAATGTGTTCCTTGTGATGCTGTCTACAACTTGAACTACTTACTTAAAGTGAAACAAATAAACAGTTTAGTTTTGTGATTTCTTTTTATATAATGTAATTAATGTCACACCTGCAGGTGCTGCTGTTTTTTCAAGAGGAGGAAAAGGAAAACCATTCAGCGCCACAAATGACTAGAAGCAGGCAGGACATGGGAAATTGCTTATTTGTTCAACTGCTGCCTTGTGGTCTTAAAAAAATTTAAAAAAAGATCCAACAACCTCTGTAATGACCACACATTTTCCAAGGACTCCCTTAGAAACAATGTCTAACCTATGGGCTTTGATTTGGTTCTCCTGCATCCATCTTTTGTTTCTTTAATTCATCTATTCTGAAAGCTTTAAGGTTTTGTCAAATATAATTGATTCTTTGACCATCAACAAATGGACCAATGAAATGGTACAAATGAACAGTATCTTCAGCAAAATCGAACTTGAAAAGTATTTCTCCTGTCCTAGGAAGTACTACCAGTGTCTTAGCTGAAGAGAGATGCCATAAATCTGTTATTTGAGTTTGTAGCAATGTATCAAAATCAGTTTTCTTAAAAAATGCAGAAGAATACAGATGCACAACCATAAGAATAAAAGAATAAAGGAATAAAAGAATAAAATCTTAAGATTTCTTTTCTGACACCTGCATTGCTTTTTTTTTCTCCTAGTATTACTGGTGATACTGTAGTCAAAATTGTATCAGCATTAAACCCTGTCTGTGATATTGTGGTACAGTCTCTGTCTAGAGATACTGAGAAGGCTGATTTAACTGCTGTTAAATGCTGGCGATACTAATGAACAGAAAGTACGTTCAGTAGCCTCTGGGTTTGAAGACCTGCTTTTGTTATGCCTACAATGGAATTGCAGTACAGTAGAAATGACAAGACTGTTTGTACAAAGAATACAGAAGATTGTATAATTTAAGTTGTGCTTCCAGTAATGTTAGTAAGATTGAAACACCTTCAAAAGAGGACCTACAGAGGAATTCTAAAAGAAGAAATAAATGTGAATCTGGTTAAAGTGGGATCAGTATTAAAGCCTTTATGTTCACCAAGGTAATTGATGATTGACAACATCTTTAACATGAAAATATGGATGTGCCATGTAATGTTAGAGATCTGTTCGTACATTATTTTATTCTTTGATTTAGAAAACAAATGCAGTGGACATGGGTTAGACTTCTCCCTTCTCTGCGTATTAGCCCATAACACCCAAAATTTCCCGAGTTTGTTTTTTCCTGGGAGTTTCTTGTCTTTCAGTGTGCCACTAGTATAGTAGGATGGCAAGGATGTGTCATACTTCCCCACAGTCCAATGAAGTGCCTGCAATATGAACAAACCAGCAGTTCTGTAGACAAGGCAGCCCACTTTATATTTTCTTCCTCAGAAAATATGTGCTTCTTTTAAAGCCATAATGACAGAGGTGTGCTTTTGTTTTCTTTAGCTGCCAGTTACTTGAAGAAGGGGTCTGAAAGATGAAAGTGACTGGACAGATTTATTGACCAAAACTCAGATTTTCTCAACTTTTTGTAATTCTGCTAGAGCTAATTAGCATTTTTTCTATCCAAACATGCCTGTCGGCATACTTATTTATTTTTAATGTTTTGTGGTAGCATTTAAATTGTATATTAAAATAAATACACACCTTTGAGTTTTGCATTATTGCATTTACAAGGACTTTAATTGTATTTTGTAATTTATTTTTGAACAGCCAAAACTGTATTTTGTTTGGATTATATGCTCATATATACACTTTGATCTCTGTCATTATTACTGTTCATGATCTTAAGTTTTTGTTTAAAAAAACTGAACTTGACCTACAAAAACGTACTGTATAACAGGTTGTAACTTTTCTCTCTGCCTGTGTGTGCTACTATCTCAAGCTCATGAAGTTACTTATTTGTTCATATTTGATCTGAAAAGGTAGGAGGTTACTTGGCCATTCTCATATGAAAACACATCCTGATTTGTAGTACTTGACCAAATTTGTTGCTTTGTAAGATTTGTAAGTACCTGTGGTATTTGTATTTCTCACACACCTGATTAGTTTTATTGTCAGAGGTTTTTGACCTATGTAGTGTTTGTGTATGGAGTTCAGATCATACATAGCAAGCGTGTATATTATGGACTTAAAATATTTGAATATATAAAGGCTGTTTATTTGCCGAAATGACTGGTATCTAGGCATTTTATTTTCAGCAGTATTTAAGTGCTTGGTTTTAATGGTGAAGAAGGTTTTCTTCTAGCAAAGCAATCAGTACTAATGCAGGTGAGTCCTGGTTATGCCAATATGGTTTGTATTTATATACTCTTTTCCTGTCTAAACTAATGAAGTCAACATTGGCTAGATGTCTACATATGAAATACGTCCCTGTTTAAATGTGAGACAAAAAAATATAGTTTTTTAAAACTTGCCTTTTTTTCTTCCTTTCTTACAGTCTTAGATGACATAATGAAAGCTGATATTTTAAGAATAGCTTAACAGTTGTAATCTTTTTGGATGGCAAGGAATTTGAAAGCATACTACCTCAACATTGCAGTTACAGTTGTGGTTGCTTAGTTAACAGATTTTACTGTTACGTGCTTTAATACATGTAATGATAACAATAGAGTGAAGAGACTTCAATGCGTGTGTTTGTAACTAGGAAGTCTACTTAGTGTCTGCATGGATTAAAGTCTATGTTGTCTGTACCATCTACAATAAAAGCCATTATAAATACTGTGACATAGGCATTAATTTTCCCAGGTAGGTATCTAGAAAAGGAAGATGTACAGTTCTTCAGTCACACCCTTTTTTTTTTTGGTAGAGGTGATTGTTCCTAGCTGTAAAGCATTTGATACGATATAAAAAAGGGTGTATTTACATGAGAACAATGTTAAGAGGCAAAATTGGTTCCTAGACTTCTAGTTAAGATTCCTAGCACTTTTCTTCATAAGCAAGTGTTTTCATTTCATAGAATCATAGAATCATAGAATGGTAATGGTTGGAAGGGACCTCTAGAGATCATCTAGTCCAACCCCCCTGC
>VZSC01013336.1:0-15210 GCA_013398225.1 Steatornis caripensis | reverse complement strand
GTTCAGCAGCGGGCCCACATTTTCCCTAGTCTTCCTTTTGCTCCCAATGTACCTATAGAAGCCTTTCCTGTTGTCCTTCACCTCCCTTGCCAGGTTTAATTCCAGGCAGGCCTTAGCCTTCCGTGTTGCATCCCTGCATGTTCTGACAACAGTCCTGTATTCCTCCCAAGTAGCCAATCCTTTTTTCCACATCCTGTAAACTTCCTTCTTCCCTTTGAGTTTTTTTGCGACCTCCTTGTTCATCCACGGAGGTCTCCTGCCTCCTTTGTTCGACTTCTTCTTCATCGGGATGCACTTATCTTGAGCTTGGAGGAAGCGGTTCTTGAATATTAACCAGCGCTCTATGGCCCCCCTGCCTTCTAGAGCGCTAACCCAAGGGATTCCTCCCAGTAGGTCTTTGAAGAGGGCAAAATTAGCTTTCTTGAAGTCCAGGGTTCTAATCTTACTTGTGCTTGTGCTCTTACAGGTATGCAGCCCTTCCTGTTGTCGCTGACCTCCCTTGCTAGATTTAATTCCAAGTGGACCTTAGCCTTCCTTGTTACGTACCTGCATACTCTGACAAAGGTCCTATATTCCTCCCAAGGGGCCATTCCCTTTTTTCACATTCTGTAAATTTCCTTCTTCCTTTTGAGTTTTTCTACAAGCTCCTTGCTCACCCATGCAGATCTCCTGCTGGCTGTGCTTAGCTTCTTATTCGTAGGGATGAATCGATCTTGAGCTTGGAAGAGGTGGTACTTGAATATTAACCAGCTCTCTTGGGCCCTGCTACCTATTAGAGCCCTAACCCATAGGATTCCTCCAAGTAGGTATTTGAAGAGGCCAAAGTTAGCTTTCCTGAAGCCCAGGGTTGTAATCCTGCTTGTTGCCCTGCTTCTTCCATGCAGGATCCTGAACTCTACCATCTCATGGTTGCTGCAGCCAAGTCTGCCCCCAACGTTCTGTCCCATCCCACCAAAGAGGAGGGAGAGGTTTGCAGATCCTGTTGGGGCAGATTAAGGTAAAACAATTAGTCAAGGCCCAAACATGAATTTTAATGAGAAAAGTGCAACTGTCCCATGTAGTTTGGCATCCTGTAATGTACAGCCTTACAGAAGGTTAAAGTAAGCCTTGCGGTTATTCACCACACATGTGGTGAACATTTGCTACATAAAAAAAGAAAAGAGAAAGAGAACAAAGGGCTAGAGGGGAGACTGAGAGAGATAACCGGTCTGGGTTCCAGTATCAGTCCAGCCACTGGGGGGGTCTGGTCTCTTGGTGGCACCCAGCATCTTCTTTTCTTGGTTAATAAGTCATCATGGGATGAATTGAGTCGGTGGTCGCAATCTCCCTCTGATGTGTGGGCAGTCAGTTGGCTTTTGGCACCTTCTGAGGCAGGATATTCCTTCTTACCAGTCTTCAGCTCCTCTTATCAAGCAAAGTTTGTCTCTTCTGAATAGGAGGCAATGGAGGATGCAGTGATGGAGGAGGAGGAGGATCGAAGAGGATGCAGTGGAGGAGGAAGACGAGGCAGAAGCAAAAGAGGAGGAGGAATACAAGGAAGCAATGGAGGAGGCAATGAAGGAGGACAAGGAGAAGGAGGAGATGGAAGAGGAGAATGACGAAAAGCAACAGAGGAGGAGGAGGCAGAGTAAATGGAGGAGACAACAGATGCAGGAGTCAATGGAGGAGGCAATGCAAGAGGAGGAGGAGGAGGAAAAGGCATAGAGGAGGCAGTGGAAGAGAAGGAAGAGCAGGAGGAGACAGAAGAAATGAGAAATACGAGGAAGCAAGGGAGGGCACAATGGTGGAGGCAACAGGGGACCCAATGAAGAAGGAGAAAGCAACGGAGGAGGTGACACAGGAGGCAACAGAGGTGGCAATGGAGGATACAATGGATGGAGGAGAGGAGGTGAAGGAGGAGGCAACAGAGGAGGTAAGGGAGGAGGAGGAAGAGGAGGAGCTAGAGTAGTATGAGGTGCCAGTGGATTTGATGGAGGAGGCAATAGAGGAGGTAACAGAGGACATAATGGACAGACAAGGCAATGCAGGAGGAGGAGGAAGAGAAACAGAAGGAAGCAACAGAGAAGGCAAGGGAGGAGGCAAAGGAGGAGGTGGCGGCAATGGAGGAGGCAGAGGAGGACAAAGAGGAGAAGGTGGCAACGGAGGCATCAGAGGATGGAAAGGAGGAAGCAATGGAGGAAGAGGAGGAGCTCGTGGTGGAGGGGAGGGGGCAATGGAGGAGGTAATGGAGTAGGAAAAGGAGGAGGAGGAGTCAGATGAAAAGGATGAAGTGTAGGAGGCACACAGGAGGAGGAGGCAACATGGTATACAACGAAGTAGGAAGAGGTGAAGGAGTCATTGATGGAGGAGCAAACAGGAGGCAAAGGAGTAGGAGTAGGCTGAAGGAGGAGGGGGATGAGGCAAAGGAAAAGGAGAGAAGAATGTGGCAACAGAGGAGGAGGAGAGGCAAGGAAAGGAGAAGCAGGCAGACGAAGCGGTAGTGGAGAAAGCAATGTAGAAGGAGAAAGACGACGAGGTACAGGAGGTAGACAAGGTAATGCAGGAGGTAATGAGTAGGCAGCAGAGGAGGAGAAGGAGGAGGAAATGGAGGAAGACATAACGGGGGAGGGGGAGTTGGCATTGGGGGCGTTAGAGGCATTGGAGGAGGAGGTGGAAAAATAGGAGCAAGATGAAGAAATAGAGGAGGACAAAGGAGGATGCAAGGGAAGAGGCAACAGGAGGTAGAGGAGGCAAAGTATGAGGAGGAGAATGAAGAGGCAACAGGCAATGGAGAAGGCAAAAGTAGAGGAGGAGGCAGAGGAGTCAGACGAGTCAATAGATGAGTAGTAGGAGGAGGAGGAATCGGAGGAGGAGTCAACAGAGGCAACAGAGGAGGAAGAGGAGAAGAATTAGGAGGAGGAGAGCAAAGAGGAGGTGATAGAGGAGGCAACAGAGTCAATGGAGAAGGCATCTGAGGTGCAAGAAGGAGGAGGAGGAAGAGGATGAGGCGGAAGTAGAGGAAGAGGGAGAAAGGAGGAGAAAGGATGATGCAACAGAGCAGGCAAGGAAGGAAGTAACAGACAAGGCAATGGAGGACGAGCAGGAGGAGCAGGCAATGGATGAGGAGAAGGAGGAGGAAGAGAATGATGGTGAGGAGGAGGCAACAAACAGGAGGAGGGTGGGGAGGAGGATGAGGCAATGAGATGAGGCAACAGGAAAGGCAGCAGAGGAAGAGGAGGAGAGAACTGAGGAGCCAGTTGGCTCCTCCTCCTCTGTTGCCTCTTCCATCTCCTCATCACCATCATCCTCCACTGTTCCGTCTGTTGCCTGCTCCACCTCCTCCTGTTCCTCCGCCTCCTCGCCTCCTCATTTTCCTTCTTAGTTTCCTCCTCTGTTGGCTCCTTGGTTGTCTCCTCCTCCTTGTTCCTCTGTTGCCTCTTCCATTGCCTCCTCCTCTGTTGCTTCGTGCATTTCCTCCTTTTTCTCCCTGTCCTCGTCCTCGTCATCCTCCTCTGTTGCCTCCTGTGTTGCCTCCTCCCTTGCATTCTCTGTTGCTTACTCCTCCTTCGTTTCTTGCTCCTCATCTTCCTCCTCCTTCTCATCTTCCTCTGTTACATTCTCCATTGCATCCTCCTCTTCCATTGTGTCCTGTTTCCTCCTTTCTCTCTTCCATTCTTCCTCTTCCTCTTCCTCCTTAACCTCTGTTGTCTCCTGCTCCCTCTCCTCCTTTGCCTCCTGTGTTGCCTCCTGTGCTGCCTCCTCTCTTGTCTCCTCTATTTCTTCCTCATCATCTTCCTCTACTTCCATCTCCTCCTTCTCTGTTGGTTATTCTCCACCCCTCCTACTCCACCAGGTATTCCTCCTCATCCTCCTGCTTCTCTGTTGCCCCCTCCTCCGTTGCCCCCTCCTCTGTTGCCCTCCTCCTCCTCCCCCTGTGTTGCCTCCTCCATTGGAGGCCTCCATCGTTGCCTTCTCCTCATCCTCCTCCTCCATTGGGACCTCCTTGCCTCCTCTGTTGCCTCCTCATTCTCTCCTCATCATCACCATCCTTCTCTTTCTCCTCCTCCTCCTCTGTTGCTTACACCTCATCCTCCTTCTGTTCCTCCTCCATTACCTCCATTTTCTACATCTCCTCCTGCATTGTTTCCTTCTAGTCTTCCTCCTCCTCTGCTGCCTCCTCTGTTGCCTTCTCCACCGTATCTTCCTCCTGCTCCTCCATCTTGCATCCTTTAGCTACTCCTCCTCATATACCACAGCCTCTTCCTTCCCCTCTCCTGCTCCTCATCGTCCTCTGTTTCATCCTCCAATGACAACTCCTCCTCCTCCTCCATTGCTACCTCCATTGACTCCTCCATTTCCTCCTCCTCCTTCTCCATTGCCTCCTCCTCATCATCCATTGCTGTCTCCTCCTCCCCCTCCTCTTCCATTGACTCCTCTTCCATTGCTTCCTCTATTTCCTCCTTTTCCTTCTCACTTTCCTCCTCCTTCTCCTCCTCCTCCACTTCTTCCATTGTCACTCTTGCTTCCTCCTCTTCCTCCTCCATCACCTCTTCATCCTTCTCCTCCCACCCTTCCATTGACTCCACCTCCCTTGCCCTCTCCATTGTCTCCTCAATTGCTTTCTAGTCATCATGCTTCTCCTCCTCAGTTGTCTCCTCCTCCTTCTTGTCTTCCATGGCCGCCGCTGCCTCCTTCTTCTCTGTTACCTCCTCCATTGTCACCTCACTTGACTCCTCCATTGCCTCCTCCTCTTTCTCCTCTTCCAGTTCTTCCTCGTGTTCTGCTTCCTCCTCTTCCTCCTTTGCTGCCTCCTCCTCTTTTGGCACAACAGAATAGGCAAGAGAGAAAAACAGAGGGGAAGAGGAGGCAAAGGAGTAGGAAGAGGTGGAGGAGGAGGAGCAGGAATCAATGGAAGAGGCAATGGAGGATGCAACAATGGATGAGGAGGAGGCAGTGGAGGAATAAGAAATGGAGGAGGGAAAGGAGAGGGCTACAGTGGAGCAGGAGGCACTGGAGGATGCAATGGAGCAGGTAATTTAGTAGGCAATGTGGAAAGGGAGGAGGAGGAGGAATGGGAGGAGGCAAGGCATGAGAAGTAGGCAACACAGGAGGCAGTGCAGGAAATGCAGGAGGAGTCGTCAATAGGAATGTAACGGAGTATGTAGCAGGAGGATGAGCAGGAGAGAGTGAGGAGGAGGCAGTGGAGGTGGCATTGGAGGATGCAAAGGTGGAGGAGGAGGAGGTAGAGGAGAAGGCAATGGAGGATACAACAATGGAGGAGGAGACGAGGCAGGAGGAGGGCAAGAGGATATGGAGGAGGCAAAGGAGGAAAAGGGTCAGGATATGGAAGAGGCAAAGGAGGAGGCAGCGGCATCGGTGGAGGAAGCATTGGAGGATGCAAAGATGGAGGAGGAGGAGGCAAAGGAGGAGGCAACAGGAAGAGAGACGGAATGGAGGAAGTAACGGAGGAAGAAACAGAGAAGGAAACTGAGGAAGAGGCAGTGGAGGAGGGAATGGAGGACATAATGGAGAAGGCAGAACAAGAGGAGGAGGAGTAAGAGGAGCAGGAGAGGGGGACAAGGAGGCAGTGGAGGAGGAGGAGGAAGATGTGGCAAAGGAGAATAAGGATGAGGATGAGCAGTAGAGGGGGACAAGGTGGAGGAATAGGATGAGGAGGCAGTAGAGGATGCAACAGCGGAGGAGGAGGAGGTGGAGAACAAAGCAGCTATGGAGGAGGCAACAGTGGAGGAGGAGGAGCAGGAGGCAGTGGCAGAGCATGAGGAGGACAAGGAGCAGGAGTAGTCAACATAGGAGGAGGAGGCAATGGAAGAGGGAAACTGGGATGTAATGGAGATGGCAGAGCAAGAGGAGGAAGATGAGGTGTAGGAGCGGGGCACGAGGGGGTGGGGGAGGGGAGGAGGAGGAGGAAGATGCGGCAAAGGAGGATAATAAGGATGAGGAGGGGGAAGAGGAAACTGAGGAAGGAAAAGGAGCAATGGAGGCTGAGGGGGTAAGAGAGGAGGAGAGGATGAGGAGGAGGCAACAGAGGAGGTGGAGGAGGAGATGGCAACAGACTCGGAGAAGAAGGGGGCAGCAGAGGAGGTGATGTAAGGGCAAAGGCAATGGAGGAGAAGGAGATGGAAAAGGAAAATGAGGCAAGGGAGGAGGAGGAAGATGAGGCAGGATAAATGTGGGAGATGAGGAGGAGGAGGCAGCATGGGATACAACAGAGGAGAAGGAAGTGGAGGAGAAGTGGGAGTAGGATGATGTGGAGGGGGAGAAGGAGGAGGAGCAGGAATAATACAACACAGCAGGAGGAGGAGGCAGTGGGGGAAATGGATAAAACAGGAGGAGGAGGAGGCAGTGGAGGAGGCAATGTGGGATACAACAGAGGAGGAGGAGTGGGGGGAGGAGGAAGTGGAGGAGAGGTAGGAATGGGAGGATGTGGAGGAGGAGCAGGATGAATAGCAGGAGGAGCAGGAAGAAACAAGAAGGAGAAACAAAAGTGGAGGCAAGGGAGGAGGCAATGTGGAATACAACGGAGTAGGAGAACAAGGAGGAGGTGGCAACAGACTTTGAGAAAGAGGAGGCAACAGAAAAAGTAATAGAGGATGTAACGGCGAAGGCAACAGAGGAAGACGTGAAAGAAGACGAGGTGGATCAGGAAAAAATGGAGAAGGAGGATGCACGAGGAGGCAAGGAAAGGAGGAAAGAGTAGGAGAAGGATGAAGACGAGAAGGAGGAGGAAGAAATGGAGAAAAAGAGGAGGAGGAGGATGAAGACAAGGAGATGATGGAGGATGCAGTGGAGGAGGCAACGGAGGAGACAATGTAGGAGGAAGAGAAGGAGTAGGAGGAAGAGGGGCAACAGAGGAGGCAACGGGGATGCAATGGAGGAGGATAAGGTGGACGAGGAGGAGAAGGAGAAGGCAACAGATTTGATGGAGGAGGAGGAGGGCATAGAGGAAGAGGAGGATGAAAGGAGGAGGAGGCAGCAAGAGATTTTATGGAGGAGGCAACAGAGGAGGTATAGGAGGATGTAATGGAGAATGCTACATAGGAGGAGGAGGAGGAAAAAGGAGGAAGGAACGGAGGAGACGAGGAGGCAACACAGGAGGCAAAGGAGGAGAAGGATGAGGAGTCAATGGATGATGATGAGGAGAAGAAGTAGTAGTAGGAGGCAATAGAGGCAACTGAGGAGGAGAAGGGGTAGGAGGAGGACGAGGAGGCAGACGAGGAGGCAGTAGAGTAGGCAAAGGATGATGAGTAGGAACAGGAAACAGGCAGCAAAGGAGAGGGCAATGAAGGAGGGGGAGGCACCAGAGAATGCAATGGAGGAGGCAATGGAGTAGGCAAAGGAGATTAGTGGACAGTGAGGTGGATCGAGAACTGGCTTCATGGCAGAGCTCAGTGGGCTGTGATCAGTGGTGCAGGGTCTGGTTGGAGGCCTGTGACCAGCAGTGTTCCCCAGGGGTCGGTGCTGGGTCCAGCCCTGTCCAACACATTCATCAACGACCTGGATGAAGGGACAGAGCATACTTTCAGCAAGTTTGCTGATGATACAAAGCTGGAGGAGCGGCTGACTCACCAGAAGTCTGTGCTGCCATGGCAGCTTCCCTCCCACAAACAAATGCCTCGATAACAAAACAGCAGCATTGTAGGCAACCTGCATTTCTAAGCAGAGGATGTATTGCTTTCACATCACAGATTCAAGAATCTGACATCACAGGTTAAGGAATTTATAAAGAATTTCCAAAGAGTTTCTAGGCTGTTTCGCAATGCAGCTTTACTCTGAAACTAAGCCAAGTCAAGTAATATGTGTCAGCTGCACTTTGTTTTTAATGTATGGCTACAGAACATGAGACAAGGAAAACCAAAATTAGCACACACTTGACTGAGGGCAATGCTGGAAGTGAGTAGCTTGCAATAGCTACCAGATGCAGAAAATCACACCAGATATAAAGTTCTTTTACAGAACCTACAGCCCATGCTTGATTTTTCATTCAAAAAGTAAAGGCATTTATTCAAGTATTCCCAAATGCAGAGACGTGCAACATTCCAGGGAAAGAATCATTGCATCTAAGTCATGCGATCCTAATTAGATTAAGCAGCAGATGATCAACGCTGACTTGGAACAATAGTTCCTAGTTGACGTTACGATAAATTTCAGAATCTGTAACGTGTGAAATTAAATTCCACAACAGTGCATAAATGTCCTCGTCTCAAGCGATGTTCAGTTCACAAGCACATAAAAGTAGTACATATTCAGACCGGAAATAAACAGCAGTGCCTTGGACATTACTGGCTTTCGACCGCACCCAGGCTGAGCCTTAAAACTTGGTCATCCCCATGCCTTTAAACAAGTTTCACTGGGCAACATTCTGTCAGTCTGAACAACTCGGCTCCTGGTTCCTGTGACTGTTCGGCAACTATAACTACGCAGAAATAATCTCTGATGATGCTAAGATCTCCATTCCACATCTCAGCCCTCTGTTCAAGTTCCAACTATTGACAAGTTTATAAGACAGTGAATACCTTAAACAGTTAGATTGTTTACTAAGTTCCACATCTTGGAATAATACCAGCAAAAAGGATTTTCTGTCGTCCTGAAAAAGCATGCTTAGAAATGGCCAAGCTTTCAGTGTGTGCTAACCTTACGGGTAGACAACACAGTTCACGCCACAAGCAGAGAGGGAAAGGAAGCTCAAGTCTGACTGATGATCTGGTTGATTCCTCTTCATAGAGATTTTACTGAGAAATTGCAAGGGCTTGCGAACTTTATGTGGATGACGCTCTAGTCATCTGGTTTAGTTTTTGGAGGAGGAGCAGGGAGTTAGGCTTTATGAACCTTACAGGTCCTTTCCAACTCAAGATATTCTGTGATAATGGAGGTAGGAAAGTCACATCATTTTAACGGTGGCTCACCTGAGTATCAGCACCTTCAATTGATCTCTTTGGATCAGTTTAGCCACTGCTTCCTTGTTTCTTTTTTTTCTTTTGTGGTAAAGAACTTGGGGAAAAAAAACTCAAAGTGAGCTTCCTACAGATCTTCTGTCAATGTACTCAACTCCACTCCAGTTTCAGACTAAAAAACCATGTTGTTTGATTAACTAATCTTGCACTTTACGGAGCTCTGATTGGTATGCACCCCCAAAACACTCCTGTGTAGGTCAGCTGTCAGTTGCCCCCTACCAGAGTAGTCCTTGAACACTCTTGAGGAGTTTTGGGGGGATTTTTTTATAGACATACCGGAGCTCTATAGACATACTGAGTTCTATTACTTACTATTTATTCCAATTTTTCTGTTGATTACAGTGTCTTACACTTCCTCTTCAGTTTGGATGAGGAAAGCATAATAGCGGATACAGAATCCTGCTTTTCTAGGCGTGACAGTAGCTGACCTTGAAGACCGTTATTTTTGGCAAATCAAATAAGGTACCTGCAGCTCCATTCCATATAATACAGGCAGTAGCCAGATAAAGGCTCACATGCAAAAATGCACCCCACCAGCATGAAAACGCTTCTCCTGAAACTCAGTTTCCTGTCATGTCATGGGACCAAGCTAGACTACTGCAAAGGCTGATCAAAGATGGAAACAAATACAAATACGGGTAGGAAGAGTAGCAAAGCCTAACAAAATTCAGCAGATTTGCCTTTTCACCCTAGGCACAGCTTAACAGGATCTGCCATCAGAAAAGCAAAAGCCCCTTGCAAATCTTTGCAATGTCTGTTCCTAGTGTATGAGAGCACCATAAATACCTACCATTATCTTCCAGTAGGAAGCCATGACGTTGCTGTCATCAAAGGGGAGAAAGCCACACAGTAGAGCATACAGCAGTACTCTCATGCTCCAAATATCTGCCTAAAAAATAAAATGGAGTGGAAGTTCATGAACCTGATCCATGTGAAATGGCTTAGAGACAGCTAACATTGTCCCACTTTGGCAAAGCCCATGTACAACTCGTGAAAAGCAAGCTCCCTTGTTCTGGGCAGGACTCTCATATTCCGAGTGAAAGCACACAACCCAAATTCAATTTTCAATTCAGTCAACCTAGAGCACTTGTAAAACCAATAGACAGACAGCAAGCTGAACGCCAGGCAGCAGTCTGCTCTGGCAGGAAAGGTGGCCAGCAGTATCATGGACTGCACTAAAAGGAGCACAGCGAGCAGACTGAGGGAAGTTACTCTACTCCTGTGCTCAGCACGGATATAACAGTGCATCCAGGGGCTGCAGCGCTTCCTCAGAGGGAGGGGCTGAGGAGAAGACACTCGTTCAGCCTGTAGACGAGCAAACTTCAGTGGAGTCCTTGTGGCCGCCTTTTAACACCTACAATGCAGGCATGAGGACAGAGCTAGTCTCATCACAGCCATGCATGGTGGGATAATGGCAGACAACAGGCATCATTCACAGCGGAAATAAGGAAAAGCCTTTCTCCTCGTAATGCTGGTGAAGAGCTGAACAGGTTGCCCAGAGAGATGGCACTGCCTCATCCTCGGGAGAGGTTGAAGATGTGACTGGATAAAGCCCCAGGCAGCTTGGCACGACACTGCTTTAAGCAGGAGGTTCAAGCAGAAGCCTCTAGAACTCGCTTCCCACCTAAGTCGTGACATAGTCCTGTGAATCTGTCAGCTTTCCAGCTACAAGCCAACTCCTTCCACAAGGCACATGCAGTGCTTCGTTTGGGGAGCAGTCCTTTGGCAATAGGTATTTCATGAGGAAAACATGAAGAAATAAAGCGAAAAAGTATTGGAAAACACTTGTGTGCTAGGAATTTGCTCTGCTCAGAGGTGTCAGCACCTCTGAAAAATAGAAATTTGTAACGCCCTCAAGGAGAAATGGACTCAAGTCTTCCATTCCTGACAAACTCTGCCCCTCCTGCCATGCTCTCTCTGCCCAAAATTCCCTTCCTCCTCTGTTCTGTTCAGGAGAGGACTGAACCCTGCCCACGGAAGGGCAGCTCCTTCTCTTTGTGCACAAGAGATTTAGTGTGTCTGAGAGGGCTCCAGAGGAGAGACATTTGCAGAAATAAGGCGTCCCCCAAGCCGTCTTTGCCCCCTTTGGGGCTTGCGGCTGTGGGCCGAGACATCTGACCCACAGACAGGTATGGGGCCTGTGCCACGGTTTAAATCTGGGCTTGCTATTAAATGGACGACAGATGCTTTTTTTTAACCCTGTTCTTCCTCAAAAGAGGGGAAAGCTTGCAGGCCCCTTTCCCAATCGCCTTATCAATACCCCTTTCTCTAGCAAGGGATCCCAGCCGCCTGGTTTCTTTACCTTCTAAATCATAGCTGCTAGCCCCATTGTGCCAGCATCTCAGCAGCCAAGTGGTGACCGGCTCACCTTCATGATGGCCAAAGTCTTTCCTTATGTCTCTCAACTCAGGCAAGGATAAAGATCGCTAGATGGGGGTTATTGTCCCATGTGGGAAGACAACAGACATGTTGTGAGCAATCCAGACCTGATTGACTTAGAGGCCACGTGGCTTTAAGTCGGATGTAAACATGGAAGTGGAGAGGGCTGACGCATGCGCATGTACTGCACATGCTCAGCATTAAGCAACCAATCATGTAGAGATACATGCGTGCACAGCGGCTTGCAGCCAATGAGCTTGCGTAATTGGGTGGAACACTATGTACATAAACTGAGCTATTCGGGAATAAAGTTGGCATTCGCTTGATCACATTGATTGTGTAACGTTGTCTGGGAACCCGCACACAACAGGTGGCGCCCGAACAGGGACCCTCAGATCGGCAATCGNGGTAGTGATAGGAGGACAGGGAGAGGGATTATGGGAATCAATTGATTGGAAAGTGATAAAGGAAGCGAAAATGGCCATGTCACAATACGGGTTACAATCATCCTATACCACGTCAATTTTACAACTTATTTTTATGGCACATCTGTTAACACGCTATGATATTCACATGCTGATTAATACTTGGTTATCCCTGTTATATCCAAATCGACCACAAACTTAAAATATCACACTTTTGTTACAATTTTTAGAAAAGGTAAATGAGCAAAACAGCGCTGGGCTGCCGGGGAGTCTCCTGCTCCACCAACGGTCCGCAAATTTCAAGGTCTGGAGTCCCCCTTTTATAGAGTCGCAGTTTCATTTCCCAATAATCTCCTCCCAACTTTTGTTTCTCCAATCCCACATCACGTTGTCACGGTTGAGGGGCGGTTCAGTCTTGGTAGGACATCCCATTCCTTGTGCCTGTATCTATTGTCCAACCTACAAAGCTATACAATTTCCTTATATGGTCATTTTCTAAGACTTGCAACTATTGCAACAGGATACAAGACATCTTTCCAAATACAGGATATATTTCCAAATGCATCATTAACATCACAAGACACTATTTACTGTGAGTACAATTCTAGCATTAGCAATCCAAACAATTCATTAATATTAAAACAAAGTAAATTATTTTCTTCGTCCTTGATCCACTACAATCCCCATCCCAGCAGTTGCAATTCTTCCAAAAATGGCAAACGGCGTGTGAGTTGGCAGCTGCCTCCCCCAGGCAGCAGGGGGATCTGCTGTATGGGGTGCAGGCACAAATGCTAATGGNGGAATTAATTGACTGGTTAAACAGCTTGGGAATAACCAGGTGGTTTTGTGACCTACTTATGCATGAGGTATTCACGTGTTGTTCACACTGTTGGTGGTTGTATTCACATATTGTTCACACTGTTGGTGGTTGTATTCACATATTGTTCACATTTGTTGATAGTTGTATTCAGATTGAGTTGCGTATGGTCAGATGTTAATTAAAACCATAAAAGGTGTCTGGATTGCTCAAAAACAAAAAGGGGGAATTGTGGGAAGACAACAGACATGTTGTGAGCAATCCAGACCTGATTGACTTAGAGGCCACGTGGCTCTAAGTCGGATGTAAACATGGAAGTGGAGAGGGCTGACGCATGCGCATGTACTGCGCATGCTCAGCATTAAGCAACCAATCATGTAGAGACACATGCGTGCACAGCGGCTTGCAGCCAATGAGCTTGCGTAATTGGGTGGAACACTGTGTATATAAGCTGAGCTATTCGGGAATAAAGCTGGCATTCGCTTGATCACATTGATTGTGTAGCGTTGTCCGGGAATCCGCACGCAACAGTCCCGTCTTCCGCTTCCTCCTCCTCTTGTTCATCCCTTCTAAAATCAGGAAAAGGCTGAGGCACTTCGTTCTTTTCTAAACATGCTGATGTACGTGTCTTTTCCTTCTTCTTCTGCACCGGAGCAACTGACACTGGCTTGGGATGAGTAGCTACAGGGAACTGTGCATCAGTGGTAGATGGTGGAGTGGCCACAGAGTCTTTCGAGGGAGTTATAGCAGTGACAGTGCTTGTTTTGGGAGTGCTAGTAGCAGCAGTGCTTGATTTGGAGGTTGCGGTGGCTGCGGTGCATGCTGAAGCAGCACATGCTATAGGAGTTGAGGTGGTTGTATCACACCTATGCATGCATGAGGATTTAATTTGACCTCCCACCAAAAACATATTCAGGAAAGTTGATAGTATCAATATTAGGAACATGCTATTTTGAGAGTTGTAACCATATCCGACATTCTCAAACTCCATAGTAAAATCAAAGGTGTAGTTATTAACAAAGTCCATTAGGCAATGTCCAAAGGATGCCAGTAAAGTCGCTGCCCATCTTATCACAGCATAAATCAGTATCAAACACCAGAGCAAACCCACGCATTTTGTCCAGCATCTGAAACTAACAATCCACACATAAACACTAATAACAAGTAAACAATACCACAAAGGCAACACGGAGATGCTTAACTCTAAATCTGGCTCTAAAAAGTCATGACATGTCATTGCACTCAGCCATGACATGATGGAAACTGTCTGTTTTAATTTCTGATCCCTCAAGACTCTGCAGCTCTCTCAAATGATTTATATGGGTCACCTCCCACCGGTCCAGGAATGTGAAAGATTCAGGCAACCTGTCAGAGCCCTGGTTAGAGCCAGCCCCACGCTGGGCACCAATAAATCTGTCACGGTTTAAAGCTGGGCTGGCTATTAAACGGGTGAGAGATGCTCTTTATTAACCCTGTCTCTCCTCAAAAGGGGGGGAAAGAGAAAAGGGAAGGAGACTTACGGGTTGGAAAAGTTAGAACAGCTTTAATCTAACTACAATAACAATAGTAATAGAATGATTATGAAATATATACAAATATATTCAAAACCAATCTCGATCTCGCCCCTCCCCAGTGATGAACATGTCACCTGGACGCTGCGGGGCACATCCCAGGAAAGTTCCAGGCCATACTCAGCAGCAGGCAGGAGCTGGATACAGAAATGCACAGATCAGGATCAAAGGCAGAAGAATCAGGCAGAGTCCTCCTCCCGACGGCTGAGCAAGGAGCTGGGCAGAGCTGCAGAGCAGTATCTTACAGCATCACCAGTACTCCTCTGACAGCCCTGTGCTGGGCTGGAACAGGCTCCTGGGCCACAGGTGTGGGCAGAAGCACCAGGTGAGGCTGCTTAGGGTTGTTAAAGCCCATCAGTGCCCTCAGGCCCCTGGCAATAGAAGGAGAGGGAGTGACCTTTGTGATCCCTCGGCCTTACACTGAGCATGATGTGTATCGGATGGAATACTGCTTTTGGGCAAACCAGGACACCACCCAAGGAGCTTTGTGTATGCGGGAAGCATGTCCGTGCTCTGTACTTTGGGTGGGACTCTTCAAGGCAGCATGGCAGTACTTTCAGCTTCCCGGAGGTGGCTGAATTTCCTTGGTACCAGCCGCAGACACCTCCTCGGTAGTTACTTGACAACTTTTGTTCCTGTAGGAGTCAGGTGCACACCCTGTCCTGGTCTAAGAACGCACGCTGTGGTGACAGCGTGAAGTTGGGTGGCTCAGTGCTACATTTAGGCGGCAGGCGGGTTCCCGTAGCCAGCGAAACCCGAGGAAGAGCAGAGAGGCCCGTCAGGAGCTGGTAGCTCTCACGAGCGTGTCTGACCTATACCGGGATGAACATTGACTCACAAGCTTGGCAGTAAGCAGGCACCTTTTCTTGTTCTGGTGTGTCTCTGGAGGGCCAAGTTGCACTAAAGTTCCTCCGCCTCATGTCACCTCCTCCTCACGAAGTTGGGGCTTTGGTACAAGGCCACCCTGTGCCCGTGTGCTGTGCTGCCATGAGCTGCTTGAAAGCGTGGGTGTTGGGCAGCTCCCCAGGCGATCCTCATTCCCTCAGGGGCTGCCGTTTCCGCTTTGC
>VZSC01013334.1:94327-177006 GCA_013398225.1 Steatornis caripensis | reverse complement strand
ATTGGAACTTAATGCTTTTACGTTTAAAAATCTCTTAACAATATTTTGTATTGAATTATGGAAGAAATATTTATGAAGATGAATGTTTTGATGCCTGCTTAACAGATGTTGTTTTCTCCCTGTTCGCGCTAAGTATGGGTTGCGCAGTGCCAGGCTCTGGTGACGCTGGGGTGCAAAGAGACCGTCAGTTCAACCAAAGACAGAGCCAGAGGCCGGTGAGGTGGTACTGCGGGCTCTTGCGCTGGAGTGTTGCCACTGCTGGGAATTTTGGCGCTGGTGTTAGTGGAAGCAGGACATGGGCTTGTCCAGTATCCTGCAACAATGGAGGTCTTTTGAGCTATTTCTACACCCAGCTCTGCTTCCCTTCCTCTCTGTTAGAGAAAAGGTGTTTTTTCAAAGAGAAATTGAGTTGCAGAAAGCTGCAGAGGGAACAGAAATGATCAGCACTGCTAAACAGAGAGGTCCATTTCCTTTGCAGCTCAGTACAGCACAGGGCACGTAAAGCTCTCTGGGGCTCCAGCTTGCTCTTCAGCAGTTCACACCTATCGTTAGCATGCAGAGGGCAGTCATCCATCCCTAATCAAAACTGTCAAAAAGGCAAAAAGCTGCAAACCTGCTGTAGGTCTCCAGTTGGACTGGAGGGAAGGGTGAAGATTAATTGATAAATTATAAGCACTGCTTGAGAAAAATCCATTTCTCTGTCGTTTTTTCCAATGAGATAGAGAGAGTAAAAGGTTTTATTATGCTGAGGCTTACTGCTTTTCAACAAATACGCTGCTGAAGAATCTGATCTATTGATCAGCGTGATTTGAACACACTGGAGGATGTTGAGTGTGCCCATGCCAATAAGACATTGGGGGATGAAGTGACTCATTTACTACTATGAATTTGGGAGGATATGAGAGCTCAGAGGATTTGTTCATAATAACTCCTTTGAGGCACAGGCGGTCTCTTCCCAGTGATCACTCCTTCTGTAATACCTGAATTCTGGGGAGCACAATGGCATATCAAACACTTTCTCTTTGTATAATTCCTCTTTCTGATGCTCTGCCTTCTTCTATCAAGTTGATATTGTGGGATTCTCTGTGATGGGGTGCATCATGTAATCAATATCATTTGTTCTTTTTCGAAGTTGAAAAAATATTACAGTAATTAATTTCACAGCTTTTCTATTCTATCCAAATTTGGGCAGTGGAGGGTATTACATAAGCTATATAGGCTCAGAACTATCTTCTTGCAAGAGGTGAACGTCAGAACGTAATAATCACATATACACACTGCAGAAAATGTGAGAACCTAAAGCTCTAAGCAAAGCATACAAAATGTTACTGTGCCTCAACACAACTGCCAATAATTGAGTCAGCTGATGTGTGGCTTAATGTGATTTGAGGGTCAGTGTAGATGAGGGTGAGTCTTGTATGGCGTGATGTTAGCTCGTGTTGCTCCCTTCTTTTCTCGGGTGGCGTTTGTGCTGCAGGCCAGTCTGTGCAGGACTAAACTGAAAGTCTTTTTCGAAGCAAAACTCCCAGTTGAGCCTGTAGGAATGAGGATTATAATATATAGTCCACAATTAATTCATATGCACTGAAACTTAATTTATTGTGTCATTGAGTGAAAATATTATTTCGCTTCCCAGCTACGTGTGGTTTTTACCTCTAGTTATAGCAAGTGACTTCATCAGAGAACCATCACTCCGTATGAAAAATGTTATTACCTTCAGAGGGCTCAAGTGGTGTAATTTTGAACCCACACATGGCCTTCAGCCTTCTGGTGGTACCACATGCTTTAGTGATTGTACCTGGAAGGTTCATATTTTTGACGTTCTTGTAGTTTTTTGTAAATACTGCCATCCACTCTGTCTCATGCCATGTATGTAGCCAAAGGATACGATGAATTTGATTTCATAAAACCTCTCTTCACAATGTATAGCAGTCTGTGACCTTGCATTCATCATTTGAAACAAGTCTTTCATTAGTTGCTTCCGCTGTAGTAAATAGGCTTCTGCCTCTATCCTTTTTAAAAAGTTCAGAAGTTTTGGGGTTTTTTTTGTAAGTTCCTGGAAAGCTAAAGAAGATGGAGCGTAGGTGTTCTGGGGTAACGGCTGGAGTAGTCCAGATACAGAAAAGCACCTAGGTACCACTTACATTTTAACTTGGACTGAATATATATGCACTGTTTGTGTTTTTATTAGGTGTATGGAACTGATCTTGGAGATGAGGTAAATGTATGATGAACAGGGAGGCCTTTTATTTTGTTTGGCATGAATTGCTGAATACGACTTCTCTTCTGGAGAGCAACTGATGATTAAGGAACAATTATATTGAGTTTATTTCCCTAACACTCCTCCATGAGTAGATGATACCAAAGGAGATCATAAATATCCAACTCTAATTTGCTATTGAACTGGAGTTACTGTGTAGTCACATTCTTCCATATCATTTGTTCTCTTGACAGCCTTTGTTAAGGAAATGATAATTTGCCTTTTTGCTACCTTTCACCATTCTTTTATATATGGAGTGAGTTTTGTTTTATCATCACTCTTGGTTTGGATCTGGCTTCTGTTGAGGTTTGTGCCTCCAGAGGGAATTGGCTGTATTCCTGGTGGGACTCTGCTATTTTTGGTCAATGAAGTCCTGTGTCTTCTTTAAGGCAATAGCAAAATTCACATTGAATTTAGTGGGCCAAGATTCACCCAAAGAACTGAAAAGTCCCAAACGTCCCCTCTGACACAAAGAATGACAGTGAGGCGTGGCTGCTTTCTGCATGTGCGCAGGACACCTCCGTAGTGCCTGTGCAGTCTACAGACTGCTGCTTCTCCTCTGAGGCACTGGGCTCCTTCCCTCCATCAGTAGCTGTGCTCGAGATGAAAAACTGCACAGGTGCACGCTCATTTTCAACATGAAGCAGTTTTTTTCTCCATTCTCAGAGGGAAATGAAAGAGTACTCATGTATTTCATGCATGTGACATTTTTTAATGCATGTTGTATAGACCAAAGGCTACTGGCAAACTCCCTGTGTCGTTCTCAGTATTGCAAGATCAGGTTATCTCCCTTGGTCGAACTGCCCTTAACCCAAGTAGGTCTTTTAAGTCTTGCAATGTTCAGCATTGCTCTCAGTGAGCAGTGTGAGGTTGTTATTTCTTTGAATTGTTCAATAATATTGACGAGGAGGTAATGGCACAGAAAAAAAGAAATAGCATTTGTGGACTCAGATAGAAAGAAATGACTAGATCTTACTGATCTGGAAAATAATTTTGAGTTCTTCTTCACCAGTAATACCATTACGATTTCAGAGTGATGTGAATAAGTCCATCTGGCTGGCCAAGAGTTTATGCAAA
The DNA here is from genome assembly GCA_013398225.1 of Steatornis caripensis. Lineage (NCBI taxonomy): Eukaryota > Metazoa > Chordata > Aves > Caprimulgiformes > Steatornithidae > Steatornis > Steatornis caripensis. The sequence continues at coordinate 173,669 of VZSC01013334.1, read as the reverse complement.
TGTTAAAGTGAAATACCAGTAACAAATTAAATCATTTGTGCTCTATAAATATCTCATTATACAAGGGGAAAAACAACACTACATTCGTCTTGCCAGCCTTGGCAGTGGTTTTTAAGCTCTACTTTGCTCTGTAAAATATCTTCATATTTGTTTTTTTAAAGTGAATATTGCATGTTTTTCGTTTCTACACTTACAGTCCTTTCCTTAATACTTTCAAAATGTGCGTGGTATTGGGTTTGTTTTCCTTTCGGTGGGAAAAAAATCTCGCGTTACTGTAAGGATGGTCACTTTCAGTTTTAACTTTCCTCTTAATGACTTCTTAAAAAATAAAGCATTTTATTCTATGGTTAGCAAATACCCTGTCTGTAAAACCACTTTGACAGAATCAAGGCCCCATGAATGTAGACGTCATTCTTCTGGAATAATTTTTTATAAGCGAATTTTTGCCGCTGATTTAATATTTTATTTAGGGAAGAAACAAATATTTTAAGGTAATTCTTATAAGTCTAATTAGAGAGGATTGATTTCAAATGTAAAATATTGGGGGACGTTTCTGCAAGGCATTCATCCTATTTCTTTGTATTCCAGAGGTGATGACGTTTTCTGAACTTGGGTGAATGAAGTCACTTGTGTTGAATATCAGCTAGCGCAAAGAAATACGTGTCTTAAAAACATTTTCTTTTTACACCTGTTTGTAATGTATTTATGAAGGCAGAGCAATGAGACATTAAATAGAACGTTTGTGGTAAATAATTTTTTGTTTGTGCATATGAGCATGTGTGTTTACAAATAATGTGTGTGCATAAAATATTTAATAATGTATTAAGTATTTTGTAGGTTTTAGGTAATTTATTTTTTCTTACATGCTTGCTTTCTGCCGTATTCTAAAACTGTGTCTTTCTGACATGTGAATAAGCAGCTGATTCTTCATTGGCTTTCGTTTTTATTAAGAAGAATGATTCCTGTGAGAGTTAAAGGTGTTGTGGTTGTGTTATGTGTAAACAGGAGCTAAAATATTGTCTTCTTACGCTGTGTTGTAGTCTTCTGTTTTCGATGAGGCTCAGGTTTCACTCTGCCCAAAGAGAACGTTTAATTGATATAATTGAAAGGCTTTTTTTTCTTCCTCTCTTTTCTTTATTTGAGGCATTCGGTGGTGTGTAGAGATGCAGAGGTGGCAAAACAGGCCATATGCTTTGTAAAAGGCAGACTAATAGCACTTTTGATGGACGTCTGATTTTTAAAGTGCTGTATCTTTCATTAAAATTTACATGTAAAGTAAGGGCAAGCACAGTGACATGAAAGCTAATGCAAGTTGCACATCTTGACATAATAACAATCACAAGAAACTGGAGATCCCAGATGGCAGCTTGGCCTTTGCCATCCTTTTAATAAGCTACTAACTGCTAATTATTGCACTGTTATGGGCAAGTTAATTTACTGTTGACTCTTAAAGAGACATTGTGCCTTTTCCTGGCATTTAGGTTTTTCAGTTTAGATTTGAGAGTGTTTTTCCTTGCAAATTGGAGTCCTTCCAACGGACAGTAACAAAGAGGCAAAGAAGCAGAGAGGGAAATGGAACGTAATAAGCAACGTTTTCTTTGATAATAGCAGAATATAGGGCTGTGGGTTTTTCTAGGGCATGGATTTAGAGCTGAAAGGAACACCAGCATGTATATTAGATCCAGGATTTAGGTTTTGTGTTTAAAAGAAAGCTGTTAGTGCAGAGTTAGTATAATTGTTAAAAATAAACAGAACATCTTTCCCTTAAATAATTGGAGCTTGAGATTCTGAAAATGAGTTAAACTAGAAATAGAAAATCAAAATTACGGGTTCATTTCTGTTGCCAGAGATGATTTGAAGGCAAAATTTCAACTCACAATTCTGAAAGCTAAAATGTCCACTGTATTTTTGGAAAAATTCTTCATTTTTATGTTACTTACCTGGTTGTCATAATACAGGGAAGGAGCCTTATCTGTAAAACACACTGTTTTTCAAAGTGATCTTTTTCTTCTTCCATTTGAAAGGGACTTTTGGTAATGAGACCAGTCAGGGAGAAGTTTTGATCTAAGAACCTATTTAGGAATGAAGGAACAGCTGCAGTTTAAATGGACTCTAATTCTCTCAGTTAATGCTGTTTTGTGAATGCATGATTCTCTGTGATAACATTTGGGAGGAGTGATGGTGGGTAATAGCTTATTTCCTGGGCGTTATGGTAATGCAGCAAAGTGGTGATAATGCCATCAGGAACTGAAATAGACCCTGTCACACACATCAGACTGCCCTGCAAAAATATGAAACTCAGTGAAAGAGAGGAGTTTCCTGTTTTAAGGCTCATTGTGGCCTTTTGTGGACTAGCGTGATAACGTTATGGTATTGAACAGTTTAGAAAATATGTACTGTGCAAGCTGGATCTTACGCATTAAGAGTAAGCGCTTAGAAACAGCAGCCTTATTTGCAGTGCTTTACCAGATAGTAAATATTTTGACTAGAGATTAGTGGATAACATGCCATACAAATGGTTGTGAAACTATTACTGTGAAGAAGGTCATGCTTTCTCAAATCGTCTGATATAACTCACCCAGTATTGTCTGTGTCACTTATTAAATCATGTCTAATGGTGTGTGATTTACCCCACATCAATATTCTGGGTTTTGATTCTCGTTATGGCAATGCACCATTGCTAGTTGCTGATCTTCCTATGGCACCCATCACCTTTCATTTATTTGGCCATACTTACCTCTTTCATGGAGTAGAGCTCCTTCTCATGCTGGCTTTAATTTCCACATTTGTTTCAAGAGCTTTGATAGTTCTGAATGCACGTAGCCAAATAGAGATCAGTACTAATAGGCTATGAAATAAGGGAAGATAATAGAAAGTACCACTACAGAGAGCGAGGAATCAGGTGTGAATCCAGCACGCACAGGTTGTCGCGTATTCATTTGTTTTCAAAGCCTTTTTATTTTCAAATTTATGTTGCAGACAACTTACCTTGCAAGTTGCTGTTCTTGGTACTGTGCAACGTACTGGGTTGCCTAAACAGGTGGTGAAGCCCATAGAAATTAAACGTGGTTTGCACCTGGGAACGTGTTGTGTACCTTTAAGGATAAAGTCCCCAAATTCTGTTTTAGCAAGGTTCTCTGTGAGGTATTGATCTCGTACTAGATATGATTTATATACCAAGAAGTTTGATGTGATGGTATTAAGGGCCCCATTCTTCACTGCGGCGCAAGGATTTTATTGTGGTATAACTGATATTGAAGCAGAGGAAATGCACTGATGTAAAAGAAATAGTGCAGGGAAGAGTCTGGCTCTGAGACTGTTCCAACATTAACCTGAGGGATTCTGGTTCATTCTCACTAAATGGTGGCCTTTGTTCTCATCTTGTTAAAGTAAAAGACTGCAAAACATTTATTTAGAAATGGTCCTTTACCAGGATTGCTTTGTGGGGAAAGGTTTTAAACAGTACTGGTACTTTGAGAATTTGTGTACACAGTTGTCACCATTAAAAAAGTCAGTAGCATTTGCTAAGCAGTACCACACCGTGGTGCCTGAGATATCACTTTCTCTCCTACAGTAGAGCAAGAAGAATGTATGTAGTATGTGTAGGTAAGTGTTTACGATTTGATTCTGTCAATTGCATGCATTTTAATCAAGCTTTTCTCTCAAATCACAGTTTGATTGGGGAACTGCTTATGGGTCAGATTATTTCTAAAGCAAAACACGGTTCCTTTTAATTGACCAAATTCTTTTTACTGAAGAATCTTAAAAGACATTTCAGTATTTGTTCTAAAATCATATGGCTCTGTGATTGTTAGTTGTTAGTGGTGGTAACAAAAATGTATAATTTGAATGTTAAAATAATTGCATTTTGTAAGGAGCTATGGTCTCATTAGGTACAGTGGAATTGTATTAAGCCAGCGTTATAATGCACACACCTTTATTCCCCCTAATTACGGGTATATTAATAATGACCAGGTTGATGATGAATGTGCTGATCACCAGCTGGGATCAGACAATTACATTTGATTATGTAAAGAGTTAGTTACTATAAGCCTTGAAATATTAAAACTTGGCTAGAATAAATACCACTGAAGAACCTTTGTCTTTTACATGTGTATTTAGCTGCCACTTCTCTCAGCAATTCTTGGTTCACCTGGTAATGTTGGGAATCAAACTGTGAACAGTTATTTTCCAGCCCTGTGAATGCTGATAAAAGGATATTGCATAGCTGTTGGCTTGTCCTGTGAGGGGAGAGCACGTTGCTGCATCACGGCACAGGGTTTACAGGCTCCAGTTTACCTCTGCATTAAAGATGTTGCAAGCTTTTCTAAAACCCAGGGCAGCGCCCAGCATCACTGTGCATTTGCATTTCCCAGCTCTGACGAAGGGCACACATGTTGCAGGCAGCAGTGTCTTGCAGGACTGGCCAACTCCATCATCTAAGTAATGCATTTATCTGACCATTTTCAACTACCCGTATTTATTTTGGATAGTCTTCCTGCCCAGACAGTCTCAGTGAAGTCTGTAGGCGTGTGGGGCAAGCTGCTCTCTACAACTGTTTTTTATCCCTCAGTTTAAGTTTTTTTTTTCCCCTTAGAATTTGTTCAGTTCCTAAATATCCATTGATTTATCTTTTCTCTGTTGCTAAATTGCTGAAAAGATGCATAACTTTGTTATTTGTCTCCTGGAATACTGTCACAAAGAACACTTCCTGGCATTGATCATCTGCAGTTCGAACAGAATATAATTTTTGCCACAATGTGACAGACCATTTATGCTAGACTGTGGAAAAATGCTTTTTCCTAAAGTTGGAAAAATCAGAATGTACAGATCATAAGGCTCTCTTTAAAAATGACTTGCTATACTTAAGGTACTCAATTCCAGGCTTAGCATTTCGATGTCTCCGTCAATTTTATATTACTAGATATGATACTAGAGGCATCATTAGTAATTTTCCTTTGCTACATTTTTGTACTTTATTTGTTCTATCTGTTGACTCCATCTTTTAAACAGATGTATTTTAAGAGAAATCTGTGGACACTTCATTTCCTGCCGTGCTGCACTGTATGTCCATAATGGAATGAATGTGTTATGTGGTGGATGCGCTTACTGTATTGTCAGCCCGAAGTATGACTTCTTGCTGTTAGTGCCAGTTCCCTTTGACTTCCCAAATACTGATTATTTTCCTTTTTCTTTGGTGGGAGGGAATATAAGAGTGGAAAGATAATCTGTTTTTCTTTCTTTTTGTCTCCTGAGGTACTTCTGTTTAAACCACTGTAGTTTTCTTACTGATTTTCTCCTTCAGGTGTTTGCTATCAATCTACTCGGTTAAACTTTGTGCTATTCCATCAGGCAAGTTTGGTAAATGTTGATCAGTGCATGAAATCAGCTCTTAAATGGTTGCAAAATTACCTTCCTTCAGACTGTTTTGATCACAAGGGCTTTCAAGTGTCACAGTCATTCTGAGAACTAGATAGATAAAATGCATGAGCACTAAGCTTTTTCCAGGATAGAATAAATAAATGTGTTTTCTGCTGTGTGCTCTGCCTTTGATAGTGATATGTTAAAAGCGAAAAAAAGAAAGGCAATGATATTAAATATTTACAAGAGTGATTTAGTTGTGTAATCTTGCGCTATGCATCCCTGTTTAATAGTGAAATCAGCTACTGCTGAAGTAAATGCCATTAAACTGGTAGTGCTGTGAAGGTCACCGCCTATACAATGTCAAAGCAATTTATAGCGAATAATGATTTTTGTCGGCTTTCCAGTGTACCAACCTCCCTCCTTTTTGTCTCCTTTTCCGAAAATAACAGAAAAGAAATTTATTTCAGGAATCACTTTCTCTCTGACTCTTCTCCCATCTGACTGATTTGGAAGCTTGAAACCTCTTCACAAGTTTTCCTGTTGATGTGCTCAGTGGATACACACTGATTCCCTTCTTTCTGGCCTTGAGCTCGTTACAGCTCTATTTGCTGGGATTTCCAGTTGGTGATTTCTCAGCAGTTCATATCAAGAGATACTGAATTATGACCTCCGCTGTTATGAGTGGTTGCTTTTCTCCCCTGTGCTGTTTCCAGCCCTTATCTGTGATTCTTCTGAAAAATACTGTTTTGTGTGCTGATTGTTTGTCATCAGCAGTGTGCGTGTAGTGTGTTGACATCCCACCAACCTCCTGTCCTGATAAGTGTCTTATAAATGCTTGGAGTACGTTCCTAAATAGTGTCGTGCTTAATGGAGAGGCCTCAGAAGTGAGAGGTGCATTCTTTGCCCTGCGGCTGCCTTTCCCTGCAAATTGTTGAGGCCTTTGTGCCTCCGTGGCAGTGGAGTGAGGACAAAAGCCCTTCGCCACTGCACAAGGAGGCTGTTGCATTGGTGCTCACAGACTGTTCTGAAAACAATGCACAATGAGTACAAAGCATTATCATTCAGCTTCACATCCGTCCAGTAAGAAGGTTAATTATTTGTTTTCCTTGTTTTACAGTTGAATAAGCAGAAGCACAGAGAGATGGAGAGAGCTGGAGGAGAACAGGCAATAAATGCCAGAGTTCTCTTGTCCATTCCTGTTTCTGTACACACCAGTGCAATCTATCTTATAAACCACCAAATAACTTGCTTGTTCTACCAAGGACTCTCCCAATTAGATTCCATTTGCTAAGGCAATTCTCTAAGATTAAAACTGTATTTATCTGTTGATAAACATGTACATGGCTATAGAAATAGCAATCGTATTTTACAAATGGAACAACATGTATTCTCTGTGACAAAAATCCACAGAATGACAAAACCTGTAATGCAGAGGTGCCCTGAGTCGACTGTCTAAGGAGTTTGCTGGGAAAGTACGTAGAAGCACGCAGAGACAATGTGGGTTTCTCCTCGAAGGCATGAATTTTAAGGACAAGTGGAAAAGAAAGAAGGTACTTAAATAGTCAAGGAGTAGAAATTTTTTTTTTCAGTTATGAGGAAGAAGAATGGATGTACAGCATCAGCAGTTGAAAGAGGGGGCAAATGAAATCAATGAGAAGGGAAGCAGAGGGAAGGGTAGCAGAAACATACGTACTCTTATCTGGGACGAGTGTCCCAGATAAAGTGATGGGAGAGGAATCTGCCATGAACACTGGTCTTCTGGACAGAGTGAGGTGGGAAGATATCTCTACACATTATTTTTTGCTGAATATTAGGCAGCTAGGTATTACTACTGGTAGCTTATTTTGGTTCTTTGATTTTTGTGGCGTCTCATTCCACCATGCACGCAGGAAAAGACTAGAGCCTTCATTTTCTGACATGGCTTTTCATGGCCGCCTTCTCCGGTGCATTAGTGGACCTTTTATCTGTTGTGAAAGAGGCTAGTTCGGCAGGGTGTCTGGAATGGATGTGTATGTGCATGGTTAAGCCAGGCCTCGTGATTTCCTTTGGTCTGTTTTATCTGGTTCTTTGTCTCTTTTTATGCAAGTCTATGATTAGTATTTAGTTCTTCCCAGAATGCTGGCAATTATCTCACAGGTGGAAGGATTAAGAAAGAGCAGTGAGAATTACACTGGGATTAAATAAGACTGCCTTTGGAGTGTGTTTGTGGATGTGGGTTTTTTTTTTTTTTTTCTCTGAGCAAAAATAAAGAAGAGAAAAGCCAGCTCAGCCTTCGGGTCTCTCTAGGGAGGAAAGTAATACCCTTGAATATGGAAAAGTAGCATCTCAGCTTGGGAGGAGGTCATGCTGCGAAAGGAAAGGTAATGTTAAGGCACAAGATTTAGAGTTCTCAGTTCAGTTCGTTTTTGCTCTGATTTTGCTTCAGGCTGTTCTGATTGCCCACAGTGAACCTCAGCTTGTCCATGTGTGAAATGGAAGCAGTGATAACTTTCCTGTCTTATGTTGCATGAAACTAAATTAATTACTCTGTAAGTGTGCTAGTTTTTTGGGTAATAAGTACAAAAGAAGAGGATAGAGTAGTGTTCTCGTGCCCCATGCTGTGGTCACATATCCAGCAGTGATGTCAGATGTGGTTAGTGGTGGGTTATTTCTGTCCCTCTATTATCTCTCCCTCTGTGTAATGAGTGGGGTAGACACAATGCCGGTAGAAATGAGGGGCTCAACCCCCTTTTGGAATGAGAAGAGGAACTGCCCGATGAGACTGGCAGGCCATGTATCCCTGACTCTGGAGGACCAACACAGCTTGCAGGCTGGATCATGCTGCACCTTATCTACAAACTGGCCTGGAGACTGGTTTGTGCTTGTACAGGGCCTGGCAGATGTCACCACTGATGGGAGCCTGGACTTCTGGCTGCAGCCCTGGACGAAGAGTATTTCACCTTTAGCCTTGTTCTTCACCTGTCCTGACTCAGTCACCACTTGTGTTTGCAGTGCAGCACTGCCTGAAGACCCCAAGAGGTGTTGTGTTTAGGTGCTGAGAAAGCCAATAGTGCCGGAAAGCAGGAGAGGGGTGATGGGAATGGGGCAAAAGCTCCACTGGGTGCCCTGCTGAGTCTGTGTGTGATGGGAACGGTGGCACACAGGCTCCATGCTAACCCCAGTATTGCTGGAGAGGCTCGGGTGGTTCTCGGTAAAATATAGCAGCCCTGCTTTCAAGTGAAATTGAGCTTTTAGCTTGAGGGCAGTTTATTTTTCATAGAATCATAGCACAGTTTGGGCTGGAAGGGACCTTTTAAGCCATCTAGTCCAATCCCTCTGCAATGAGCAGGGACACCTTCAACTCAGAGCCCCGTCCAACCTGACCTTGAATGTTTCCAGGGATGGGGCATCTACCACCTCTCTGAGCAACCTGTTCCAGTGTTTCACCACCCTCATTGTGGAAAATTTCTTCCTTATATATAGTCTGAATCTACCCTCCTTTAGTTTAAAACCATTACCCCTTGGCCTATCACTACAAAAAGTCTGTTCCTAAGACTAATTATTTGTAGCTCATACTAGTCAAAGGCACAGACTAGAAGGATGTTCCTACACAGAGCAGCTGAAGCCAGAGACAGGCAAGTTACCTTTTGAGGTGCTGGCTTCCCACCTTGGGGCTGTGTCTCGCCTCTGAACCCGCTGCCTGCCTGCTGTCCACTGCTCAGCTTCCAGCTTCTGGGACTCACTGCTGGCTGCTGCCCAGGCAGCAGCCGTGGCAGCAGCAACTGACAGGCATCTAACATATTTTGCCCCGTGTGACATCCTCCTCAGAGAAGTGACCAGGGCAGAAACTTTTATTGCCCTGCCCTTGCCACTGCTCTCACCTTGTGTTTTCCCACTGTATGTGCTGTCCCTGTTCACTCGAGCCTTTCAGCCCTGTCCTTAGGGGGATGCAAACACAACAGCGGCTATGGCTATATGGTCTTTACCCTCTACATTACATGTACCGGGAAAGGGCCAGTTAATGTTTGTTGTCATTGCTTTTGTGGTAAGTGTCAGGCACATCCTGACGTTCCTCATTTTACTCTGGTTCTAAGTTGGAGTATTCTTCCCTTTCCATCAGTTAAGAGTCAGGCATCAGTAAGATGAGATGTGAGTGGAAATGAGGAGATTGTTCCCTGTTGAGTCCACACAAAGAATTTGGATGGAGTTGCTGCATGGGCATTCCTGTGTGCATTTTCAAGCTCTCTGATATTTGTTCGTTGCCCCTTCACATAATTCCGTTAACATTAATCTTTCCCTCTTAGGATGCAGATTTGTCAGCTTCGATTTGAGTCTGGCTGATGGGGCACCTTGGGAACAGGAGCAGAGAGTTCCCAGAGCTTTGACCGTGTAGAATATGAACTTGCAGAAGTTATAAATAACAGTTTTCCATGAGAAGAGCAGTATCTTGATACTACTGTTCCGTAATGATTGCCTAAGCCTCTGTTTTCTTTCCATCTGGTAATCGTTATTTCTGTTGTATTTTTAATTCTGATTTTATTCTTAGTATGTCAGTTTATTTTATCTTGTTTGTATTGATGGATAGCTTGGATTCAAAAATCTATTTTGTTCCGAGTATATTTTTATCAGAATAATCCTCAGTATCTTTCCTTCTCAAATATCTATGCCAAACACATTTTTAAGTGTCTCCTTATGCGTCACCCTGCCTGAGTGACTAGACTTGGAGCTGTAGTACAGCTGTTTTGTCTTGCCGCACAGCTCCACCACAGAAACCTTGGTTTTGACTTGCTTTGACTTGCCATGCTCGATAATGCATCGCTGGGTCACTCTGGCACCCTGATCTAGGGCATTGATGCCATCCCGCTGCTGGGACTCAAAGTTAGGTTAGTGCACATCGCTCTGGAACTTCAGTGAGCAGAGTTTGGTGGGACAGCAGTGCTAGGAACAAGACACACTGGTAGAGCTGTAAACAGGAGGTACTGTGTAGTCACTCAGAGCACCAAGTATTTCTTGCTTAACAGAAGATGACAGTGATTACCTGATTTTCCACAGAGAGAGGGTCAACTACTAGTGCTGGGAACAGAGCCCAGGGGCTCAGATACCTGTTGGCGCAGAGCTACTGAACTGAGCATGCTTTCAGTTGAACAGGCTAGGTACAGCAAGCCACATCAAAGCCATATTTAGAAGCGGGCCTAAGCAATGGTATTAGTGTTAGACAATGTAGAATTTGCTTCTGTTGCATTTACTTAGTCTTTCACAGGCAAATAATAGTAATTAAAAAGTCCCTACTGCATTTGAGACATTGGCTTGCCAAGAAATGCGGAGATTAACTTTCATTGTACATGGAGATTTCACTTTGTTAACAGAGTGCTTTAGAGAAAGGAGGGAAATACTGGAAGAACAAGAGTGATTCAAGAGTCTCTTATTACAAGATTATCTGTCTTTTTACTGAACTACGTATTTATTACATGGTGAGGCTCTAGTTACAGGCCAGTGATTGCCTAGGTTCAGGTGTTTACCTGGCAGCTTCTGGGATGCCACATAAACAGCTGTAAATAGAGCCAGTTATTCAATCCACTCATAAAGAGGCTTGATTGTAGGTCTCCAGTCTACCCAGGGTACAATGCCCAAGCCAGAGCAGGCAGCAGGCTGTCGTGCCAGCTGACAGAGCTCTCTGCTGGTGTTATTACTGCTGCCACTGCTGGAGATGTTTAGAAATGTTAATATGAATTTTCAGCAGGGGCCAAACAAAAGGCTCTGGGGGCAGTTGACACAGTGAGGATGGGGCAGGGAGAGTCAGTTCCGTTTTTGTCCATTCATGATGCCCCGTCCTGTCAAGTGTTGGCACGGTGGGCAGCTCGGGGAGGGAAAGTGCCAATTCCTCTTGTCCTGTCACAAGGCTCTGGGGTTCATATCCCTCCCTTTCTAACCCTTTCCCTCCACCTTGCTGGCATTACTTCAAAGAAAGAGTTTTAAATACACCTTTCCTATTATAATTTCTGGTGTGTGGGACCCTGAAGTCCACAAGAAATATTTATGCTGTGTAGGATGATAATGAAATATGTAAAAATTAGCTAACAGGCAGTGGGATCATCAGTCTTTTGTTCCGTGAGGATGTCAGACCTTTCTGGATTTGTCTAATAGTTGTGGTGCATTGTGTGTATGTCTCAACTATATTATCAGTAGTATAACCAACATAACATGACCTCTAGTCCTCGTCTGCTCTCATTTCTTCTGGTCCTGGATATTATGCTTAGGAGAATAAAAAGTTATGGCAACTTTTCAACAGTTAAGTTCTGTGTATAGCTGAATTCTAGTCCTTCCCCAAACAGTTCCATGAATTCGCTTTCAAGCTGTTTCTTAAAAGCCTTATCAGCCTCTAATGAAGTAATGGAAGCAATATTAAGAATAATGAATCTGTAACTATACGGACTAACAGAACCATGAGCAATCATCAGCAGCATTTGATAAACAAAACTCGTAGAAGGCATTTGATTACTTTTGGACTGAGTTACAAAATTAATGGATAAAAGGAAGACAGTGGTTGTGATATATCTAGACTTCAATGTGTTATTAGGCAAAAAGCCCTATATAATCTTACTTGAGAAAAAACAATTAAAAATTGGCTTTAACATGAAGAGTTTTCTAAAATAAATTAGCAATACAAAATACAACAGCATTTTCATGAACTGGGAAGGCTAGACAAATTGGAATTTACTATAATTTCTGTCTAGTGCTTTTCTCAGTGATCACAAAGAGGGGAAGAAATGACATTCTAATGAAATGTGTAGATTTGACTAGAATGGGAAGAATTGCAATCATCAGTGTGGATAGAAAACAGCATAAATGTCACATAAGTGCCATGACATCCTTTGTAAAGCAGTAGGTGGATAATTCATCTGTAGAGATCTGATAAGCTGCACCTAGATTAAACTGTTAAGGGCCTTAAATACTGTAAGGTGGAGATATGTCAAACAATTTGTAAGACTTTTGAAAGGCCTTGATGATTAAGATCATGCATGGCTTGATTATGAGGGAACAGCAAAAGATCTAGTATGTATAGCAAAACATGCTGAGAAAGTGGCAAGATATGAAATGAAAGCCATCTCCAAGCTCATGCAGAACGTAAGTGCACAGAAGAAAAAAGAATTCTCCTGGTGTTGTCTCAGAGGAATTACCTAGAAGGGATGCCACTCAATCGTACAGAGGTGTTCTATGTCCAATATCAAGAGGGAACGTCTTGATAATGAGAACTATAGCATCAACTTATAGAGTACCAAGTGAAAAAATAGGAGCCACTGAGTTTTGACAATTGTACTGAAAATAAACCAAATGAAGTTCCTATTCTTGGGAGTCAATCTTTCTCTTCCACACCTAGTGGACATGAGATGGAGACTTAAAGGAGGATGACTTAAGTCTTTTCCCTTCTTCAAAGCTCAAATGTGCCATAATACAGATATGTAGATATCCTTCATTTTCTAGAGGGTCTTTATCTGCTCCACGTTGAAATCCTGTGCATTGGTCTAGTTGGTGTCTGCATCTCTGAGGCAGCAACAATCTGTTGTACCAGCTAGCAATATAAAAGTAGTCCACCACCACCACAAAGTATTTTCATAAAGGAAGCTGGACGGTTTGCTATAACTACATTAGTGCTAATGCACTACCAGGTCTCTTTTTTTCTTTATCCATGTGTTAATTTTGTTCTTTAGTCTCCCCATCTCTTCTAGCCTAATTACCCTCCCCAGACTGGAGGCTGCTGCTGCCTTTTGGCTTCATTACCAGCTTTCATTTTCATTAAGAACCTTGTGCTAATGGACTGTTATAAAACACAGTCATCACTGGCAGGTGTTGCCAAATGACTCTCAGCATGATGGCATTTCTGTGCAATGGAGCAAACAGTCTGGACATTGGATTTGTGGAGCATCCAAGGGCTTGGGATAGAAGGCGAAGAGAGAAAAGTTTGGCAGATCAATACAAAGAAGCCCTCAAATGTTCACATGAACAATGATGGAAAAAGACCACTGTGAGCAGTGGGTTTTTGTGAGACCTTCAATCGTGCCAACATCTGGTCAGGTTGCAAATATGACAGAACAGCTTCCTAAACAACTCTGTTGTGATACGGAGCCCATATCACAAAATACTAATCCTTGTAGCCTTCCAGTTTAGAAGCAAATGAAAATCTGAGTACCACATCATTGACTAAGTGAAATCATATATCAAAATAAACTTTGTGGCTCATGTCATCCAACATTAGTAATGGGAATGCATATTTCTGCTGCAGAGATATCAGTCATAGTTGCCTTTGTGTGGCCTCTGAACATTTAGTGATGTTGGAACAAATATTCAACAGGAAAAAGCAAGGAATTCCTGTATTGTCCTTCAAGGAGCTGATTGTCCCAGTCACAATTACTAGAGACATGTCCCAGAAGAAATACTGTCCGATTTTGGCTCTTAAGAGGGGAATAAGAGTGTTTCGGCACTCAGGAACCATAATAAAGGGTCATTATTCTATGTTGATCTAAAATCCCTTAACTTTTGTTATTGCCTTCCAAAAGACCATAAAACCTCTCCAGTTACATAGCAAAGCAAGTTCCGAGCAGGAGTACATGACGGCTTCACTTGCAGATAAGCAAATGGTCCATTTTGTGTATTCTTTTCTGGCTTCTTTTGGATTTAGTATACTTCCCATTTGTCCTTTTCTTTCTTATCAAATACAAGTTTCATGTCAGCTAAGTGATCCATCTATTCTTTAACAGAGTGACAGCATGGTATCACTTGCTGAGAAGTGGTGACTTTCTTTCATCAGTTCTTTTTTGTCCTTTCTCAAAGCACTCCTCCCCTGCAGTAGAAAGTCTTTCTTGCAGATGTACTGATCTCACAGAGTAGGCAAGGAACACTTCATCTGCTGGCTGCAGGATATGCATTTTGGCTGAGCGTGAGAACTTGTGCTTTCATCTAATTCTTGACCTTTAAGCAGTCCTTGGGCCACTTCTGAGAATGGCTTTTCGCTGCCAGTGTAGTGAGTCTGCAGCTGTTCGTGGAAGAGAATAGCGTCCATGTTGACATGCAATACACGGCCAAGTCTGGTAGCTCTTCCTTAAGCAGAACTTTTAATGGTTGTGTAGCAGATGGGATTTTTCTTACTGCTTACTGTACCACATCATTCTCTCCTTCAAGGGATGAGCTCAGACAAGACCTTCCAGAGTGAAGGAAACTGTGTTTCATCGGGGAACCTGGATCATGTGGCAGAGGGAGAGGACATTCTGGAGTGTGCAGTGGGGCTAGCAGAAGAAGATTCCTTTAGTAGGCAGGGGCTTTGCAACACAACATGGCCGTGGGAGAACACTGGCAGGGGTAAGCAAAAAGTCAGGTCGTAGAGGCAGTGGACGGATAGACTTTTTCCCAGGGACCCTGTTAGGGCTGTGCACAGTGTGCTGTAACCCAGAAGATGATGAAACTGCATGTTGAAAGTGGAGGGCAAGGGGAAGAAAAGGCCCCCAGCACAGGCAAGGCCGGTAACTTTAAACCTCTTTTTTTTCTAGTCTGCCTTATGTCCTTGCTTTTAATTTTCTCCATCTTAAAAATATAGTTGGCTTAGTTCTGAGTATAAAGCACTTCTGGTCCTGCTCACTGCATGCAGAAGCCTGATCTACCTTTAAGCTCTGATCGCATCAGAATCCCGTGACAACTGAAGGAGACTTTTGGAGTAAGTACAGTGTGTGCATGCTGGCATGTGATCACCTGAGCGCTATCCTTGCAGGTGAGAATATTTGACTGCAGGCTCTGCTGGTCTTGTGTGACTCTTGCTCTTTACAGCACTGAATAATACCATAAACTTTCTGGTCACCTGAGCACCCCTGTGGAGGTACAGCTGCTGGACTTCCTTTCTGCTTTTAACCCTGTCTGACATTATCTCTTATGTTGTCATTTTCTAGGCTGAAGTGGCTGCAGCCGAAGGCTCATTTTCCATCTTTTATTTAAGCAAATCTCATAGGATATTTCAGTGTTTTAGAATAAGGCAAATTTCTAATGCTTAGAAGCAAGGATAATGTAAATAGGTATAAATCGCTCTCTCCTTTCCTCCAGTAATTCTGTCTAGGTCACATTGTACAGCTTTGCCAGTACATGCTTAACTGTGACCCTGTGTTTCTTCTGTGTCTTTTCCTTGTACTTGCATAGATGTTGTGTGTGTCTGGAGGATTCCACTTGTAAGTGATCAAAGTTAAGCGTGTGCAGAAACTAGAGCTCAAATCACTTCAAAGTGGATTAGGATAAATAACGAGAATGTATCACTGGAGAGTAATCTTAGAGTGAACAGCAGGCAGTTTAGGGCAGAACATAAGTTGCTGTAACCTGGTAAGACACAGGGAAAGGTGTTAAAGAGCATTCTAGTGGTGAATATTATTTATTACAACTGTTGCTTTTATGTTCTGTCTTTTTTCCTTTTTTTTTTTTTTTTTTCTTTCTTCTGTTAGCCTCCTTAGTTCTGGGAAGAATTTAGTGCTAGGAAGTTTCTCAGTACCGATGAGTCCTTTCTCCTGATCCTGGATCTGCTGTTATGCTTGAGTTGGAATAGTAGAAAAGTGAGAGGCCAGTACTCCTTACAGTCTCACTGATACTTCCCATCTGTGAGTTAGGTTTGTTTGCCAGTATTGATTTGTTTTCCCATGATCACTGTGTGGGTTAGGGAATGATTAGTGTCTTATCTTCCAAGGGGAGGAGGATGAAGAGGATCCCTTAGGAAATTAGTAGCATAGGAGGGAATAAACCCCAGATATTCTTGGCTATTTGGGGGCATTAGTACAACACGTACTCTAAACGTGAAATTTAACTGTTCATCAGGAATCGGGTAGAGTTTGGTCTGATAGACTTTAAAAAACCCTATGATGGGCAGAGCCATTATCTTCCTCCAGAAGGTGATTTACTTGTTATTGCTGGGCTGTGACTCAGGCCTTTCCTTGTGAAGGGATAAATCATTCCTAGCAGAGTAAATGTCACACAGAGATGTATGGGTGACTCCAGAAAAAGTTGCCCTTTAACAGCTTCCTGGTAACATTTCCCTTGCAGCGCTTGGGTAAAAGCAATGACAAAATAAAGGGAGCATCTATCCCCTTCTTCTGCCCCTCTTCATCACAGCCTGTCAGTCCAACCTCAGGGCCGTTGCATCTTAAAGGGAATGACTCAGACCACTGGCAGAGCGATAATGCCGAGCCAAAAGGAGATTGGGCAGCATATAAATCTCAGGCCTTGGGACAGGAGCTGACCGGGACCTCACTGCGTAACCGCAGAGGCCACGTTCTCTGGTGGAGTACATCAAGACAACTTTGTTGGGAGTTCAGGGGACTAATGCTAATTAAAGCCAAAGAAGAATCTTTCTGACAGATGAATTGAATAGGGAGCAGGTAGTGCAGGAAAGGTGGGAAAGTCATGAGATGGAAGGTAGTGCAGGAAAGGTGGGAAAGTCATGAGATGGAAGGCCACAAGTACTGACGAACCTTATTCTTAGGTTTATGGTTGTGAGCCAATAGAGAAATTATCTGTCTCAACGTTCTTGCATGTACCATCCTCATCACTGTAATAATGTCTGATGCTTTTATGGCAGCGGACTTGTATGGAAGGATCTGGCTAGATGAGGGAATTGAAAACGGGATCTTTACGCTTTCTCATGCAGGCCATCACTATGAATATAGTTGCCTTGGCTGGCAATGACCGATTACTCTTTCCTTCTGCCAGTAAAATGAGGTGGTGTATTTTAGTCCTGCTGTGAACAGTAAGGGATGAGTGTTCTCATTATAAGGCCTTGCCTCCTTCTCTGCGGATACTCTGGAGAGGCTCAGGCACTGCATGGCTGACCGTTTCTCCTTTCTTTTTAAGGTCTCTCAGAAGGCAAAGGTAGGCCTATTAAATACAAGAAAGTTACAGCTTCAGGAAGCTGCATCAATTCTTTCCTCTGAAATCTGCAAAAATGATTAGCCAAAGGCATGTCGTTAAGAATGAGCACCTGTAGATGAGTTGTGTAATTATGTGAATAGGTACTATGGTGATGGGCGTTGCTGCAGAACACTAAAGTTGATGTGTACACAGGCCTTGGTATGTCTTTCAAGGTGCAGATGAAAACTGGCTCACGTGGAGCTTTAGAGTAGTGCAAATATGTTAAGGCCAAATACAGTGGAGGTGGTAGTGTAGCAGCATTGCTTAATGAGACTGATCATGAGTGGGATTTTGCAGGGAGAAGGGAGAAAGGAGGAGAGTTCAGAGTTGTGAGAAAATGCTGAATTAGTATCCAGAGAAGACTTTCTTGACTCGCTGTCTGGAGGAAAAAAGCTTCCCATGGGTGTGAGTGCTGCCACACAGCTCTTCAGATAACAGAAGTGTTGTAAGAGAATAAAAATAGTTACAGGAGATTATTGTCTGACTGTACTTCAGTTTCCAAAAATGCAACAAATTTCTAGTTGTAGTATTGAACACCTTTCCTACCAGCAAAAGGAGTTTACCGCCAAAATGTTGCAGACATAGCAACTGGGAAAATAACTTCAATGCAGAGACGTTTTACACAGTCGCATGCCCCAAAGTACCCCTTTTTGAGACCTGCAAGGCAGACGCTACCTGAAATGAAAGAGTAAACCTGGACACTCTCCCTACAAAATATTCTCTTCTTGGACCTAAATGGTAGCTTTTAGATTTGTGTGCAGCTTTAGTGATTTCAGCTGAGTAACTTCTAGAATTAACTATTGCATCCTCTTTTTTCAGAATTCCTCAAAGTTTTGATACTGGGGACTAGCTGCAGAAGTCAGTGAAAGGGGAGAGTGAGCTATTTTTCTCAGGAACCTTGAATAATAGCCCTTTAAGGAAGTGTTATTGCTGCAGTAAATTCCCAAGGTTCGAAATTTCTCTCATCTTTCAAACTCTTCATGATGTCCCAGCTGAATTAGTGAGGCCTATATCTTTCTGTTTCCTCTGCTGATACGGCTTAGATGTTCCCTTCCTTCTCTTTCTCCAGTCCCGGAACTGCTAGCACGAGAGTGTTTCCCTAACCAGCTCTTAGTGCTTGGAGCCTTTCATTGCTCTTTAACTCTAGCTGTGGTATTTTATTACTCAAAACTTTTCTTCAAAGTAGAGGTGGTATGAAAGACAGGACAGAAAGTTTTGTGGCACTGATAAAATCTTAGACAGCATCTCCTCTTCTTGCTCTCTTTGGGAAGAATCCAGGAAAAAGCAGAACCATTTAATAAGTAAGCTAGATACTAAATTAAATTTGTAAAGAGAAATGTGAATCATAGGAGTTAAGGATCTGTGAAAGCACCTCATCCATCTCCCTGCCAGTGCACTACTGCTTTGTATGGCGTAAAGTAAAAATAGTAATGTCCTTATAATATCCTTTCTGCTGGTGTAGGTATCACGTGAAGAAGAATGCTTGTGTGTATGTGTGCGCATGCATGCACGTGTGGGCAGCTGGCTCGTTTGGTGCTTAAGCATTCATTGGCAATTGCTGTAGTTCTTCCTCATTTTATTAGTTTTTGCCAAGTAGTTCCACTTTTACTAAGGACAGCAAGGTTCATGGCAGCAATATTTCTGACGGTGTCAGAGAGAGAAAATATCGGGCTAATAACAGACTCTCTGGTAATGTTGTAAATCGCAAAGGGGAAGCAATCCTGTTTTGAAGGAAGTCCTGCCTGGGAATGTTAAGTCTCCTGTTGGAGAAACAGCTTGTGGAATTTGGTACACTTCATGCTCTCTAGGAAGATAAATGATTTGTCTTAAGTGATGGGGGCAGAGCGGGGTGAGAGACCTAATTTCAGTCACTATTTTCCTTGTTAGATAATAACTCTCTCATACCTGGGGCCTCACCCTAAGAGGAGGTAAGCACCCAGGACTCTACAGGTGTCCAAAGGCGTTTGACTTTGAGATGTTTGGTATGCTATGGAATGAAACTCCTGCAAACAAATGCTTTCCAAACAGACTTTTTCTTGTGGAAGTGGGAGATAGAGGAAGGAAACAAAGACAAATCTGTTCTTCCTAGTCCACTTCCTTTCCGTTTTTGTTATGTCTAAAAAGCTTTTTTGCAAGATGAAGAAAATCTCCTTCCTTTGGCCTTATGCGGAGCAGGATATCCTAAAGTGAAGCGAAGAAGGGGAAGGGGTGGTAATATATTTGTTTTCTGAGGTAAAAGGCATTGATTCTACCCTACAGTTATGCATGTCTCCCAATATTACAGCTAGGCTGCAGAACATGATCTCTTTCAAGGAGTGGCGATCTAGATTAATTTCTGCTGGGACACCTGAGTGTCACACCCTACATCTTATCTCGGTTGTTCCAAGGTCTTAAAACTTGATTATTTGGAAGACTTCCCTAGGATAACACATACATGTGTAGGATAACATATGAATACATAGCACACAGTATCTAGCATGTGCTCCGTGTGTATGCATATTCTGGGGCACTTGGAGGAGCAGCTGTCAGTCATACCACTGTCAGGATCAGATTAATGTGGAATCTGAAATTTGGTCTTGCGTGAAAAGCAGGGCCTGAACACACACAAAAAAGAGGACAGAGTATCTTACAGTAGCACGGAAGTAATTACAAGCCGATGGGCAAGACACCTTCATTTGGAAGCAATGTCTAGTTTGAGAGGGAGGAGGTGGTAAAATCCATTGCAGAAGGCAATCTGAAGAGCAGTCTGCCTCGTCTTTGCAGGAGCACGGGCCCTGAGTTTTTAGAACATTAAAACAATGATGAAATTAGGCCACAGATTCTACTAAGTCAGTCCTGATCAGCTTCCCCACTTCTAGTAACAATTAAATGCTTATGTCTTCTTTTCACATACATTAAATTAATCATCCATGAGCTAAGAGTAACACAGTGCTTAGTCTGAGATCCACCGTGTTTTCCTTGTAGCTTGGACCTCTGCTGGTTCAGTACACATGCAGAGGACTGAGAATATCTGTGGAAAACGCCACTATAGTATTTCTTACAACAAATGTAACACTATAGTACTCAAAGTGCCACTTCAGTGAGAGGTCACTGGAGGAGGGGGAATGTTGTGGTACAATATTCAGCTAGGGAAATTGTGATGATGTATGTTTCAGCAGTGCGTATGTATTAAGCTAGGTACTATCCATTCGCTCAGTAAGAGAAAATGCTTGAACTAAAAACTGTAAAGCCACAGAGCAAATAGAGGTTGGAAGAAGAGAAAGGCAGGTCGTTAGGAGATACAGAAAAGGGAGTAGGTACAACTTGCCTGTCACTGCGTGTATCCCAACCACTTGATGAGCTTGTGTCTCAGAACCACTGAAAACACATCTGCTGAAGTCGAATAGATTTGAGGGTAAATATGTTTCAGGACTAAGTTTTTCTAAGGCTGTATGTTCTGTTGGGGGCAATCATGGCCACTCATTTTCTAATCGGAGTCATCCAGATGTGAGGATTTTCTTCAGTGTTTTAGGATGGTACCCAAATAGGACTTGACAGTTGATGCTCAGGAGTCACATTTGACTTTTTAGTGTACCACCACACCTGAGTTAAGGTGACCACTATTTCTTGGCCAGAAATGGCTCACATCTAGCCAGCTCAGAGCATGGGCAGTGCCACCTTATGGTTGCCTGTTGATGACCAGGTAGATGTGTCCTCAGTTTCTAGTGGCTTTGTCCCTCCTTGTGAGGCCACACACACAGTTTGAGGGACAGCGAAGATGTCTTCTGGGTTTACATGTTAGATCTGGACTTGCCAGATGTATCATAGTACCAGATCGGTCACTTTTGATTTTTATATAGCATTGGGCATGTCTTATAACCACCCCCTTGTTTTTTTCTTTTTTGCCAATGAAGTGGAATTAATACATGCACTCTGGGATGCTTTGACGATTAATTTGCTTCCAAAAAAACACTGTGCACAGCTATGAAGATCTGTACATAAAAAAGAATAGCTAGTAAATCATTTTCCTGGTGAAGCACCTTGGTGCCTCAAAACTTCAAAACACCAATGTGTCTTAAAGCACCTTGTTAGTTTTAAACTACAGTATTTGTTATAATTTCTTGTCATCCTTTTCCTAAAGAAAAGCCAGCCCTAGAAATTCAGAAGGTGAAGTGTTGCAGTTAAGATGTATCAAAATACTGATGTGACATCCAAGTTGCTGGTCAGATCACAGAGCCGCTGCAGAGATAAGTGTGGGACTCAAAAGTACAGCCAAAGGAGGCATGTCCAAAAAGGCCCACCATTTCATTTTCTGTTTCCTTACACTGCACACAGACTTCTGCCATGTGTCTGAGTGGATTTTCCTTACCCCAGGACACAGCCTCTTCTTAATGTTAGTGTCATCTATCTCATTTTAAATGGTTTTAGAAAGTCTTCAGAGTACATACAGTCATATAGATCTCAGGAACCAATCTACCATAACTTTGGATGCTATAAAATTAATGACAAAGATAAAAATATGTGCTACAAATAAGTGTTGAGTGTTCTATGTAGGAGTGTGGGTCAGGGGAGCTTACCCAGCTTTGCTCACCTCTGCGATATTATCCTTTCAATTTTAGGTACCTTACAACTACTGTAAAGGGGTAGTTTTGCTTAGTGCTTTTTCCTACTGATTGGAAAGAACACTACCACCTCCTTCAACAGTATGTTGTTGTTTGTGCTCCCAGCCCAGGGAAGCAGTCTGCCATGATTTACACTTGTGAAATACAGAGTAAAGCTGATGGAGCTGCTGTTTAAATGAGGGGAAACTCGGCCTCTGAGTTTTCCAGGGAAGAAAAAAGTGGCAACAGTGCTGTTTTCCATGTGAAACATATGTAGGTCTGTCGGAAGTGCCTGCTGAAGAGCTAATTTGTATGCAATGGACTAAGTTGGGTTTGAGGATAAGAGAAATTCCAAATGATAAATGCAAGGTAGAGTCAGTTGCGGTTGGAGGGTGTCAGTTAAGGTTTGGCACGAAACCGCATGTGTTAATGGTAGCCCGGCTGCCATCATCGGGCAAGAACAAGGACTTTACTGATAGGCAGGGGTGACAGATGGCCCTAGGGAGTACATGTAGCATAAGTAGTAATGTGATATAAGGTGCACATTACAAGCAATTACAATTTGAGTAAGTTATCAATGGAAGGAGGTAGAGGACTGGAAAGCAGCTTTATTAACCCCCTGAAGTTATGTTCGCAGCATTTCAAAAAAGTTTATATATGGCTGTGAATTACGATCATGGTGACAAATGCCAGTGCCCAGAGAGTTTGTGATCACAGCCTCTCTAGCAGGCAGTGCTTTACCAGAACAATTCAGAGCAACAATCCATACATACTTAAAATAAGGGAATGAGGAAGATGAAGCATAAAACCCTGGACAAGGACAAACCTTGTGATAAATCCTGCCTCAGGTTTTCTTACTGTGTTCTTTGGCTTTCCTGTCTCATGTAACAAACGTTCCTGGTGCAATCTATCCCATCTTCTGCCGTTTAATTCCAGCTAAGCTGAATGCACAGGGGTAAAAAGCTGGAGGAAAAGCTTAGTGACAAAATATTTGTCCAAATCAGTGTTACATCTTCAAGAGGAGCAACAGGGAAGGCACCAATCAGTAAGTAAAACAGTAACGATGGCTTTGCACCACTGTCCTGGTATTGGCTGGGATAGAGTTACAAGCTACTATGAAGAAAATTAACAATCACCTTTGTGCCTCCAGGTTTTGAAACATCTTGGGCAAGGAGGGGTGCAAGACTGCCTTGTGTAACTTAGATCTGTCAGCTCACAGCTGCTCACTTAGGGTGGTCTGTTGGTTGTGGTTTAACCCAGGAGCCGTGTCCTCCCTTTTCATCTGTGCTTTCTTTGGTACATCACTTGCCACAGCTTATGAAAGGGCAGCAGAGCAACACGCACGTTATTTATATCCCCCAGGGTTCTGGCTCTCCCTCTTTTTGTGTCATAGGAAGTCCGTAGCGGGGCTACAGTAGAGATGATAAAAATATTCTGCAAAATATTTTTTACAATTTTTTAAAACGAAAACCAGTTTCTTTAAGGAGAGGGGAGTAAACCTGAAAAAATTCTATTAGCAGTCTAGATTTGAATGCTTAATTTTGTTTTTCCACTAGCTACCTTCAAAGCCACCTGATATATTTAAGTGATCAAAACATTTCTCTGAAATTTTGACACGTTTCAAAATTTCAAACAATAAAATAAAGCCAGAAAAATCACTGTGTTTTTGACAAGATCTGCTCTAAAACAGATGGCAAAATCTGTTCTGGTGATTTCATAGTATCATAGAATAGCCCATGTTGGAAGGGACCTTGAAAGATCTTCTGATTTTTGTTAGGCTTTTTCCTTTGCCAGATTTACTCAGAACTAATGTCCAGCATAAATGCTACATGTACCATGGCTGGTGGTTAAATACTTCAAATGAAGCGCTTTCTACTTATAATCATTACAAATCCAGTGATATTTTTTCTAGAAGTCTTGGTGTTTTCGCCCCAGTCTTAATTAATTTCCAACTTGGGTGATTCAATTGCCATTCTGTGTTTCCCCTACTGTTTCAACTGATTACAATTCAGTCTGTATACCTGCCTTAAATATTCTGCAGCATGCATTTAAGCAGTCTCTACACTGTAACAGAAGTGGCTTCATGTCAGTGATGGAGACTGATTTAGTAGTTTGTAAATGAGATGCTTGGAGATCCATGGCATGAAAGTTGATAGGTAAACACAGCGCTATGTAATTATTGTTTAGTAGCAAAAACCTTATTAAGTTTGTCTAAGTTTAGACTTAGATGATCTCAAGATTCGTTTGTCTCTGCCTGTTTCCTGGGTTTCCTGAATCTCTTGTTCTCTCTTTGGCGTCCTAAGCTGTTATATTTGCGGAGTGTGACTGAGAACCTGTAATGATACATTATTTAATTTGTAAAATAATATATTTACATTTATTTGGAATCCAGTTTCTTTTTCTTGCTGTCTAAAGGGAGAAGCTAAGGAAGTAACTCCTTTATCTTCCTTTTTTCTTTCACAATCACCTCCCGGAAGTCACTGCACAAAATGTGCCTGGGAGAGAAACGGAGGCCTGTTTTCATACCAACACAGGAAGATTTTTCTCTGGGTTGTTACCTGTTGAATAATAATTTCTGTCTTGGCATGGACAGACTATATCTGAATTTACCCTTCTGTAAAAGAGATATGGCAATAGCTATTATGAGCTATTATATATTATATATTAATTAAATAGCTATTTATGAGGATGAATATATTTGTTATTATTTGTTGTGTCCACAACACCGCAGGTGTGTAATCTGCTTTTCTTGCAATTAGAAAAAAAAATCAGTGACTTGAAGAGTTGTCATTGAACCAACATACAGACAAATCAGCAGATATGACTTTGAGGAAAGATGTTTTATTTGGCCTCATTCAGATTAAGCAGTGTGTGTGTGTGTGTGTAAAACTTCATTTTTACGTTTTATAAATAAATTGGCTTGGATTTCTGAGGGGTAGACTCAGCTGTCACAGCTTGTTTCTGCAGCCTTGCACTCAAAAAGGCCCCGGCTGCCGCCCCTAGAGACGCCACTGCTGCAGGACATCGTTTGCAAGTACGACATTGTGTGCGTGGCCACGGATTTGTGACATTAGGTTAGAAAACGCCTATAAACACTTTTTTCCTGAAAATGGTTTGTAAGGCATCTGAGATGCTCATCCACAGGTGCTACAGAGAGGAGAAAGGTTGTTCTCCTGGTGGGCTTGCTCTGGTGGAGTCACTTCCTGAAGAAGCCAGCTTGGGTCCTGCAGCATGAGATGAGGAGGCATCGCAATTAAGCCAGCTTTATGGGTGGTCAACATGCAGAGGACAAACCAGCAGTCGATGCATTAACTGAGAACAAGTTCATTCAGATTAAAAAAATGTTAATGATCACTTTTGAAACACTGAGAGCCTATGAGGGACCACCTGCCTGGAATGAGCATTTACCATATGGTGCTTTTGGAAGCTAATATTGATTCTCATTATTTTAAACGATTGCAAACATTGCAGGTGTTTTGTAATACTCTCTATTGTCTAATTAGAACACTCTCAAAACTAGCTCATTGTGTCTGCTAACGAATATTGATTTGAACAGCTGAGTTTGCCTTGTATGAGTGATGGGAGTGTGCTAGCTGACACTTTGTAGTCTGTTTTGCTGACTGATTAATCCAGGAAGAAGAGGCTAGAACTAAGTGAGTAGATGTCTCAATTCACCCAGAGGTCTGATCAGCCATGCTAGGAGGACCTACAGCTTACACCACCATTTTCCAGTTAAGGAAAGCATTGTTATGCTTACAAAATTTTGGGGTTTTGTCTTATGAGGATTGAAAAAAAGAAGGGAAGAAATAGTGCAAGTCATTGCAGAAAAGTCAAGACATCACAGAAATATTTATATAGGAACGGGATACTTGAGTTTGCACATTTCTGTCATTCCTGACACACAAAGTCATTATTTCTATCATTGCTGATGCATAGTGGTTTCTTGGAAAGTACTGGAGAGAATTCATGAGCAAACAGCTCTGGTGAAGGCCCCTAACAGGGGTAATGGGAGTGTTTTTCTTCCCTTGTCTTTTGTGGTTGATACTACTTCTGACAAAGCGGATACAAATGATCGACATAGACTAAAAGAAAGGTTTAAAGGCTACTGGAGAAACTGAACATTTTTTTTTTGTGTGTGTGTGAAACTTAAGTGGGTAAATGCGAGAGGGATGTTGGAGTAACCTGAAGAGACTCCTTCATCTATTTTCCCTTACGTAATTTTGCTGTCTGCTAATGCGTGCAGTTTTGTTCCATGAATAAGGTCATACTTGAATTTCCAGCAGGGAGAGAATGCGTGTGCTTTAAGCCTTTTGACTTTTTGGCCTCCGTAGTTCACAAGGAGTTAGAAGTGCAGCTTTCTTACATCTTAAAAAGATTTCTGATAAAGGTGGGTGTAGAAGACTTCTAGTATTTGTAGGCTTCTGAAACTTCAACATGAAAATTCAAATCTTAAGTGTCATCTTCTGGAACTTCAGCATGAAAATTCAAATCTTACATGTCAGAGATGAGTAGATATGGAGGCATCTAAATATAAGAGGGTATGGACATAATTTGGTTATGACCTTCCTTTCTCTACAGGTTTATGCATTTCACTATTATAGTGTTGGAAAGCAGTGCAGGCTGTTACGTTACTGCTTTTTGAGGTCTCGGAGTGTAATGGACACATATTCTCCCCCACGTCTGCTCTTGAGAGGCTCATTTTCACAGCATGATAGAAACATACACCAAAAAATGATTGATGTTCGTATTTTCAGAGCTGCCAAGTGTTGTTCATATGCGTGTTATGATACGTGCATTCTTGATGGGTCTTTCACGGTTTCCTCTGTGTCAGAGAAGATGTCAAGAGGAAAAATGAGTAAGGTACTGCTCCATAAATTAGCATGTTGCCTAGGGTTTGGGGTATTGTCCAGTCTCAGCTATACTGCTCTTCTCAACTGATTTTAATAACCGTTTCTGAGTCCTTGGTAAACGTAATTGTACTTATGGAGGAGTGTGTATTCCATAGGGAAAAATTAAGTGCAAGGCTCCGTAATATCAGATGAAACAGAATATGGAAGAGAACCTTGTTCTCTGATAAAAACTGACCAGTGATTCATTTACTTGGCCACTTTGCTTCTCAGGGAAGGAAAGCCTAGAGTGTCTCTTGCATACCGGCACATCTAATGTCCCTAGCCATTAGACAGAAGTGTGCACCGAGAGCCAAGAATCTGTGTGCTGCCCAGGGCTGATTTGCCAAAAGTAACAAAAAAAGGTGGGCACCTGGCAACTGATTGTTTGTATCTTCCGTATGTTACACAGTTCAATGGTAACTGAAGGAGTTGTGGTGAAAGAGGGATGTAAATCTCAAAGATGTGGGTTTAAATCTAATAGCACTACATGATAAGCAAGAAAAGGAAGTTATGGTTTCCTTCTTGGTTAATGTAAATGCTTATTTTTTGTTATATTTTTAGTGGTTTTCTTTTCATTAATGGAACAGGATTAGGCAGTTGGTTAGAGAGAGCTGGAAGGACCTGAAGAAAGAGGAAGATAATGTCTAAGTCCTAGAGAGCAGAAGAACCTGACTAAGCTCCAAAAAGGTTGAAACACTATTTGATAAACTTACATTTCTGGACAAACAGCCTTGTTTCCCAGGTGCATGTTGTTGGCACACCTAACAGACCAGATGCTGCAGGACATTGTTAACAAGTTATGGTGCCATTCATCTCCAGGCATTCGTTTCGACCCAGACTAGCTCAATAGGAAATAGAGAATGGTTCTTGCTAATGGATGTTTGGTGACATCCTTTAGGTTAGTGATCAGTTTCCAGGATTTCAGTTCTTATTTTTGGGCTGCAAATTCATTACTGTTTTTCAGGCTGCTTGGAAAACCCAGCAAAAGGGCCAAGATCAGCCTGAGAAAACACTGAACTGTTCATGTTTTTCTGAAAGTAAGTCACTTCTGCTCCTGCTATTTTAAAGACTTCTGGGAGGATGGAGTGTGTATAAAACTTGCTTTTTTGCTACTATACCACTTAATTTACTGCCTTGGCTACATCTGTGTATATTTTAAAGTTTTATAATTGACTTGATGTAGCAAGTTCAGGGAATTTCCCCTCTGTTTTAATCAGGACTGTTCTCAGAAAATTTCCAGCCTGATTTTTGCACGGTATGGAAGATTTCAGCTGCAGAAGTGGAAAAAATGATCTGTGGTTCTCTGTTCTTTTATTGCTTCAAAAATATCAGTCTTATTTCAGAACAGGGAAATTGATAAAGGTGACGTTTGTTAATTCCCCTCGTTGTTTCAATGACTGTCATGATTCTCCTGTTAATTAGAAGCACTGTGGTTGAAACCTCCAATCTAACTCTATCATGAAGTCCTAAAAGATAGCTACTCCACAAGTTTGGCAGTAGAGTGCTACTAAAGATATATGTGATATTATGCATGTGAAAAAGTTGGGCAGTGTTTTACACCCTGGACTGGCATTAAGAATATGACTGATAGAGCCAGGAACTGCTGTTGGGTGTGAGGGTCATGGTAGGTTTTTCTTGTTTTGTGAGCTGGAGGAAAAGAAAGTGAAAAATCGCTGCGTAGGTGTACCTAGAAAGGGAAATGTGAAAGAGCCAGATTTTCCTGTCCTCGGTGGTTTCCATTGATAAAATCTGATGTTGTAGAGTGTATTTTTAGCTTTTACTCCTGGTTTGAAACCTTGAAAGCTAAGAACACAGATGGTCAAGAGCACTTTTTAAGCTGCTATTTGGAGTTAGATGCAAAACACGCAAGGAACTTTGAGCTGTGGCTTCATAGAGGCAAAGGCATTTCCAGACCCATGCTCTGGACAGGAGTCACTGCAAGATGAAGCTGATGGTGACCCTTGTGGAGGGAGAGTCTCAGACTGAAAAACTTGAAGTACAAACACACCATTTTTGGTTTTTTATGTGCCAGGCAAGAGGGATGGAAACAACAGCTTTTGCTGTGGGTGATGTCTTTATTCAAAAACTATGTAAGAAATCTGAGAAAATCATTGCCCAGGGGCCACCACTTTCATTGCTGTAAGGCAAAACCTGGCTGTGGAAGTGACCAGCACTGTAAAATGCAGCTTTTCTCCCAGTAGCACTGCTTAGGAGTATTCTCTTGCCCAGGACGGCATGTAAATATGGGACAGCACCCAGTGGAAAGATGTGGGTACGCGCTGATGGTGTTTTTTGTGGATGTGTAGTATACTTTCATTTGGCTTTGGCTTCTGAGACACAATCCTCCTCATCTCCTTGTCAGCCTCCTCCATTTTCCTTTATCTTGCTTTGTTATTTAACAAAAAACTAAAAGAAGTTGTCGATAAAAATAAGCTCCCAGTCAGAAAAAGCTGTAAGTGAATGCCTCTCATACCTATCCCCCAAATCCCAAGTTCGGGGAGCCCTGACAGGCTCACGTGAAGTTTCACTTCTGGACATTTGGTAAACCCCTGTCATGGTGTTTGTTGTGGTGTGAGACCTTGCTACAGAAGAATGTGTTCAAAATTTGTTCCAAGAAGAGGGAGATGAATGGCCTTATTTTGGATGAGAGGCAGAAAGTGGGCTTTGACGGAGCAGGTCTGTCGCAGGCAGGTCCTGCCAGAGGTGCCGGTGTAGCAGCTGGGCCATGTGAGGGCTCCCAGCACGGGCACAGGGACCAGCCTGCCGTGGCAGTGTTGCCAGGGGTAAGCTTGGCTCCACACATCTGTGGCTCCATTTCAGTGCTGCTTTGATAGCCACAGACTTCCACAAAACACTCAGCTCAAAGGGGGAAATTAGTGTCACGGGGACTATTTTCTTTATGGGAAAAGACTCGGTTGGATGGAGCAGCCAGTAAAGATGTTAATGTATTTTCTCAGTGCATAACCCACATATTTCAGCTCCCTGGATGGGGTCTTTATTTCTGAGGTGAATGACAGAGGAACACTTAACTCACAGCTTCCAGGGGATTGGGGAAGTGCAAGGTTTTCTGGAAGGTGAGATGTTCCATTTTTAAGATCTAATCTTAACTTTTTGGGTGTGACTCTGACTGGGTGAATAAAAAAGCTTTCACAGACAGGAAGATTTCCCCCTGCCCGAGCTGTTGAGCCTAGTGCTATAGCACCCAGTTGTATATCTGTCAAGGCTTGTGTTTGCTCTCACCATTGTAACATGTTCATACCTTCAAATTCAACCTTTAAAAATTATATTATTATTGTTATTGTTGTTGTTGTTGTTATTATTATTATTATTATGTGAATTAGGCACTGGTAACTGGTCTGTGATGGACTGAACTGAAGATGGATTGGAACTGCTCTGTCTAGACCTGATCAGAAGTACCCTCCTTTCCCTGCCAGTCACATCCGTTCCGTCCTGTGAGGGGTAGAAGTTCCACCGCTATTGTTAGGAGTCCAGGCTGATGTCCACATCCCACAGACAGTATATATACCTCGTTTATTATTGGAGAAAATGATTATCCAGTAGTTTCACCCTGCCTTCCCTATGTACTTTCCATAGTTGTTGCAAGTGAGTTCTAAAAAGTTTGGAAGTGCTAGTCTGTACTGAAGTAATTACACCTGCTGCACTCTGGTACACTCAGCACAGGAATCTGGGGAGGCTCTCATGAGGTGGCAAAGGACTGTTCATTACACAGGTTTCTGTGCCTACAGTGAAACCTGTAGAAAATATCTTCGGTGGGGGTTGAGAGTCAAGAATAGAGGTATGTCTGGTTAAGAATGCCAGGTGACCCAAATTACATTGATTTGTCCCAGCATCCTGAAAACAACGGTGTAATAGCTCGTTCATGTGCAGCCTAGACGGACTCTTGCTGTGAGGCAGGCCTTAAGGCCTGGTGACCGACCTTGTTTGGAGCAGGCACACATCACTGAGGGGGGCTGCTGGAGCTGTGAACAGGGATTATTTTCATTTTTGCTGATTTGTAGTATGGGAGGGCAACTATAGCTGGGACTTGTGGGGCATTCTATGCTAAGGTTAGGTTTGAAGTTTGTAAACCTTTTGGCTGAGACTACATGGGGATTCAAGGGCTTCGCCCAGACTAAGATGAGGGTTGGAGCTTGTAGGGACCGGTTGGGACTGGATACTGGTACTGGGGTTTTGTTTTGCCTTTTAGACTTCTTAAGGGCAGGAACTGCAGGTGTATTAGTGTGTCAGGGCTCTGAGTGCACTAATAAGCCTTAATGCCCCTGATGATCCTCACCTGTGGGCCTGGGGCTCTATTTAAGCTCAGCCTGGGCTTTTGGTCTTTGTCTGAGCTGGGGAAGGGCTGTTGATGTTTACTTTCAGCTATGGTAGTGTCTAGCTAGGGAGTCCTGTGATCTGGACCTCAGCTTGCAAGCTCACTTCCTAGCTTTGACTACCCGGCTTGATTTTTGGCCCAGCCTCATTGCTGTGGTTGTGCCTGGTAATTGCCAGACCTCATCCTACTTCTGACTTATGGACTGACTTCCCAATTTGTCTGTGGGACTGCCTCGTCACCATGATGCTGCCTTATAATTGAGACTCCTGATTGGATGTGGCTGCTGTCTCCAGGTCTGTCCTGTTTGCATATGGTGGGACAGGCCCTGGCCAGTAGGGTTGAGAGCTATGAGGCTGTCCTGGGTCAAGTGAGGGTGGTAATCTGCAAGGTTTTGGAGTTATAAGTAGCATTACAGACTGTTGTAATGCCTAGGGTAGAGTGAGTGAAGTGCTCTGGAGGACCTATTTGCTCCCTTCTCAAAAGAGCTGTACAGGATGTTTTAAGATTTTGGTCTGAGGGGTTTCTAGAGTAGAAGCAGCTGTCTGCCTTAATTCTCCAGTATTTCTGGGTTTGAGACCCCAGGATAAATGTCAAGGAAAATATTAGGAGCATAGAAGTCCACAGGCAGAGTAAATGCCCAGCTATTCTTTTTTTAAAGTTACTTAGATTCCAGACGGGGTTTAAGCTTGAGGCCAGGAAGTGTTGTTAGGCTAGGTCAATTATACTTACATTTTCTATCTCGTGTACCTAGGGTAAGATATCTTGACTCCAGAACTCTTTCCTTGCTGCGCTAGTTATGTATGTAACAAAACGAGGTAAGACCTAGGGAACTGAAGCATAGCTTTTATTTTGCTACCAGTTTCCTGTGTGTAAGTTGCTTATCTCTAACTTTTGTGGATTCTCTTTAGGTAGCAAACTAGAGGAATGACAGATGTCACTTTTGTGTTTATACTGCCTGTCTGCTTAGTGAGGTGGAGATATTGTAGCCAGCTCTAAGAGTTACTGTGATATATGTAAGAAAAGAATACAGTAATAGTAAGGAATGGATAATATTGCTGGTGTATTGCTATGGAGACCTACTTTCTAAGAATCTGACTATAATTAACCGACTTACTTTGTGGCATTGGATGTGAGCCAGACTTGAGTTGGCAACTATGTGATAAAAAGGATAAGAATACATAACTGGCTACTGAATGGGATAGTCCTAGGACTGAATTTCCTATCTGCTTGAGCATCCGTCTTATTGTTTGAGCCTACCTGGAGTAGAAGAGAACTGTCTGAGCTGGACAGAGTTATGGTAGGAGGAGAAGCGAGCTGAATTTGGCTTGCCCACAGTAGCTTCAGCTGTTTCCTCCCTGCCATCAGTGTGCTTGGCAGTACTTGAACATCTATCTGTACATATGCAGTTTCCCAGGGAAACTATTGAAAAGCTCTTATTTACTGCTATGGAGACTGAAAGCACATCAAATGCATCACTGGCCTTTGCTGCTCACTTAATGGGAGGCAGCAGCCACTTTTTGCCCATTTCTTACTGCTCTTTTATGCACATTGATAACTGAGAGGGCTTGCTTGAGGAACAGGAAGGTCTAATCCCAAGTTTGTCCCTGATCTCCCATTGTTTCCTTCTGGCTGCTGGTTAGTGGAAGCCGGGTCGTGGTTATGGAGGGAAAGACTGATCTAGTTCCCATGTTAGAGAAGTAATACTAAACAGGCAGCTCTTCCAGTTAACTGGAAGCGGCTGCTCCTACAAGGGGGCTCCACTAGAAACGTTTTTTCCTCTGCTTCTGTGTACTCCAGCTAGGGCTATGTCATTGTTGCAGTAGTGCCCCTTTTGTGTGAGGTGAAGAGTTTATTTCTGAGGATCAATCCTTGACCTTGCTGGTGTCCTGCTCTGCAGCTGTTCTTGTAGAAATGCCTCTGTCTCTCCCTCAAGTGATCTGGGTCTGTACGTCATTCTTACAGTAAGCTTACCTGTAAATACATCCTCTGTATGTTGCCAGTGAGCCTTCCTGTTTGGGTAGGAGTGGCTTGGTACCAATGATTTTCCTGGCTTATGACTGACCAGATGTGTTGTACGCTGTGCCTCTGCCCTTAAACAATCCTCTTGCCTAAGCTTACATTTTGGTTTTCTTGTACTAGACAAACTGTTGTGAAGGCGACCTCGTGCCATTTGAGCTCTAGAAAGACAAGTCTAGATGTAACTTGTGCCATGAACGAAATGGATATGGTGTGTATCAGTCTAACTCCTTGTTTTTGTTGATTTTTATTTTTGTTCCAAACTATTGCCTATTTAGTTACAAGTACAGTAACTATTCAACCTGTGTGTCTCTGCCATTAGATATAATTATGGCCAAGTGTTCAGCATCTTAAAACAGTGTTGTCCATAAATTGCCATTGTGTAACCAGGTCTCTGGAACAAATTCTCAGAGCATAGTTCAATTGCTGTAGAAATACTTGTCTTCTGTTCATCCTACCTACTCCTATATAACTATTCAATAATGCTTTCCCTCCAGTCTGTTTTGTGGTCTTTCTAGAACTGACGTGGGCCATAATCATGTCCAAGCTGCAACAAAATTGTCCCTAGTAAAAAGACTTGATTGTTTCCTTAGTGGGATTTGTAGTAGGTGAGGGCTAAAAGTCCAGTAGTCATGGGTAATCCATGTGAAGGGAAAGCAGACAAGGAGTTACTTCTTAAATTTTTTAGAAATGTTGGCGGTCTGAAAGGCCTGTGTAAGCAGACTGTGTATTGCCTGAATAGGAAATTCAGCAGTGAAATTCCATTTTCAGAGAGGGACGAAATGATTTGGTTACCTTTTAATGCACAGGATAAGACAACAAGAATAGTTAATGGAGAAGGAGCTTACATTGTGCTTCCTCTTGGAAGATCACTCAAGATAACTACTATTCATTTGGCAATCCAGTTTTGAAAGAACTGCAGTGTGAGAGAATAGGAGAAAGAATGTGCAGGGAATCTGAAAATGAGATAGTCCCCAGCTCCTGCAGAACTGGTTGAATAGGAGTGATAAGAGAAAGGAAGGGGCTACCTGTCTGTATTGAATTGCTTATGTGAAAAACTAAAGAAAGCAAGCTAGCTGTCCTTGATAAAATCAAGATTGACAGCTTACAGAGCCAGGATGATGTTTGTTGCTTAATGTTTGTAGCTTAACTAAATTCAATAGATTTTTGAAATATGCCTACATTTAAAGTTTGATTTTGTTTTCTCTGTTCTGTTATTTTTGAATAAAACGGAATTAACCAGTGAAAATTTTAAGTGGTGACAGCTACAGAAGGATTGCAACAGGGACCTATAGAGCTGGAAGGACTTTGCTTGAGTATCTGCCTTCTTTGAACTTCAGCCATGACTGAATTACAAAGGGTTTGGGATCTTTAACTTGATTTTCAGGTGTGGTCTTGGGCCGGGAAAGTGGGCATGGAACTCTCCTGAGAAGTATGTTTGAGAGGCTCTCAGACAGATTCTCAGGAAAGTGTCTTGTAGAAATCCAAGCACTCCTTCCTTTCCTTTTAAATCAAGTCTTACATTTCCATCACAGTATGGAATTGAAATTTAGTTGCCCACTCATAAGGTCTCGGTAAACCTCTCTGAGTGAGGCATGAGGTTGTAGAGAATGACGGTTGAGTGAGTGTCTGGTATAAGCAAGTAGAAAAAGCATGAGGAGAGATTTTAGTGAAGTGGCTAGGGATAGATTTGAAGTGGAAAAAGAGTTAACATGGTTGGCAGTAAAAGAAATGAAGTGGTAAGGTGAGAGAATAAGAAAAGGGAGCTGCATGGGAAGATGCACTATATTATTTTGCAGCTGAGGAAAGTCAGAATGGAGTGGAGACAGAAGTAAAACAAAAGCAGGAGTAGTTGGACATTTACTAACTAGAAAGCTGAATGATGTTACAGTTGTGTATAGTTATGTTTTTTAGTTTAATTAGAAAGTGACTTCAGGTGAGTAGGGGCAGACCTTGTCACGTAGAAATTAATCTGAACTAGCAGATATTCTTAGCCCTTAGCCTTTTAGTATATGAACAGGAGAGGAAGACTTGGCTCTTCTACCCCTTTAAGAAAATGTGATTCATTGAGTACAACTAGGACTGTGGGTGTCACTGGCCCTCCTGGAGGTGGGAATCTGAAGCACGGAGAGATTAAAGACAGCTGTCAAATGTAGCTGCAAACCTGCATCTTCATTGTGACATGACCAGTGGAGCTTCTTTGGGAGTTTTTTGTGCAGTGGCTGAGCAGTCACGCTTCCAGCCTCAGTTGCTGGATTATGTGAGTAATTAATACCTCGAAGCTTAAGGGCTAACGCGGTTCAAATCAGAAACACAAAATGAAGCCATGTGAAAACAGTAAAAGTCTAAATGTTGGACTTAGTGCCTTGCCTACTGTCATTAACCAAATGTGACAGAATTTGGAGCAGAGCTCAGAAATCCCAAATCCTTTTACTTTACTTTGGCTGCTATGTGCGTTTTGGTCCACTTTTATTGTTCCAAGAGAGAAGGTCTTGTGACCAACAGAACTGGGGATGATGATGGACTTGTATGTCGACAACCCTACCTTAATTATCCTTGGACATGAAACATTTGTACAGTTCTTTGTGATAAAGTGTGCAGAAAACCCTCTTCCCTCTACTGCCTTGGCCATTTTGGGATCAAAACCAAAAATGAGTGAGTCGAGTTAAAGAGAATACAGTCACATTCCAGTCAAAAATGGTAGCACTCTGAGTTAACAGATACTTACTTCTTAGTAACTTTGAATATTCCAGTTGCCATAACAACACACTGAGACTATGGTGTATTTTACTTCACATGCTTTTAAAGAACTTCATGAGCTATGACCAAAAAATTCCATCAGGATTAAGAGCAAACAAAACTGAAAACACACAGTTACTAGGTTCCTAGCAGTCCACAGCTTATATAAAACCTAGGAAATGGAGGGTATGTGTTCTGTGCTCAGATTGAAGTGGCCACACTGAAAAGCACAAAAAGGGTGTTTTGTTGTGCTGGTAATGCTGTTGCCTATAGAAGCAGTAAGAGTTTGGAGGCTCTGTGCGAGAGGAAAACCATCTTGTTTGTGGGAACCCTTATCTCCCTGTCCTGGCTTGGAAAAAGTGTTGGTGACTGTGTAAATCTGAGTGATTTTCGGCTTTCATACCACTGTGAAATTCTGCTGGTTCAGGTTTAGAGCTTGAGAGTGGGACCTGTAACCATCTTGCCGTCTGGATCAGACTGCAAGCTTCATATGCTGGCTGTTGGGTTGGAAGGGCAGCTACCGCCATGGAGAGCTAAAACATGAGAGGTAGGACAGCAGTGTGGACACTGTGTGTCCCATACCTTGAGTGCAGAATTTGTGCTCTTGCACTAGCGAAACTGCCTTGGTCCTCATCTTCTGTGAATTGGCATAATCCAGCCTGCCTTGATTTTTCACCAGCTGAGAAATTAGCTGATGTTTTCCTACATCTTCTGTTAGAGGTGGTGACCTGAAAAACACTACCTGAAAAGAATGAGCAAGATCATGCCCGCCTGTGCCTGCAGCCTGGCTGAAAGAGCCATTTTCAGAAGAAGAGGACTGCCTGACTCATGTGACAAGTGGCTGAACTTGAAATGATTCATTTTGGTGGTCAGCACTGTGGGCTTTCCCACTGCTTCCCACTTCAGCAGAAAGACCCGCTCTGAAAAAGCGTATCCCACATCCTGAAATTGCCTCTCTGTATTCTTACAGACAAAAGATACCGTTGTGATCTGCTTAGTTGCCAAAACATAGTTTGCTCCCTCTGCTTCTTTGAGAGACTTGCTTAGTGTCAGTTTGGAAGTCTGTGACACTTGGAAAATACTTGAACAGCACAAAATAATGTATTTTATATAAAAATAAATAGCATGGAACGGTAATCATCTCATCTGTGTGGTCTCTTTTTTTAAAAAAAGGAGTTTCTTCTCAAAATTTCTGTGATATGATAAGTCACACTTTTAGTGCAGTGGTATTTAGAATTTTCTATTTTAGGAAGCAGTGTGATATTTTGAATATGTTTCTTTTTGTTCTTATTTTATTTCCTTGAGGTTTTAAATTTTTTTCTGAAGTATATAGATAAGTATAATTATTCTGAATTTTAATTTAATTTCCTTTAGAAAGGAATATATTTAAATTTGCCTAACTTAAACCATGATGCATTCAAGTATTGTGAAGACCAAAGCAAGATTTGATTTAGGACTGTTTTGTTTGTTTATTAAACTGAGTGTGAATGTAATTCAGTGCCCATTCATTAACTTCACTGCAGACAGCCCACTGAAATGTTTTAAATTAGAAGTACTTAGCCATACAGTATATCATCTATGTAGTTCTCCAAATGCTATATGTACCCTGGATTTTTTTGGTGAGATTTTTTGGACAAACTAAAACATTAGTGATAGGGTGAACATTTTTCAATTGTAAAAATTGTTATCAATTATGTGTTGAATTTGGGCAGTTTCTTTCATCATCCAGACAGTACTTTTAGGAGATAAACTGCTTGCCTATCTTTTTTTCTGCTCAGCTTCACAAATGAATACTGTCCCCAGTTCAATTGATAACGTGCAAGGTGGGCAGGGAAAGGAACCTATCTACTCACATAAGAATAATGTTTCCTGCTCTTATTTTTGAATGTGTCAGTGGGTCAGATGTATTTGTGACACAAATAAGCTGGTAATGGTGAGAGTGCTGTTGTAAAGGAGTGCTAAGGTTGTCCTGCCTCGCTGCCTCTGGCTTGTCTAGCCAGTGCCTGCTGTGTTGG
Source organism: Steatornis caripensis (assembly GCA_013398225.1). NCBI lineage: Eukaryota > Metazoa > Chordata > Aves > Caprimulgiformes > Steatornithidae > Steatornis > Steatornis caripensis. Next base: position 135,823 of record VZSC01013334.1, on the reverse strand, counting down.
TTCTGCTGTGTCCCTCATGCTCCTACTGCTGCTAGCACAGGAGAACTTGAAACATTTTTTTAAAAAACCAGTCATTTTGGAAGAAATATTGTTTAGCATTGCAGGTGCAGCTGAGGGTGTCATGCATGCATGAGAGCTCAGTGCTGTACACCACCAGAATGGTGAGCCACACATAAGGAGCTGACTGTGGGAGTTGGAAATCAACCTGATGCCCACCGGATGAATCTAGGGATGGGGTGTATGGTATTTGGCTGGAGGTGTGGCCATGCTTCTCTTGTCTTTGCCTTTCTCATGGAAACCGCTTTGATATTTTCCTTTGGAATGGGTTGGGATGTAAATCCCACTTCTGCTGGTAATTGACAAGTGAAGATGCTGCTTCACGTACTAGTCAATGGTAAGATGGACAGAAGCAGGAGAAAAGCCAGTACAGGATAGGCAGCCAGGTCATGCTAATATACTGTTAAATGTAATGCTGTGCAATTTCTGATCCTCTTCATCCACATCTTGTTGCTGCCATCTTTGCCACGAAGTCTGTGACTGTTACAATTTGGTCTTTCCTTTTCTGATACACCTTCTGCACCAGTGCAGCAGCTGTCTCTGAGGAGATGCCAAGGCCCGACTGCCAAGCTGCAGGGCGTGCAGAAGTCTGGGGCTAGCTTTTCCATAGCTGTCAGTAGGTCAACCCGCAGTGTATTGCTGGACTTGGGCTTGCTGCCTCGGGCACAAGAATGAAACACAGTCAAACTCTCATGTCTGGACAAATAAATTCATGGCTTCCTGTTCTGTCAATAATTCATTTTAGGGTTATATCCTTTTTGGTTTAAAATTCTCCAGCTATTGCTGTGTCTAAGTAGCAGAGCTGCTGCAGAGCTTTCACATAATCTGGTCACTGTGTGAGCAAAAGCCAGACAAGATCTCTGTTTTATCTGAAACAGTTTTCATGCATCACACAAACTTTCCATGTCCTATGGAAATCTTTTCTGATATCAGCTCTTTTTAATTTCTTTCCCTCCCTTGTTGGCATGCAGCCCTGTAACTCCCTGTAACAGATCTATAGAGACTTTCAAGATGTAGATTTTAAGGAACTACATGATTTAGGTCATGTGTGTATTAACCATTTACCCTTAATTATCTAAGAGGAGCATAAGAAGTGACGGATCAATAATTCAGAATAACTTTGGAAACAAACTTTAAAATTAATTATTTTTCTTTCCCATGCTAAAATTATAAGACATAGCAGAGAAGCAAAACAAAGAGGAAAAAAGCAGTTTTCGGGCAAAGTATTCTGTTCTGAAAAATCAAATTCACAAAGCATGTGAATTAGATGACTCTTGAGACCTTTGGATTGAATCTTCTTATAATTATATGGTCTATCAGGTACCTGATTTAAAAGCTTGCTTATAACTGGTTTATTATTTGGCTGTTGCTGAATCCTCCCACTGGAATTTCCTTTTCTGAAACAGAAGTCTTAGGCTTTCAAAGTTCTGGGATCTGTCTAATGGCTGTTGCACTCGCATGAAAAAAAAAAAGAGGAAATGCTTTTTTTGTTTCGGTTACTTTGGATTTCCCTCTAAATAACTTAGAGTAGTCTTCTTGTCTAAAGTTTCGCTACAGGTGAGAAGATTGTACTACTAAGATTTCTGTTAAGCAGTTGTATGACTGATATGTAAAAACAGTTTCACTAAATTGTGCCTCTGGGTACGTGCTGCAGGGATGTGCTTTCGGTGTCCTGTAGCTGTACAGCAAAGGAGATGCTTGTTAGGTGTTTTAGTTTGCAAGATGAGACTAGTGACTTGTTCTGTCTTAAATTTATTTGATGGATTCTGGAGGCCTGGGTAAGTGAAAGCATGTGCCAGTGTACCAAAGCAATAAGTCCTATGTGGTTTATTTCTTCTCCCTCCCCTGTATCCAAGCTTTCCATTTCTAGGAACACTTACTCTTGCATGAATGGAATCAAGGTCATCGGAGGAAATGTGTCTGATTTTTCTTGGTGTTGTGGTGTGACTCATTGACTTAATTTGACTACACTGTGTTGCTCAAGATGGTTCTATGCAAAAAAGATTCCTCCCTCCCCTGTGCTGCTTGGGGGAAGACAGATGCTTTGTACCACTGTGGAAATGAACAGAAGACACTCAGTAAGGCTGAGCTTGCCTTTCACCCAGTTACACCTAATCCATATGGGGGCTTGCTGATCCTATGTCAGGTGACCCAAGCAATGGAATTTCCACCATATTCTGTAGGAAGACTTCCCATTTCAGTAAGTCTTTCTGTAGCAAAGGTATCCTTAGTTTGAAACTCAGGCTTTCTTTTTTTATAATTTCTCTCTCTGCTTATAGAAAAATTAGTTAAATGACACAACAAAACCCAAATTATGTAGCCTCATGAGTTTAGTGGAAGAGTTGGACACAACCTGTTTGTTTTGGCTTTTAAGGAGACTTGTTTGTTTAGGATGGAAGTGTGGAGGTTTGGTCATGATTGCAAGGGCTTGAACCATGTAAGGCTTTACTTACCTGTTTAACAAAACCAAGTTAAAGGAGCATTATTATATTAGAGAGTCAGTATGTTCGTTATGTAACTAAAACATACACACACACATATATATATATAAACTTTAAACAATCTTCCATAACACTAAGGAAATAAACTGTAGACTCTTAAGTTGTCAAATGAGGAACAAACTACACTTATTTTAAGCCTCCATGAGGGGTTTTTTTTGTGCATGTCAAATAAAGATGCTTTAAACTGAGAAATTTCAGAAGACTTTTTGAATGGGTTTCAAGCATGCTCTCTAAGAAATTGTACTTGTAGCCTTCCTTCTGGCTCTTGAGGAATTTGAACAAATTTGACATTACAGTACTATGGTTGTTTATTTTTCTTTTGTAGCTCTACATTAGCTGAATTTTAAATCTGTGTGATCAAACAGTTCTGTAGTACTACTGCCCGGAGTGTTTGTATTTCATCTTTTTTCTTTAAAAATATATCCAGTGGCATAATGATGCTCTCTGTTTTGGCAGAGATCCTCTTCTAATAATTTCTAACATTCACTTTGATTTTTTTATTTTTTTTAATTTTTTTTTTACCCTGTCCCTCATGGGCACTTAAACTGTAAACCTGGAAGTGCTTTCCAGCTTTCAGGTCTGGATGTGACCGCAGGGTGCTTTCTGTGTGCTGGGCTGAGGCCAGGGTGAGCAGCATTCTCTTCATGTGGTTTGGTTTCCACTGCGCAGAAACTCATAGGCATATAGAAGGCTGGAAGTCCTGTATGCTTCAGCAAGGGACTAGGGCTGTCTGTTGTGTGCGTAACACATGGCACCTCCCCTGTGGCTACAGCTACGGTTCCGAGAAGACTGTTGTCCTAGCTGTTCCCTCCTGCCACTTTTTCTTTCTCGTTGTGATCAATACTACATCTATATGCGAAGGGGTGCGGGTGTGTGTCGATGTAGATATATGTAAAAATACATAGTAATTCCTATCTTAGTTCTCAAGTGTGGTGGGTTTTCATACGAGTACTTGTGTAAAGATGTGTGTGTATACATAAATGTATATATACAAATAAAAGCTCATGCTTTTCTCTTTGTTTTCCTTCTTAAACCAAGTACAGCTCTTCAACAACATAGGATCATTCACAAGGAGGGAAGTTTAAAGCAACAGAAACTAGTAAGGGTCAGGGGCAGGAAAAGGATAGAGGCGGAAAAAGTCAAATGCTTTGACAGAACATATATATCTTTTCTATTTGCCTTCAAAAGAAATGGGAGCTAAATCCAAACCAACCCTTCTGTGGCTTAGAATTATGTGGGTATAGCCTTTCCAACATGTTGTTGCTTATCGCTTGGTTTTAGTCCTTGGACTTCTGATTCATAAAAATGCAACTAATCTCATCTCCACGCTGGTGTGTTTAGTTATGTGTAAAAGAGTGTCAGTGGGTATAATTCCTACATAAGGAGAATAGAAGGGAGACTGGAGCAAGAAAAGTAGCAGACAAAAAGTTGTTGAAAGTGTAGGTTAACAGAAGAGTGGAGGTTAGTCCGCTCTGAAGGTAGGTATTATCTTCCTTCCATACTCAACCCATGGAGGTTAGTGGTGTCCTGGGTACCCAGGCTGTGCAGTGTTGTCTCCTCCCTTCAGGGCTGGGGAGGGCATCAGCTTCAGGCCTTGAACTTTGGTCTTGCCGTTTTCTGGGTGTATTTTTTATTTATTTATTCATCTTTCCCTCTCTTTTCCCCAGGGCTGGACTGCTAGGGGTATTTTGGTATGTTTTAGGCATTTATATAAGCAAGGTAAAATCTATCCTATGGTTTTTATTCATATTGAGTTAGATCAGTGGCTTCTCATGAAAACAGGGTATTTTTGTGCTGTGGATTTCCTCATTGACCCCTCTTTATCCTTCCCAGCAAGAGGCAGTGCTGGAGGTCCTCACAGTAATCCACTGCTTCACCTTCTCCCTACTCCTCTCTTATTTTGGTAGTTACCTTTATGGAATAGAAAACAGATGGGTAGCTACAAATTGTCAATGCAGGCAGCAGAAGTCAATAAGGCGGCAGGCAGGGAGTGAGACTGAGGAAGATTTCTTTGCTTATTTCTTGGGAGTTTTTCATAACTGATATGATTCACTCTTGTCAGATACTATTTTGAGCCAAGAAGAGATGAACACATTCCTATAGTGAATGAAAAAGGCGATCTGCATTCTTGCTTTTTTCCTTGAAACTCTTGAGCCTTCACTTTTAGCAGATCCTTTAGTGATAATACATGAATGGGAGATGGTGGGGGTGGGAAAGAGTGTATCTGCTCTTCCTACAATGAGGTGCCCCACTGAAAGCCTGTAAAACAGGGAAAGGCAAGCAGACATCCTAAAACGTGCACAAACCAGGGAAGAATTTTTGTGCAACTGAAAGTAAAGTACTGGTAACAGGAGTGCCTGGACAAAGAAGGATGCATCTGAATATCAGTGAGAATGATCTTAATTTTTATACTAATTGAATCTAAATGCATCTTGGAAGGGAATTGATAAAAGTTCAGTTGTTTGCCTTTAAAATCAAGCCTACAGAAAAGTGCTGGTCAGTAACTTGCATGGACCAATCCTGTCCTAGCCCTGACATGGACTGGATTAACTTTACAGACATTTTCTGTCCTTAATTCCCAACCATCTAGTATTACTGCCTGTTTTAACTTTCTAAAGGGTACCTGAGAATTTGTTTTGCTGAAACTGTTTGATTTGAATCTGATTTGTTTCTATTGTTTGAAGCTTTCTTAATCGGTCTGGTCTAATTTGCTGTGGGGAGGGAGCAGTTGTTTATGTTCATTTGCTTTACAGGAAGTGAGGAGAAGATGAATTAAAATCAGGGTTTCATTTTTACTTTCTCAGTGTTGAAATCTTGGAGAATGAGAAAAGTCAGCCTTTTATGTCATACTTACAGAAGCAATAAGGTAAGCTGGAGGTGGAGAAGGTCTCCTCAGCCACCCTCAGGGCAAGAAGCCCAAAAGCTTTTCTTGGAGTACTGGGCCTTTATGGACAGGCAGTGCCAAAGAGCAGCGGGGTAACACAGTCGTGCCGGAGAATGGGCTCACTGCTTTGCTCCTGCCCAATTGGATTACCTGCTTACTCATCCGTTCTCCTGAGCAGATGTCAGAGCAAGGAGGTGACAAGAGGAATTCATTAATACTGCAGGAGGTCAGTAAGCTTGCATGGGAGAGGTTGAAAGGAGTAAGAGATCCTCTGTGTGAGTATGTACAGATACGTGCCTGTCTCTGCCCTCCCGTGGGCCCAGTGGAATTTGCTTTTAGAAGCAATTACAGCAAGCTTGCTCTCTCCATGGAGAGCATTGGCGTTGCTCCCTCCTCTGCTGCAGGACTGTGTGGCTGACAGCTTGCATCACCCCAAGAGCTTGATAAGAGTGCAGGGAACCAGAGGCAATGTGTATCCTGTAGACGCCTCAGAGGTGCTTATTTTAGAGTTGCAAGACAAGCAGTTGCTTGTAGAGAGTACAAGTGTTAATCCTCCCAATGGGGAGGGAGGAAGCTGTATTCCTGAAGGGACTGAAATCTGCTACAGCTAATGCAAAGAGGCACCTGCTGCAAGGAGGGGAACAGTCTTCCTCTGCCATTCCATCTCTGAGCAGCAAGGATGTGAAAGCTCTGTACACCTAGGCAAAATCCGAATTTTACAGAGAGCTGGTGTGGAGGTTTGGGATGTAGCGTTCATCTTGGTGGCTACCCAAACTTGGTTAACTTTAACCACTCGTAAGATGAATTGGGTTATCAGCTGGCTGGAAGACTGAATGTGTTGCCTTTCCCTTTTTTTGTGTCTCCCTGTGGCATGGTCTCTGGGAAGAAGACAGCATCATTAGTTCAGTCTTTCGAGTCCTTTATGTGGTGCTGCCAGTTTCTTATTTCCAGTGATAACAAAATGAGAAATCTGTTTTGACTGGCTCCAATGGATTTCAGCCCAGAAGTTTACAAGTGAGCCATCTCCTCATTCTGGAGGAAGAGGTGTGAATAGAAAGGGTGCGCATTACACTCCTCCAGGAATTGTTTTCCCTTAGGCAGATCACCAGAGCTGCCAGATACTGTGGGCAAAGAAGGGGACTATTTGTTGGGAGACCTTTAAGGAAATTCTAAATACTACAAAAAGATGTTTTGATGAAGTTACTTGAAGCCTTGGAAGGATGTAATGAGATGTAATAATAGGAGACTGAGCACAGTAATATGCATTTAAATACCAAAAAACCTTTGCAAACCATGAGACCTGTTATGTTACAAAGGAGTCAGCTGCTTAATCTGTCTGAAACTGAGGTGCTGTAACTAGCAAAGCCAATGGGAGCAGGCCAGAGGGGCTGGTACTGAGAGTGTCAGGTAAGTGGTCAAATAAATCTTCTCCGATTATTCGCATGGGTCTGGTGGTTGTGCGAAGTGCTTCACTAAATTACCAAGAGCATTCTTATTTTACAGGTCAGTGCCAGCTACCAGTGTTCAGATAGGGTGGGATGCGAAGGGGTGCTGCTCTGCTAAGAGTGTCAGTTGACTCTGTGAATGTGTGGCATGCCAAGGAGCAAGGGTCAGATAGGGTAACAACTAGTGAATAAACTAGTTGAGGACTAGAACTGTAAGCTGCATTCATGCAGCATTGCCTCTCCAAAGGGCCAGCCAGCTGGCCTTTTTGCATACTGTTCCTGCTGATGTTCCAGCACTAACTAAAAACACCGAGCCTTATCACTGCTAGAAGCAGACGCTGTCTGGAAAAACATGCAGTTAATTTCAGGGAGTACAGCTTCTCAGAAGAGACTTAACTAAAAATTAAAGCTACTAAAAAGAAAATTTGTTCTGTCCTTGCCCAAACCAGGACACAGATTTAGCTCAGATGGAAGACTACAGCAATGCTACCATCTATTTCCAGTCCCAACTTGTTATCTCCACAAGATGTCATGCTGTGCCATGTGGAAGTCCCATTCTCTTCAGAGATAATTTAGGATGCTCTCTACTGTATTCCAGTGCACGCAGTAGCCATGTCTGGTAGTGTCGCACAAGGAAGAGACCATGTAAGGAACAAAGAGCATGTGTGATCATCTGTGCACGTGCATGGAGCCAGAGCATGTTTTGCAGATGTGGGCTAGCTGCCTGTTCAGTTCTGGACTTGTGAGAGTCTCATTCAAGAGAATGCAAGATTGGAGAGACAGAACTGAAGTTTGGATATTACTATCAGAGTAGCCAACTAGAGAAACTTATGTGAGTTTAAGCTATATGTTGAGGAATGAGGCATCTAGATCTGCTTCTGAGGCATCAGTAGCTCAACCAGGCAAAACGCATTGTTCAGGAGATGTCAGAGGGGATAGTTTAGCCCCTCTTCTTCCCCCCCCAAGTAATGCTTTTACCCTGTGCATCAAATTCAGATAGCAGGGTAAGTCACACTCCAGCTCTTAAATCACTTCTAATACATATTTTAAGTGACGATGTTGTATTTTATTGTTGAATTACCGTTTTCCAGTAGTTACTAATACATGTCCTCGGTTTTGGTTTCCTTGGTGCAGCTTGACAGTACCTAGATATCTGTACCTAAGCCTGGACTGCTGCCTAGGTGTGCCCATCCTCTAGGTCTACAAAGGCCTTGTGTTTCCCAGGAATAAGGCATTATGCCAGTGCAATGCCTGAGAAATAATCTCAAGATGGGAATCTTTCATTACACTGCCTAGGAGACCAGATGGAGCAACGGATGAGACAACTTTAAATGGCTAAGTGTGTGCAGCTTGGCTAAGCATTGACTGAAGGTGGGTATATGAACTCTGCCAGGTACTACAAGGGCACTCACACCAACCAGTCTGTCATACCTGTTAGGCAAGGCTCCTTGTCAGCAAACAGGGACAATGTCTACTGTGGGACTGGGAAAGCAGGAGATGTGCTGTTGCCTATGTGTGCTTTAGGAACACAACCCATCTTGTTGGAGCATCCCAGCAGATCTCATGCCATTAGTGGGTGAATGGGACAGAAAGAGCTCATCAACATGGCAGATATTCGCTATTTTTTTTTTTTTTGAGCTGCTTCTGCCACAGTGGTTAGGCCATTACTACTGCTCACCTGCACAGGCAAAAACAGACACTGCTCCTTTCTGCGAGGTTGAACTGTTTTCTACATTTAAAAGTGGGGTAGTATGTGCCCACCTTCTGTACAGGAGCTGCCCAGTAGTTTCTCTGTCTCTTGCAAACTTTTTATGGACAGAGAGGACTTCTTCCAAGGAAAGAGATGATATATTCAGTGGGATGTAAGAGGATGAACGAGACCAGTAAGGGGGGAGGAATACCTCAAACAAACAAAAAAAACCCAAACCAAAAAACCAAAACAAAACCCCCAACCCAACCTAAAACAACCACTTCGTAGTGATTCTTGGGTTGGATTGACCATATCTTGAAGTACTGGTCTTGGGCTTCTAGTGTCATTCCCTTATACTCTGTATAACTTCTTTTTTTGGTGTTCAGTGCCCTTCAGACGAGAAGCTTGCAGAGCAGAGTGGTGCTGCTGAGGCTGGGCACAGCCCTGATACGTGTGAGTGATATGCACCGTCCCTCCTGCGGTAGGTGATGAGTCACTGCTCCTCGTGGCAGCTGGCTCTGACATACACATGGTTTTCTTAGGTGTGTCGTAGCCTGCACAACAGGCTATATTGGAGAACAGAGAAGCTTGACTAATCTAAATGTGAGAGTGACTCCTTTAATGACTACAAGCTGTGCCTAGGACCTGCTTCTTGCTGCAGGACTCTCCTGGCTGCCTGTTTATCTCCTGTGCAGGGTGCTGCAGGGCACACCCACAATGAGAGATGTCCCCTGTGAAGGGGCCATTGGTGGGAACCTGAGGCTAAGGACCAGGAGGGAAAAAAGCCCAGAAGAATTAGCATGTTATGAAGCTCTGAGGAAAGGATTGGGAAAGAGGTTGTTATACAGATTAAATGAGGGGGAAAATTCCTTCCACTGTTGTTTTTGAACTCCTTTATGCTTCAGGGTTCTTTCTTGTGTTGAAATAAGGTGATTGTGATAATGCTATTTTCTTCTGTTGTATGTTGGTTAACAATTTATCCCTGTATCATAGCTATTAGATTAACCTCTGCTGACCAGTGGAGACCTGAGAATTGCTCTATAGACCCCTGAGATGTTAAAAGAAATGAGTTACTTTTAGAGCTGAACTAAGGGAGTACAGTCTTGGGCTCTGCCGGTTAAGGAGATGTTACAAAGATAGACCATTGAACCAAATGGTAAAATGTTAAAGTCTGATCCTTAGAGAACTTGCGTGCCTGGGAGCTGAGCACCAAGAGCAATTTAATCTTTTACTGCTACATCAAGGAAGGAAATCAGAGACTAGCCCTGGCACAAGGGAAAAATCAGCTCCAGGGAAGAAATCAATTTATTATTGTATAAATGAGAAGATTGCAGTGTTCATTGTAACCATGCCTTAATGGACATACCACAATTGTTCTTAAGTATCTTTCATCTTGAAGGATCCTGAAGTGCTTTCAGAATTGTGTGGACAGGAGGATTTATTTAGCTTGCAACTGATGTTTTGTCATTTAACAGCATACTAATTCAACTTGCACAGTTAAGGACAGGAATGAAGAAAAATTCCCATGTGATTGAAACTTCAATGGAAATAATTACTGATATTGGAAAGCAGCCAGGATATCTGAAGTTACTTTGTTGCTGATGAGATCTTTTTAAAAGAAACATGTTGGGAAAGCCCTGGCTTTTGGTCTGTTCCAGGGCTGTCCTCTCCAGTGACACCACAGCGTCTAGTAATTGCAATCAATATAGCTTAAGATTAGAGGACTGACTGATACCAAGTTACCCTGTTTGCTTTCTGCAGCAGGATATTTCCATGCAAAGGTACTGCTTTATTACTGATTCAGAGGGAAACACTTCTAGAAATCTTCAGCTCTTTCTGCAGAACCTGAGCTCTGGAGGTCACCCACCCAAGAACAATTTTAATATCTGTAGCTGTAGCCAGTATTTCCTGCACTGTTTTCATGGGCATTGGGTGAAGCAAAGCATTTTTCTGTTCTGTTCTAGGTGTTATCCTATGTTTCACTTAAGTCTGTGTAACTCTAATGGGAGAAATAATCTGTGTCTAAATTCAGTCAACAAGGAACCTAGAATACCAAAAAGAGATGGCATTTGTTGCATACAAATAGATCTGGCAAGTATGGTAGCTGGTAGAAAGATCTGATGAGGAGGATGGTCTTCAGAGGGAGAGGTTCCCACTGACTAATTGTTTATGAGGGTAGATTTGTTAATGATTCGGAACCACAGAAGTGGTGTTGGCATTTATAGTTCAAGTTTGAAGGGAGAGTGATTGGTCTATGGTCCTATGGAGAATCTGTATTTGAAGCCACTGTATCCTCTCTGGCTCATCAGACTTATACTCTAGAACATTGACAGTGGCTCACAGATTAGTATCTTGCAGTCTGGTGCATATGGTACATTTGTAGTTTAGTGTTTAAAAACAAAAAAAAGCAAGATAGAACAAAAATCCTTCATCAGCAACTTTTTCAGATTTCACTAGGAGGAACTGCATTGCTCTGAACTTTGATGGCGGCTTTATTTTGAGATGTGCTAAACATCTCTGCCAATCACGTAATTCACAGTCAGATCCAGCAGCAGCACTCAACCAGAAGCTTGTCAGATAATCTCCTTTAAAGCAATATCTGCTTGTGATGGGGTCTCCAGTCTGTTGCTTTTCATTCCTCTTGTAATAAAATCTGGCATTCCTGAGGCAGTAGTGCTGTGCTCAAGATCCAGTTGTTTTTTCTAAAGTATTTAAATACAATAATCTCTAATCTGCATGTTGTATTAACATACGGAAAGACAGCGAACTAGCTACCAAGAAATTTCTGGGGTTTCTTCTATACTCCAACTGACAGAGCTTGTTTAAATTGTATCTGTAATGGCAACAGGCATGGGTTTGCATAGACATGTTTTACTCTCCTAAGGAATAACAAATAGGCACCAGTGTCATACATGCAGATTCCAACAGGAAGCTTTTAAGGTTAACCTCCAGAGCTCCCTTACTTGTGGTCGGTGAAGCTGTCAGAGTTTCTCAGGGGAGGCACAACCTCACAGTTGCTTATCTGGGAAGAGATGCCACCACCCAGTGTGCAGGAAGCTGCCTTGGAGTTGGTTTTGGTCCTTCTCATGTGGAAGCCAATGTGATCAGCCTTTTGTCAGTGTGCATCTCCTGCTTTCCTCTTTGTTTCAGTCTTCCTCTTCTGTCCTGTTGTCTTACTTTTATTTGGCATTTTGAAATAACCTGACTGTTGAGCCATGATATGACCCAAATGATCTTACATAATCAGATTGTGAGCTGGCCGGGGGACTTAACTACAAAATAATGAGATTCCAGATCATTGTAACTCTCTCTCATAGACCTGTCACTTCATGCAGCACGAACAGAATACACACTGAGCTTAACTGGACTACATAACTTTTATTTATAGGAAGAACTTTTGCCCCAAGTTGCAATGGAAGCACTGTGTGACACTTCAGGAAGTTGGTGTCAACATGTGTATCTGTTCCACAGTTGCCTTAAACAGTATTCCACCAATGGCCAGAAACCTTTGTAAAGGCTGGTCCCATGCTGCTGCTTACCACAGAGAGATAGAAATGGAGGTGGAGTCCAATGCCCTAGTGCCTTGTAATCACAGAATGGTGGGCGTTGGAAGGGACCTCTGGAGATCACCCAGTCCAACCCCCCTGCTAAAGCAGATGTGCCTAGAGCAGGTTGCACAGGAACGCCTCCAGGCAGGTTTTGAATATCTCCAGAGAAGGAGACTCCACAGCCTCCCTGGGCAGCCTGTTCCAGTGCTCTGTTACCCTCACAGTAAAGAAGTTCTGAAGAATGAACAACAAGATTCAGCAATATGCAGGCAACTGTGAAATAAGCGATGAAGAAGGATGAAGCGAACCAATTATGGTAGTTTGTGCTAAGGTGAACCATCTATATTCACAGCTACTTTGTATGGTGCCTATTTGGTGTATAAAATATAGTAAGTGGCTCATGTGACTTTCTATATTGCAGGTGAAATCCTGTTCCCACTGACCTCAGTGGGAATTTTGCTTTCAAATCAGTAGCCCTAGCTAAGTCATTCCAGCTCACTTGCTTGTAAGAGGTAACATCTCAGTTTATCTGCCTGCTGATGCGTATTGTAGAAATGTTGTAAAACCCCAGTATCCTACAGAGAAATGTATGTAGGTTCTGTGCCACTGTTCAATGCCACTGATGTAGATGTTCTTCAGTTGCGAAAATAATTCTGCTGGCTGAGCCTGCAGTCTTGGGCAAGTCACTTGACTCTTGCATGTAAGGTGGGAGTCATGACAGTGAGATGCTATATTTCACAAACATGTTGCAAGATCTAATGTAATGTAGTATGCAGAGCAATCTGAGAGGAAATATGGGGGGCAGAAAGGTGCAAATCATGGCTGTATTAACAAACAACGTCTTGAAACTTATGTCATCTACCTATTCAAAGTACTCAACAAACCTTACAATCTGTATGGACAAATCAGTATAATCAATTGCATGTATTAGTTTCAGATTAATTTCATATAGCTTACTACGTGTAATAAAGGAGAAAAAACATGTATATTTGGCATGTTATAGAAAACTCTGTTGTAGCTAAACCATTATTATTGAAACTGAAATGTGCTTACAATACCGGTATTATATTTAGGGTTTTATAAAAAGGCAATGTCCTCTTTAAAGTGAAGTCTTTTTTTCTATGGATGTAGAGTTCTTCTAATCTGTTGGTTATTGGAAATGTTATGTATGAGCAAAAACAACCTTGGCTTTTTTGGTGGTAACTTAAAGTACTGAGAAGTGTCATGGTTTGGATAAGCTCTTCCGTATTCCTAACTATCTGCTCTGTGGCCGTCTCAGCTGGCCATGGTCTAATAACTTCTGACAAAAAAAAAAAAAGCTTGCTTCCAAAGCCAAACTGAGGAATGAATCCTAAGGAGTTTTCAAGAACAGTGAGACAAGTCCTTTGGTTATTGCTTCAATTTGTTTCTGAAGGAAATTAATTTCTGAAAGCGTTTGTCATGGGTAGGGGACATTACCAGTCACTTGCCATTTAGAGAAATAGGCTGGCTAGTCTCTCTGCTGTTGAAACTTTTCCACAGAGGAGACAAATCTTATTTTCCTCCTTGCAAACAGTTATTTCAGCCATAAAGAAACACTGTACTTTATTTTCAGGATGATATTCACTCTGCAGAAGGAATAAATATGTGTAAGATAAAAATTGAGAGTAGGATGATACATGGTAGACAAACCCAACAATATTGTGGAAGAAATAATGTCTTAGCATTGAGATCAAGATGTGGTTGTAAGAAGAGTTGCAATCTTGAAATCCTTTGCTTGGGTGTGATTAAAATCTTGACAATAATTAATGTTGTGTTGGGGCTCTTTGCCCCGTTTTTCTTTGTACTTTATTTTAGAGAAAACTTGGATCATGCATTTCTAAGTTACATGTTCTCAATCCTGATAAAAGTTCCAGTTATGTGGATACTAAAGGCTCCCAACTCCACTGCTCTGCCTCTATCTCATGGTTTATTGTATGAGAAGGTGGATGTGGTATGACTGTTTCAGGTTGGGGCTTTTTAAAACAGTGCAGGATTCGCTGTTATCAAAGATAACACCAGCTCAAGACAACCTGACATATGCATGCTCTAGTGACTAAACACAATGGTGGCATATATTTTGTAAATATTCGTAGATACATGCATGGATTCTGTTTTTGAGTTGTGCCTCTTTTGCATTAAAAAAAATCCAAAAATGTTTTCACTCATTTTATACTTAAAAAAAAAAAAGTTGGATGATTTCTCAAAAGCGATTTTTCCCTAGAGAGCTATAAGCACGTGAAAAATAGAAACTTACCCACACTAGCTATTATTTTAGTTCTTCAGAGAGTTTAGAGATATTCTTCATTTATTCCTAAACGAAATTATGCAGCGGAGAAGTTGAAAGAAAATTTTACTTTAACAAATTTTTTTGCACGTTGTTAAACTCTTCCAAGAAAAGAGAGAGAAATCCTATTACTGTCGCTTTCTGAAGCAAGTCTTGATAAGGCAGTAGTATAGAAAATATTTGTGAGGATAGAGCCCTCTGCTTGGAAACTACAGCTGAGTGAGGTTTTCCATGGTCATTTGTGCACCTTTTGATCTAAATGCATATTTGAGAGCGTCTCTCTTTCCTGTCCATTTGTTATCTGGTAAACTTACAAGATGCAGAACTATTCTTGCCAAGTGAAGTGACCCCTCCTTATCCTCACCCCACTGGCAGGCTTAAGTATCACGCAAAACGCTTTCTAGCCTGCATCCTGAAGAAAAGAATATGTGAGAAGCAAGTATTTTGTACCCTGACCTTCTGTCACAGCTGGAACTTAGGGGTATGCCCAGCCAGAAATAAGCAGCATTTCTGCTGAAGCTATTTCCTTATGTACTGCTATAGCCGTAGTTTACTGGGAGTCTGGACCTTCTTTAGTTGTTGAGTGCAAAAGAACGTGATACATATCCAGAGATCTTACAGCAATGGAAGCAGCATGGTGAGATGCAGATCGCTAGCTGTGTCTTGGCTGCACTGGTAGTGTAGGGTGGGGAATTTTTTTTTTTCTTATTGTGCCATGTCTCTGGTATGAATCATTGGTATCCAAAGTAGCTGCCAGTGTTGAGGCGGTGAGAGACTGCTTTGCAGATGGGTCAGGTGGTAGCAGTGGTAGTGGGAAAGGGAAAGAAAGCAACCATTTTAGGTGGCTATTTTGGATAGCATTGAGGAAGGGGAATTTTTTTTTTTTAAATGAATCCAGTAGCTGTGACTTGGAGCCAAGAGACCTGGGGACTTTGTTCACACCTCTATAACTTGCAGTGCATCTTGAGAGAAGCTTTTCCTGCATCTGTGTCTTTCTGTTTCTCTTCCCCTAGAACAGAGATAACAGTTGTACAAGATGCTTAGGCCATTCAGATTTGCAATCACGTCACTGATTTTCCACCAGTGCAACTGCTGAAAGCATTAGACTTATGCTAGCATCAGATGAAGTAATGCTCAGATGATTCAGGCCATTAATGCTTTAAGCTTTCCGTAAAAAACGCTAAGTATAGTGATCATCTGGGGCTCCGATCTGGACGCTGAATAAAATGCAAATGTAACATCCGGGCAGTATTGCTGGAGGTTGCCTTCAGAGAGGGGGGGAGCCACAGAGGGGGATGCAGGGATAGTGCTTGCAATTTGTTTTTTAGCCTTGATGTTATGCCTCTGTGAACCCCCTTACCAGAAACGTCTTAAAAATAGTACTGTGTTCATTGCTACTCTTGCTCGTTTTCAGTTTATATTATTGCAGGCTCACATAGCTTTGTGTATCAAGCTGCTCGTGTGGATTTTCTGAGTGCTGTAAACATAATGGCTTTATCACTAGCTAGGACAGAAGTTTGGTCTTGTGTCCATGATGCTGCATTAGGTACTTAATTATGTATCTATACCCTTACTTCAAGAAATAGATGTGCGCATGTGCTGAGAAGCAAGCTACTGCGTGAAGAGTTGCCGTGTCTTTGTTTAAGAGGGGAACGAGGCATCAAGACGGAATAGTGCTTCTCTGCGTGCCCAGTGATGTAGTTGTTCAGTCTATGACCATAAATTGTGTTTTAAATTCATTTATCTTAAAATGCCTTCTCTGAATAATAATTTAGAGGATATTTAGCTATGAGATTAAAAGGGACACCCTTCAGATGCAGGAGGGTGTTATCTCACTTGTGCACAGCTTCGGGAGGTGGTGTGGCTCAGGAGATAAAGCCACAGGCTATTCCCCCGAGGCCTGTGCTGTTTGGGCTCCCTTGTTTCAGAGTGCTGGGGGTTAAGAGCCTGACAGCAAGGTGCCGTGGGCTGGTGGATGTCAATGCCTCACTAGCAGCAATCCTGAAAAGAAATCATCTCCTGCAGGCAGCAGGGGGAAGGGGCAGGAATGGATCAGAAATCTGCACAAGCAAGTGCCAGGGAGAGCCGTTGCTGTCGGAGGGCCTGGCACTCTTTTCCAGTGGTGCTCCAGAAAGGGCTCATGTGTTGTTCGTTATAAGTATCAACTTCCCTCTGTTACGCCGTTGGTGGTTTTGGTAAATCACACAAAATGCAGAGTGTGTGTCAATTAATGAACTGAAGCTTTTCGTGTTCAGGGAGGATAAATGTATATGTAGGGTATATGGCTATTTGTTTTGGTACCATTTTCACCTGCAGGAGGCACAGGGTGGAAGGCGGTGGCTTTCTTTGAAACACCTATGGCTTTGTAACCTGGTTAATGGTGTATTTAATGGCTCCCGGGAAGGGAATTCCTCTAGTGGATGCGGTCAGAAAAGCTAGGTTATGTACATCAAGTCTTAAGTCTTTTACAGAGCTAAGAAAAAATAGTGGTGCTTTCTCTGATGTGTGGGTGGCAGAGGTATGTACTTTTGAAGAAGAGCCCAAATTCTCCTCCCTGCTGTTTCTGTGAAGTTTTAACTGACAGTGTTATGTGGCATTGAAACAGCCAGTGAGTCTGAATTGACGGTGTGATTGCTGATACTTTTTTTTTCAATTGTATTTAATCTCTACTTCCTTAGCAGAAGCTGCAGCATTTGCTGCTTCTTGAAACTCCTTTTGTGTTTACTCCATTGTGTTGAATTATTTTGTCTTTTACACTGCAGCAGGAATAACCCGTGGACAGACATCACTGGCTGTGGGTGCTTTGCAGTTTGTGGAGACCTGTGTCAGCTCTGTGAAGTGAAAAGGGTTTCTAGTGATTTGCAGGTAGTAGGTCTATTCTTGGTCCTATAAAGGAGCTTTACTGGTCCAGTTGTCCAGAAAGGACAGGGAGCGTTTTCCGCTCTTGTGCAAATAGGCTTCTGGCTGTTAATTTTTCCATTTTTCTCTGGAGCAGTGCAGATCAGATTCAGTTAGAGATAGCCTGTAGGCTGCACTGGGCCTATCAGCACTCCCATTGTCATTGCATTATCCCAGATGCCTGATTTCATATTCTCTTCACCATGTCAGGATTAAAGCAATTGCCAGATTTGGGGATAGAGAATTCAATTTCTTCTGGTCAGGTTGTCAGGCTTTGGGTTTTTTTGATCACTTTCCACTGAGGAAATGGGCATAGTTTGTTTCAGAAGATTATAGGAGGCTTCCTTTTAACATATTCTCTGCCTGAGAGGTGGAGGGGAGTGGTGGTGTCCTCAGTCTCTGCTGTTCTTGCATATTACAGTGGCAGGCTGCAGTTTTTTGGAGGCAGTTTGCTGTAAGGTGTTGGAAGTGTTCTGTGGCCTAGCATATTTGGGCATGAGTGGAATAGGTGACCTGGGAAGCTTGAGCTACGCACTTGTTGAAATGTATGGTTGGATGCATTGCAGAACTTGGACTCAGTGACCCAGGTGAAAGTTTCCAAATCTACACTCTGGTATTTCTAAAATAATAAGGATTGTTCGTGTCTGTCTTAATTTTAACTTGTTTTGGAGTTACTAGTTCCAGGTTTGTCTCTTGCAATTTTTCAATGTCTTGAAACAAGGAAAATAAAAGTTAATGATTTTTCCTGCTGGCATGTGTGGTGGGAATTGACCTTTTCCTTTTACTGTGTTCACAATGTATCTGAGCTAGTTTGAGATAGGTCAAAGCCTAGCTTTACGTTCTACTTTTCATCCCTCTGACTTGCCCTGGAGAAGGTGCCTGAAATGATTTCTCCTTGGCCTTTGTCTGAAATGGATACTGGGGCTGGTGCTGTGTGTGTGCGTATGTGGCCTCGTGTATCTGTAGGTTGGCAGGTGGGCTTGGGGGAGAGGTATAAGCCTAGTAACAGCCTGGGGTGACAGGGTATGTGGAATCTAGCTGCACTACCTTTGTAGTCCCATGTTGTTGACCTCTGATAACGATCCAGACTCTGTCTGTCTCTGTGTGAAGTAATACATAAGCATTTAATAATATTTTTGCTTTCAGTAGTCACCCTCCTGAAGTTTTTCTGAAGTTGAATATTTGGATTAACTGTTTCAGGGATGATTTTTTTACAGTATCCTGTGTGCTGCCAGTGATGTAAAACATGGAAGAGCTTGTGTCTGTTGCTTTTGGATGACAAAGCACTAGTGGGCAGGCTTTCTATAGAAGGGGGGAGCTGCAGATACACTGGTCACTGCAGGCTTGGAAAACAGCCTTGTAGACATTTGGGTGTACGTTGGTGTTGGCTGAGGGTGCCTGTGGGGCATAAGTCTCTGGGGTGTAGTGGTGGTGAATTTTGGGATGATCCTTTAGAGGCAGGCATATATGCTTCACAGGACTGTTGTGTACTCCATGCCTGAGGGTCTTGCTTGGGAGGCTTATAGCTTCGTTGAGCCTTGGAGATGCTACTTCTCCTTGGCCCTGGAGAGACAGGACTGATGTAGGCAGTAGGGCTCAGACTGCAGAAACTTGTCACTGCTACAGTATCTGATATGAATTGTTATAGGAAATCCTGAGCGTGTGCGCATGTGATGCAAGAGCTGGGAAATGTGGAGAGGGCCTGGCAGAGCTTAGCACTAAGCCCACCGACCTCCACCTGAGAGCACGTGTGCACAGTGCTCTTTCTGCTGCAGCTTTATGTAACACGTTTGCAGGACTTCATTTTCCACTAGATTGAAAGCAAAGCCATTGTTGATTTTCTCCAAAAAGATCTATTTGAAAGTGCAATTGCCTGGAATTACATGGTGGCAGTGAGAGGCCAGACCTTGCTGTAAATAACTTTCCTCTCAGCCAAACACACTGAGCTCTGCTGTCTACTGCTTTTTTCTCTTTAGATGATTTCAGTTGAAGGGAAGGGCATTTGGTATTTTTCTTGTAAGTTTAATTTATTCTTGTCAGGAGATGATTTTCATTTTCCTAGCTTTCCTGCTCTTGCCAAATGAGGTGATTATGGTGGACAGGACAGATCTTCTTTCACAGTAAAATTTCTGTGTGTCTTTATAGTGCGAGGCTGTATCAGGACTGATATACCTTTGCCAGTGAATGTACATGTGCTGGTGCTTTGTCTGTCACTACTGTGCCAGTGGGCAATGGCAACACATAGGTATTGATGGTCATTAGCATCTTCACGCTAGTGAGTGATGGCATCATAGCAATGTATGCTTGTGTTATTAAATGAGGGCATAATACTGTTCACACCACTGTCCAGCATCAGTTTTTCAATTTAATCTTCCTGAGCTGTGAGATGGCCTTCCTGTCTGTAGAACACTTTCTCCATGGCCCTGGCATATCTTTATAGTAAACCTCATAGTCCATATTGAAGACCCAGCACCAGTAGTTGATGTGTCTTCATCTTTGAAGCTGTTAGGCTCCAACAGTGGATCTTTAGCCTGGATCAGAAGGGTGGTCCTATGTTCTCCCTGTTGTGGTGGCTGAAGCTATTTTGGCTGTCAGCACCTGTACATTAGACCACAGAGCCAATTTAGCCCTTAAAAATAGTAATTTTATGGAAAAAGTAGATTCTTGTAATGGAGAGCTTCATCTCTAACCTGTACTGGAGATCAGTATTGCAAGAAAAGAGGGGAACGAGCGTGTGAAGAAGGAAAGGGGCACAGGTAGATCTGAGTATTGCTGCACAGGGTAAGGGGGGCACATAGAGCGGGGGAAACATGACTCAGTGGCAGTGTGTGGCAGCAGGGAGGCTGTGCCTGTAGGCATGGGACAGAAGTAAGTGTGAAAGTGGGCTGAGAGGAGGGGGGGATTATTTGTGAGGGAGTATCATGATGTTGGTAAACTGAAGTTTTTAAGTATCTAATCTTTTTGTTTCTCCTTTTAGCCATGGAGGGTACCCTTTCTGGTTCAATGTTCCTTTTCCCTGCAAACATACACATCACATCTCAACTTCTCAGTTTGCTTTTTCGTTTTGTTAGTTTTTAAGCTAGCTGATTCTTAATAATTGCTGATTCTTTATTCCTGCAGTTTCCTGGTCTTTCCCAGTATTTTTCTTTCTTCCTTCTTAAGTTGTGCTCAGAATTAGATTGAGATAGGTGTTGCCGTGGATTGATACTGGGAGGGGCTTTTGTGTGCCCTGGACACTTAAGTATGCATCACACATTGGCTTTTTCTTTCTACTTTATTGCACTACAGGTTCCTCTTCACTTTGCTCCCTCCTAGACCTTCTGTTCACCTTGAGAGTCTGTTATTCAGTGGGAAGCAAGCAGGTAGACTGTGAACCTAATGCACAGCCCCTCTGAAACTCGGTGTTAGTATTCCTTGTTCAGGCAGAAATGCTGCTGATGCTAGGCAAGTGGTGTTGCCGTCATCCCGTGCAGGCATGCCTGGCTTGCCTGAGCGTGGAAGAACAGGGTTCAAGCAAATTCAGGCTCCTGGCTTTTGCTGTACAAAAAAGGGTCAGGGCCCAGAGCCAACTAGACTTGGTTTCCTCAGGAAAGTGAGTCATCTAGTTTCCAAGAATAGCAGGGGAAAAGGAGGAGAGACACAGCTGCAGGCGAGGTGGGAGAAGGCAGTGGTGCTTGCAGTATGATAATGAAGTTCTGTCTAAGTGTACAAATTCAGTCCACCTGCACTGTGCCTGCACTTTCCCCATGAATCGGCTTGATCTCCACCTGCTGCTGCTGTACTGGCCTTGGGAGCCCCAAAGGACCAGGGTTCATTCAGAGGAGTAAATGATGGGAAACTGATTTCTCAGCCTGGATGGTACCTCAGTCTCCTGAGTTTTGCTCCCTCGGGAGTCCCTTGCCAGTGGTGCTCGGAAGTCTGGCAGTGACACCATCTGGCATCAGACAAAGCAAGGGTTGGATTTTTTTTTTTTGCCATACAGCCAGTTTAATAAAACTTCCAAATGACCTGCAACAGAAAGAGCTTCCTCCCTGAGATCTTGCTCAGTAAAAGGTGGAGCCAGTTTTTCCTCTGTGTCTCCGCATGTGGTTTGAGGGGAAGGCACGCAGATGGTTTTGCAGCTTGCTGTTAAAGCAGGTTGAGGACCATCCTAGTCTGTTGCAGCTAAACGTACCTCGCAAACAGCCAAGAACATTTGTGTTTAAGAATACCTGCTCAGTTTTCCTTCCCATTACAACCCTTGTCTCTGTACAGCTTTTGTTGGAAATGGCATTATTACCTGTAGCCTCCTGGGCTTTCTTGTTAGGAAGTTTTGTGCATCTTTATGGCAATTTTGCAGCTTTTGTGCACCTGAAAGGCTAAATGTGCTGGAATAATCAGATTTCCCAATTCTCCCTCAGTGCTTGAGAAGACCGACGCAAAGTCTCATGATGAGGCATTTTTGACATAGGCCTACAGAGGGGGTCTGGTTATGTGGAGGGCTTGTGGCACTAGGCTGCAAGGGAGGAATGTGTTTTCCGGTGGCATGTCACTAAGGAGCGTGGTCCTTGCTTACAGGTCAGTGGTGTGGTCTTGATTTTCCTTGCTGACCTCATGTGCCAGTGGGTGGCTGGCAGGTCTGTTGAGCTAACCCAGATGCTTCTGGTTTCTGAATAAAGTGGGAGGAGGAGTAGGAATATTTGATTTGTGTAGCTCTTCTAAAATACCTTTCTGTGGGTATTTAAAAAAAAAAAAAATTCCTCTCCCACATTGCACACTCTTATTTGTACAAGGATGCAGTCAAGTGACGTAGGGCCTAGTTTAGACAGTGTTGCCGTGGTGGATCCAAGTTTGTATTTCTGGCTCCATTGCTGAAAATGATCTTGGGCAAACTGTTCAGCCAAAATTTTGAATGCCTGCTTTGATACCGTTCCCTCTCCATTAGCCCCATGTGATACAGCATAGTCCCATTCTCTTTCTGTTCCCTCCTGTGTATGCTTTTGGTGGATGCCTTAATCACATGTCAGTGACAAGCAACCAAGAGTGAATGTCGAAATTTAGCTCTTAGGGAGCACTCTGGAAAATTTCAGCCGTCAGGTGTTCAAGCTCTACTTTCCTCATGTGCAAAAGGAGTGAGTTTTGCCATTCTCACAGCTCATCTGCCTCCAGCTGAGCCAAGGGCAAAGAAATAGACCACATGGCATGGATTCTGGAAAGTGAAGTTGATTATATTTTTTTAAATCTCCCATTCTTTATAATCTGCCATGTTACTAATAACATCGGCTGGTTTTTGTTTTTAATATCCGATTTCTATCTTGACTCCATTCCCTTAACCTTTCCTCAGAGATATTTTTTTTCTAAACCTTTGATGGATTTCGCTGCTCTCCTGCTAATGTTTTTCCTCTATTGGAGGAGAATAAAATAATAATTGTAATAATAAAACCCAATGTTTTGCTGGAGGCAATTCACTGGCTGAGCTTTTCATGTGAACCCAGCCCTCTTAATCCTAGCAAACAAGATTCTCCTCCTAATCTCTAATCCCCAAATACTTCAGCTATTAATCTTGAGAAGTGTTTTCCCCTCCCTATCTGAGATTAACCTGAGAGTGGTTAGCCATGGTTACTGGCCCCCTTTTTTTCCCCCCTCTTGCTTTCCTGTGAGATTTGGAGACTCAGGGAGATGAGTGCAGAATTCTGAGCTTTTCTTCTTGGTGCATTTGGTTTCTGGGCCTTTTGGACACCTTCTTTCATCTGACTGATTTGATGGATCCTTGTTCAGCAGGAAAAATATAGACAACGCATCATTGCTTGGCAGCTTCCCCCGATCAGACAAGAGCATCTGAATCTCTCTCTTTCTTTCAGTGGAATAAGGAGACAGACCTTATTTTGGCTTCACAAAAGAGAAATTAAAAAAAAGTTGTGTGAAACAAAGGAACCCTTAAGGTGTTTGGCTCCCTTCAGTCTTCCTCCTTTAGACAATAGTTTTCTTCCACTTCCACATTTGCTTTTCAGGAATTGTAGTTTGGTTTTCTGCTACAATTTTTTTCCCTTCTGAGTCTCTCAGGTTGCTCATTTATTTTCTGCATGTTGTTATTTACAAGCTTTGAGTGCTCTTTGGCTTGCTCTTGGGGCTTTGGTCCAACCTGTCCACTTGGGATTCCCATTGCAGCTTAGGACTTCTGTTTCTGTTCTCCCACATAGGCTGGATCATGCATACTACTCCCAGATTGGCATTTCTGGAGATGCTGGATGGGCTGCCCACTGCTAAGTAATCCACAGGTGTTTCTGCACTGAGCTGCATGCTATGGGTTTCTGTTGTAAAGCTGTATTCCTGTTGTTGTGGATCCAGAAGGATCATCTCCCCGTTAAATTCATAGCCTTTGCTCATGCCTGACTTCCTTACAGTGTATTTTGGGTGCAGCCATTTCTGAATATATTCTTACTCCTAAATGTGGCCTCAAAGCTGCTCTTTGAGACCAAACTTGCTTGCTCTGCAAGGAAGAAGTTTTGTGAGCAAACCTCCAGCGTGTCTTCCTGAGAGCCCGCCTAGGTGTCAGCACGATTGCAGACAGCTTTCGTGAAGGCCATCAGCAGTTGTCGGGGAAGCAAACTTGGGCTGGAGAGAGGGTGTGCTGTGATTATGACTGATGGTGGGCCTACTGAGCAGCATGAAATCCCCTAAGTGAGAGGGATGCAAGTGATTAACCAAGGACATTGTTCTGTAGCCCTCACCACTGGTAAACATTGCCTGGCTTTTTTCCAGCTTGCTTTTTCTTTTTCGCTGTGCCGAGATTTTCCCCATAATTTCCGGTTTTATTTTCTTTAACTGTTAATTCACAATGTAATAAAAGTCTTTGGTTCCTCAGTCCTAGTTTGCCCTTCTGATTAATATAGCTGCTAAACATAGAAGTACAACTGCTTCTGAAAGGTTTGTGGGGAATTACTGTTGCTGTATGCTGCCATAGGAGAAAAGATAAGTCCCTGCTTTGTGCTAGCCACACAGGAAAGCGAAGGGGAGTGTGAATGTAGGAGAAAGTGGCAACTTGGGAGGAAGAGCCCTAGCTTTGGCATCATGGGTAGCTGTTAAGTTGTGGGGAAAATACAAGAGATTAGAAAAGATCAGGGTATTTCTTCATTACAGGGGTAGGGCAAGGTTTTAAACTCGCTGCTGTTCTCGTTTTGGTGATTTGACTTAAAACCTATATGAAGTAAATGTACATTTTCCCCCAAGTTCTTGTGCCCCTTCTTATCTCCTTGTCCCAGGTAAACATATCAAATTCACTGCATGTTTTAAAGCAAGAATTCAAATACTTTAAAGCAAGAATTCAAGATTGGAGCTGTGTGCCATAGAGGAAAAAACTATTACAAAGTGATTTACAAGGCATTTTTGCAGGAGTCATCTTTTCATACCTGAAAGACCATGTCACCACCAAGTGGAAAGAACACTCTGTGCGCTACAGACATACAGAGCGAGAAGAAGCTTTTGTTCATTGTAAATGCCTGAGGACCTTCGTGCGTAAACACAAATGCAGAACCCGTCTCCTGTAATATCACGGTGATCTGTAACGCTGCATGGAGGTGGCTTGTGGCACGCTCTCAGGAGGAGTGCTCTCTCCTGAGTCACCCGAGTCTTGTCCTGCTGATACATACACTATGTTTAGAGCTCTGTTTAATCCACTGTTTTGTTCCCTGAAAATTTTTACTCTCTTGAAAGGTGATGGTGAAATAGGGTCTCTGCTAATCTTAAGGATGCTAGTAATTTGGTTTTGGGGGATGATGATGGAATTTGATTTTTAGTTTGATCACGCAGGTTTTGTCTCATGGTCATCTTCCTGAGGATGGACAGAGTGTCGTGTTGTGTTTCCCCCCATTCTGTTGTTGCTTATTTTTCTCCTCTTTGGTGGTCTGAAACAGGAAACTTCTTTGTTCAGCTTGTTGCTTGCTGCCAGAGTGTGTGCAGGTATTTCCTGCTGTGATAGGATTAGAGAATCCTAGCAATCTTGTATAACTAAGGAAAGTGAAGGTTGGAAAGGAATATGGGAAGCCCACCATGAGCTCTGCTATGTGGGAAGTCAGGTGCCAACCAAAGGCCTTGAAGATGATGGGGTTTCTTTTACCTCCTCTCTGACAGAACCAGTGCAGCCCAATGCTCTCCAGTACAGCAGGGCACTGGGACAGAACACAGAGGCATCGTCTGTGCTGGGGCAGGTACATGAGGTAAGAGTTGTAACTTGAGCATGTTAGTAGGCAGAAGAGGAACAATGTATGCTGGCCGAAGATGTAAAACCGGTTTGAGTCAAAACTGAGTAGTTTTTCTATTCGCCTTGCTCCATTTTTGAGTTGACTGTACTTTCCAGTTCTAAATGCTTTTCCTGAAGAAAATGCATTGCTGAGTGTGGTGGAACTGTTTTCTGCTGTTTCATTCCACTGCTATGCAGTGTCTCTGCCCAGCTGTGTCTCTTGAAAGATGCTTTGATCATGAAGAACTATTAGCAATAATAGAACAGGGATATGACAAAAGAAATGCTGTTTCTTGTCGTGAGTCTTGCATCAGACACACGCAAATTACTTCATCTGTCTCTCCTTGTCTTTTGCATTGGCTTACAGAATTTGTTTACCTTAAGAAAAAATAAAATAGTAAAAATAAAAGCATATTTATTCCATATTAACTTTGCAGTTGTATAAGGGGTGTGTGGCAAGATAAGAAGAATGAAAAGAATATCAACCTTTCTGTATGCCCAGTCCTTCCTAAGTCAGCGGCCTTCCTCGTGAAACACGTGTAATTGAGCTGCATCTTTTAAGGACTGCAGACAAACTGGAGTCTGGGGGAGTCAGAGAAAGGTTTTGTAACTTACTCAACTGAGGATTAACTAGTTCTAGCATTTGGGCCAGTGTATTTGTCTGGCGCTTGGCTCTATTTAGGGACATACAAAGTCAGGCCGGAAATCTCAAGGGAACTTGCTTTTCCCCCTCATGCTATTGATCTAGATGATTTAAGGGTCTTTTCGCTAATGTGTGTGAGAATACATTTGAAGATGTTAGGTATGGCATATCCCATATATATTAGTTCGGGGGTGTGTGTGTGTATATCTATATATATATATAGCAGCACAGCTGAGCCCTGCCTGCGTCATGCGTGGATGTGCCAGGGAAGGAAGGGTTAGGCCTGGAAGAGGAGCAGGAGTGCTTCCACAGCAGAAAAACTATAAAGATGCTTGGCTGCCCCTACCTCTAGCCAGGAGCTGAGGTAGACGTCAGTGACAGGGACTCTCAGGGCTTCCCCAGTGCCACCTTCACCCAGAGGCCAGGCATTACGAACTCTTGCTTTTCCAGATCATAGTGTCCAGCTGACAACCATACATGAAGACCAATTCTGAAAGCTTTATTTGTCTTTGTTTTCTCTCCTGCGTCAGTTCTCTCTGGCAGGCAGGCTCGGGTAGCTTACCTTTATGACAGTGTGGGACCAAACAGATTGTAGCAGGAGCTGTGTGCGACACTCCAGTGAGCTGTCAGTGTTTAGCAGTGATTAGCTTTTTTAAAGACCCTTTTCTTTATCTGCTGGGCATTTTAATTTTTCNGGTGGTGGCTTGCAGGGAACATCGGTCCCTCACTTAGAGGCTTTCACTTTGCGGCACCAGTGACAGCTCCAAGTTGGCAGGCAGAGGGGAGGGCTTCTCTGCTGTGACCTTCAAAATGGCTGACTGCAGCAGGTATGACATATTTCCCCCCTTCCAGTGGCTGGTCCCCTCCCCGCTGTGCTCTCCCTCAACCTACTGAAGTTTGAGAGGTGAGAGCTGAGGCTGCTCCTTGCTGTGGGAGTCTCTGGAGAGCAGCAATAGAATATTGATGAGAAGGCTGGGGAAAGAGAGAGAGGGTGGAAGTCTTTGTTCCTGTTCGACAAAAGATGGAGAATATGGGGGAAGAAACGTGAATGTGTATGGAGAGGAGGGAGAGGGAAGAGAAGAAAGAGTTATTTAAAATCACAGCTAGGAAATCACTCTTCCAGTCTATGTGGTCACAGCGAGATCAATTTTCAATTTCAATTTCCCTGCCTTTTGTGTTTCAAGACACTTGCATGCCGCTGGAGATGGGGGATCTGCCAGCAACTGTTTGTTTAAAACAAATTGTCGGTAGGTGCTTTTTTCAGATGAACTCCTTCCTGGATCAATTTAACATGCTGTAAGGAGAAAGAGGGAAGAACCACAAGGCCCTGCTCTCCTCAAGAGTCGCATTTATACCAGTGCAACTCTGGCCATGTCTGTGGTTTTAATTCTTGGTTCAGTGAGGTGTGAGGAGTGAATCAAGCAGTCCTTGTTTCATAGATCCATTCAGTGTCACATGAGGTGTTGAGTGTGAAAGAGTAAATGTGCCAGATGCAGTTGAATGCCTTGATTTTAAGCAACCATGCAGTGTCAGTGCTTTGTATCTCTGTAGGATCTTGGATTAACAATAGACCAGCTCTGTTATCTGTAGTTTAGCGTACAGCAATACAGGATGAACTGCTATTGATAATCAAACCTGTGGACCAAAGACTCCGCTGTGTAAATCGGTGTTGTTCACTTCATTGAGCACATACAGATGAAGATTTGACTCAGAAAGTTTAAATCATTGCTTGACACAAACGCTATTGTCTTTGCTGCTTTTTCAAACCAATGATTAATTTGGAAAAAAAAGGTCCCTTTCCCACTCCAATCAATTTCTAAAGAATCTTTTCTATTAAAAAAACCAGTTTGTGTTGAAATTTGAAGAATGAAAGATAACCACTTACCTTCATGACTAATGAAATATGTTTTTTGATTTTTGGTTTTTTTTTAAACGGCACAAATCTGAAACCCCATGCAAAAAAAAAACGGGAATATTGCAATTTACTCAACATAATGTGGAGAGGTGGATTCAAAGGAGGCTGAGTTTACAACACAAATTTATATCTTCTAACACTTTATTTCTTTCAGCACCTTTAATGAAGGCTGTACTTGAAACTAAATAATTGGGTAAGGGTGTTGTCTTGGAATAAAATGACTGAATATTTTTAGGTCTCTTCAGATTTCCATGTTCAGAGTGGGCAAGTAGTTCTTCCTAATATGGTAATTGCCACCACAAGTCACTTCTAAGCTGTTCAACCGTCTTTTGCACGCAGGGCTGTAAGAATTTTGCAGGGCAATTTGGAAAGCTTGGGTCTGTAATTTCAGACACGGAAGTCAGAGTTGTACCCTGAAAAAATATTGCTATTGGTTTATGTAATCCCGTTTTCAAGATAAATTTAAGCAAGAAGCAATAAAAACACCTCATGATTAAAGTTTCTATAAATCAATCCCTTCAGCCTATTCATCCTTCATATTGCTCATCTCTGAACTCTCCCTTTTGACATCGCATTATCTAATTGGCACATGCTTAATGATTGCATTGCACGAGTGCAAAACTCGTGACTGTGTATGGAGGGCTGTCTGTGTCCTGCAGGGCTCCCGTGTCTGTGGACATAGAGTAGGACCAAGTCTTTAGCCAGTGTGAGAGCTCCCCGGGGCAGGGGGTGCTGGGAGGCAGCACAGCAGCTCTGTGTCCCCTGGCAGTGCCTGGGAAGGCTGCGCTGGCCACTGCTGGGGCTGAATTCAGTGCACACGGGCAGACTAAGCGAGCTACTGCCACAGCAGGGTGGCCCTTGCCAGCAGTTGTGTGATCCTCGGTGTCTGCTCCAGTGTGTCTGGCAACCATGAGAGCAGCAGGCTGTCTTTGCAGGGCTTGTCCCTGTCTCTTCATCCTTTCCCTTCTGCCCTTGGACAGGAGCTGCTCAACAACTTTGAATTTCCATTTTCTCTGTAGTGGTAAGAAGACTCTGTTGGTTGTTGTTATTGCTCTCCACGGGTCACAGGGAGATTGATCAGTCTTATTTTTGCCTGCTATCAGAAACTGACCAGATTTCCCAAAAACCTTACTGACAGACTAAGCTGTCTGGAGAAAAGACTGTCTTTTTGTTCCTCTTTGATGCCTAGCCTGACAGGGTACAGGCCTAAAAGAGTGATAAGTGACATGTTTTCCCCATCCCTCTGTTTTTAAATTCCAGGAGATGTTTGTGAGTTCTTGATGAAAATTCATTTAGCATCTGCCGTGGGGCAGGTACAGGTTCTGCAAATCCAATTATTTGCATCTCTGTCAACATATGTCAGTCTTGATTTATACCTCCTCCTGATGCTCTGAGTTCAGTAGTACGTGTGTTTCTGCCAGTGACATACTACCCTAAGCATTCCTTTTCTGTTTTAGTCTGGGGTGCCCACAGAGCTCTGCTGATGCTTAGTGCTATGCGAGAGTAAAAGGAGAAGGAAATACAGTTTATGTAAGTTATAGACAGATAACAAAAGAAGGTGGAGTAACTTGCACAGAGTGTAGGGAGCTGATAGTAAACAGATTAGTAAGAAACTTCTAAAGATGCTAGGGGTAAAATCTTAGCTCCACTGACCTCAATAATAAAATTTTCTGAGCACTAATTTGGGGATTTTACTCAACCAGTATGAAAGGACACAGGAGAAGTACTTGAGTCCTGCATTTTGGAGTTCCGTATTTAACATGTTTATGACAAGAGTGAAGAGAATTCACTGTTTCAAAGCCATAGAGAGAGGATCTGTAGTTCTGTGAAGGCCACCTTCCTTTCTAATAATATGTGATAAAGTTGGCCAAAGATGCCCAAATACCTGCAGCTGTTTTGACTGCTTTGGTGTCTTAACCTTCTGCTTTTGGCTGTGTGCCTTCTCCCCAGCCAACAAGGGTGTTCTTGTCTGATTAGGAGAAAAGGTGTTCGACACAGTTGAATTACTCCTTGTTTGAGACTGTCCTTTGTCCATGATAATTTGCAAGCTCTGGCTGCACCGTGTTCATTTCTTTCTCTCCCATTTTCTTACATTTTAATCTCTCTCATTTTATCCTTAGGATATCCTTAGGATAAAATGACTCCAGCGCTGCATTTGATGGCAAAGTTTTGCTAGGAGAGCTGCTCAACTAGTTGAAACTGGTGCTGGGTATGAGCTTAGCCAGTGTAAGGTTTGCTGTTGGGATCTTGTCAGGTCTTTGTGCTAAGGAGCAATGCACTGTTGGCTAGCAGCTGGACAGGGAACCTCTAAGAAGAGAGAATGATTCAGGAGAATGTTTTGAGTTACTTTGTGTGAGAAATTTGCTAGAAATCAGTGATAGTTTTGTGAGTTGTTAATTCTGTGCTTGCTCTGCTATGTGTGAGAAATCACTGAGGTTTGGATTATAAAGGAGCTCACACGGTGTGAGCTCCAAAACATTCCTTGAAGTTGAAAAGTAAAGAGAAAGTTTCACTGGGGCATAGAGCCTGCTACATTGTGCCAGAGACAGCATGGACAGTACCGGTAAAGATGCATCTGAGACTGAGCTCATGTATCCCAGCACTGATTCTACTATTGGTTTGGAGCTGTGGATGGGCACTGTTTCCAGTAGCAGCCACTGATTGTGTTCGGACATGTTGTGTTTTTGGCCTTCAGCTTAAGACATATTTGAAGCTATTTCCTGCACACCACCTCCCCACCTGCCCTATACTTTGAGCATCAGCAGTTGTCAGTGAAGTCAAGACAGGACATAACAAATTGACATGAGAAATTTCTTGAGTGAGTCAGGATATACCTGACAGAGGTAGGTAGTGTGCCTACCTAGAGGAGCTGCATAAGCCATTTGCACAGGAGGATCATCTTAAAGAGTAAATCTGTGAGCAGAGGAGATAGTCAATTTGCCAGTGAGTTTTGTTGTTTTTCCAGTTGATTACTGTTCATAACAGGGATGAATTAATGAAGGGAAAATAAGCCACTATATAGAAAACGCATCGTTCTGGTATGCGTTGTCCTCTCTGTGTGTATTTCTGCAATGTCTTCCTTTATATTTTGCTTATATGCTCTTTGGAACAAGCACCGTCATTACACATTGTTAGTGCAACGCCTAGCTTATAGCTGTGTGCCTTGGTAATGCTAAAAGTAGGAAAGGTGACTGAGTGTACGCTGCTGCCACAGACACAGCCAGGTGTGTATTGGCTGTATGGTGTGAGCATCTCCGTAAGCAGAGTGCTCGGTTTTTGTCTCCATAATGTGGTAAAGGCTCTGGGAGGGGAAAGACCTGAGCTGAACAGGGTCCTCTCTTTTACCACGTCGTTTCTTTAGGGACATGAGGCACTTAAGTGAGAAATGTAGCACGTAGTTGGTCTGCTGTTCCCACGTCTCATTCTTGCTGTCAGCACGGTGCTGGCTAAGAGCCTGGCTCTTCCTTTCACCTTACTTTTTTTTCTCTCCTTGCTGAGCTTACTCATTCTCTTGGTCCTATTTTAAGGAAGGTGGTGGCTTGCAGGGAACATCGGTCCCTCACTTAGAGGCTTTCACTTTGCGGCACCAGTGACAGCTCCAAGTTGGCAGGCAGAGGGGAGGGCTTCTCTGCTGTGACCTTCAAAATGGCTGACTGCAGCAGGTATGACATATTTCCCCCCTTCCAGTGGCTGGTCCCCTCCCCGCTGTGCTCTCCCTCAACCTACTGAAGTTTGAGAGGTGAGAGCTGAGGCTGCTCCTTGCTGTGGGAGTCTCTGGAGAGCAGCGCTGAGGCGGAACCACGGAGCCTGAGCTGGGAGGGAAATGAAGTGAGGGGCCAGAGTCGCAGCCTGCAGAGCAGGCACCACTGCCACTAGTCGCTTGCTGGAAAGTAAATAAAGGAGAAAAACAAGGGAAATTGCTTTATTAGAGAGGATGGGAGGGAGAGGGACAGATGGAGAAAATGCAGAATAGGCAGAGAAGGTAAAATTGAGATAGGATGGGAGGGCAGAGAAAAGGTGAAGAAAATGGGAATGAAAGGGAGCATCGGCTCTTTTTGTGGGAGACAAGAAGCAAAGTAATTTTCAAGAGCTCTTGCACTGGCTATCAGGGCAAATCTGTTGTTGTCCCATTTATCCAGTAGCCATTTTCCTCTCTCCCAAAGATGCCCTTTTGATCTTGCATACCAGGGCTAAATCCACACTAGCAGCCACTTAAGGTCTCTTACTGGCATGGCCTGCTACTGCAGCACAGTAGGTTCTGGAGAAAACTTTGTGACAATGAGAAGATTCAGTTACAAGAGTCAACAACTGATGCTCTGATTTGACTAAGTGGGGAAAAGTGTGGCAATTTTGTGTCATCACGATTCAGCCTTTTCTTGATGGGTATTTTCTAGGAGGGATCAGGGAGTTTCGTCTTAAGTCAGCTCCTGCGTTCAGTCCTTGCATTATTGCCATTTGCTCTACAGCCAAGTAGTACGCTTTCCTTGGAACTGCACTGTGGAGCTAAAAGACTGGTCAGTTAAAAGCATTTTCATCTTGTGCAGAAAAAGGGCAAGTGAATGCACGGAGATCAGCTATTCTGTCGTGGCCCCCCAGAAAAGGGCCATTAATTTTCTCTGGACTATTATGTGCTACACAGCTTCATTTGTATTTCTATGCACGTGGATCAGCTGGACATATTTAACCTTTATGCTCTATTTTGGAAGAACAACTACTTATGTTTTGATTCTCACTTCCCTGCTGTTGTGCTTGTGGGAAGATGGATTATCATATCTTAAACTGTTGACTGAGAAATTCTGTTTCTTCATTAAATGGTCAAATACAAATTGGAGACTAAGTTCACACCTTCAATGTAGTTTTTACAGGTTAAATCCCGTAGATATTGATTGTTGTGTTAATCCCAAATGTTGGGCAGGGTGCAAGAAACGGTAGATGTCTCAAGAAAATGGATGGTCTTTGTAGACAAGTCATTAATGAGAACTTAAGCACTCTTAAACTTTGTTCCCAGTTCCTCCACAGACTTGCTGTCAGACCTCAGACCAGAAGTAGTCAGTGACTTTGGATATTTAGTTTGGGCTTGATCTTTGGTTTCTGCATGTCTTTTCTTCTTCTTTTTTGTATGTTGAGAGCGCTGTGAAAATTGAGTTCCAGCTGTCTTATATTGGACAACTCTAAAACAAAGTACCTAAAGTAAGCATTACATGGGAAAATTTGGTTGAAGGCACTCTGTTCAGTGAAAGGAAGGACTCTTCAGTTGAAGTAATTGTTTTTCAGATGTCTTCAGAAGACTAATTAGATTGGGATAGACACAGCTGTTTACTGTTACAGCTGGACACATTGTTTAGTGTGAGAAGAAATCTGGACATGACTTATGGAGGGGAGATAAGGCTTTACTCTCACAAGATGGCAGTGAGACTGCAAAAGATTGTCAAAGAGTGAAAAGGGCATAGATCTGCTGGTACATAAAGGTCAAGCAAGTGGAAAATACGTCTAAAAACCAATGCAGGCAGCACCACCTCTTCCACTAACGGAAAGGGACCTGTGCAAACTAGTGCCTGATAGGAGGTGAGGCATAGATTTGGTTCCTGTTTCATCTGTCAATATAGTGCATTTAGGACTCAAGACCCTTCTTCATGGGCACGTCTGTTTCCTCACTCTTTGGCAATAGCAGCAGAAAGTACATGTCAGCAAGCCTGTGTTTCTTTGCTCTCTATGAGAATTGCGAGTTAAAGTACTTACTGTTTTTTAGTTGGGTGTCTCATCTGCTGACAATCAAGAAATGACGGTGTCTTCAGATCTGTATTTTCTACCTGCAGGATTCTACATGGAGCAGCAGTGCTCGGTGGTATAGTGACAATCGAGTTAACAGTTTTTAAAATCTTTCATTGTTTGTCTTGTTCCTTGTCAAATTTGTATGATATACAACTTCCACTTTGGCTTTTTTGTGAAGATGAGCTTTAATCAGGTAATGGTGACTTCAGTTCTGTAGTAGTATTGTCTGGACTTCAACTGCTGACTTAGTTATGTGATCTTTTGTTGCCATCACTGCTGTTCTCAATTATGGCTACCTCTCTCTTCCACCTTGATACTGAGACGTACCGGAGAATTAAAAATACAGTTACCAAATTTGATAAAAGAATACTGACTTAGAGAACAGACCGGAAATAATACAGACATAGAATGATAAAAGAGTAGCAGCTGGCAGAAGGCGTGAGAGCAAGTGAGCAAAAAGTGGATTTCAGAGAAAAAAATATTATTCTTCCCAATAAAAGGAAGTATTTTAAAGTGGGATCAATTACCTGGTATTTTCTTTTGTCTTCCCCTTTTTTTTATTTCATGGCACTGCTACTGTGGCTTAAACTGTCAGTTAGCAAGGGGGAGCAGGAGGGTAGAGTCTGTGTTTCTCTGAGTGATTTGCTAAGCCTCTTAATGTGTTTATTCCTCTCCTCATGGTCATTAATCGATTCATTATTTGGACAGGGAGATAGGTGCCCAGACGTTCCTCTAGCCAGTTATTCCTTCTTCATCTGGAAGAAAGCATTTTATTAAAAACCATTCTCTGGTGTAGGGGAAGGCCTGGGAGAAGCAAGAGACCTGAGCTGGGGCAGGGGGGTGCGAGGTGCAGAGCGGAGGGTGCGAAAGGCAGCCATGGCCCAGCAGATGCACCAATTACATTTTCTTTGCTAAGAAGAAAGGCAACCTGATAGCTGCCCTGTATTCTTTTTGTGAGAATGGACTTTTTTTCATGACTTGCTTGTCAGATATAATGAAGGGGGGTGGGGGTGGGGAGAGGCTGAAATTAATTACTATCAGTAAATGAAGCATATGGAAGCTTGCCTTGCTGTTACAGTGGTTGTGAATTAGTGCAGAAAAAAACAGTGGAAAAGCAAACAGTGGAACGCTGTATTTGGATCAGAGATAGCTGTGTACTGGCATGTTAATGTCCCCCCACACCAAACCTACTTTCTGAGGTATATTGAGGATCTCCTAATTACACTTGTATTTTCTCTTTGCTCCCCTTGGGATTCGTTAGCTAAGGATAGGGCATCACAGTCCGGGTCATGGTTGCTGTTTCCTCTGGCAGTCTCTCAGTTGGGTGAGAGGTGCCCCAACGTAGATAGCGTGATAGAGAATTTGAGGTACATGCCCTGCTTTACAGCTGTGCAGAAGGAAAAAATTCCCAGCAATGTTGACGGCATTGTTATTGTAACATACACGTACTAAAACCGTCTCGGCATCTCTTCTGTCTCAAAAAGGAGCAGGAGTTAAATACAGGACAAAAAAGCTTAGCTTTCTCCTATTAGAGCGAATGTCTGAGCTGCCATTGATTTCAGGGAAGTAGAATGGGGACTAATGGGATAAAGATTATTAGAGTTCATTTCTGAGAGGTGCTTGGCAGCTGTGGGCCACTCGAAATCCTTGTCTACTTTAATACAAGTTGTATAGTCTTAGCACAACTGAGGGCTTGACTGTTGCACCTGGAGCAACTGTTTGTCCCAATTAGAAAGATGCTTAACTAACATAAGCCTGCTGAGGTCTTGAATTAACATTATGCATTGACAAGTCTTAGCAAAATTTCCTTAACAGAAGCATTTTGTCCCCATTGAGCAGAATTAATGTCTCTGTTAAACAGTAGTTATTGCCATTAAGTATTGCTGGCTTAAATCAGTTCCTTGTGGAATCCAGTAGGTAAACATGCTTCCTTGGGGAAGCATGTCCCAGTTAAGTGGATTACAGAGCAAATTATATCCAGTCTAATGCAGCAGTGAACCTGAAGCTGCTTCTGCTGATGCGTTTACAGGGTTTCAGCATCATGTCTTCTGAATTAAAAAGTCATGAGCTACACTGATACAGTGGAGATTTAGTCAAAGGTATCAGCAGTTGCAAAATAGTAAACAAGTAAACTTTGGCACGTGGATTGTTAAAACAAATCCTGATGCACCGCTTGGACTTTGCATAATCTAAGGTCAGACCCTGTTCTGATCATAGATTTTGACATTCTGGAATCAAGGGCTTTGCTGTTACTGAGTCTTGAAAAATGCATCTGTCAAAAGCCAAGGCAAAACCATTTTCCACATACATCCAATAAGGTATCGGAGGCAGGCAGTCTTCAAATACTTGCTTTTAGCCTGGATGTAAAACTGGGCTCTTTGACTTAAACATCACCACTTCTTCAATAGCAATTATTTCTTTTTCTGTTCTGGCTAAAACTGCACCTTTGTACCCCCCTGTCTCAGTGTGTCTCTGCCTTCATTCCCCACTCTCTGCAGAACCCTTCCCTGCCATGCACTGAACTCTTACATACTGTAGCTGAGCAGCTGGTTTGTCTCCGAGCAGGTGGAAAAGGTTGTATTCAGTAAGATTAAAGCTTTGTATTAATTTCAAAACACCTCAGAATCTACCAGAGTAGAAGGAGTTACAAAAGTACAAATTATCCTTTTTCCTCATTGTCTGCGTTAGATTGAGCAGAACATACTATTCACAGCTTCTAGAGTTCAGTCGTGTGTAGCCGGGCTCTAAGGCCTAAAGAGTCAGTGTCACCTCATCGAGTGTCCAGAGGATGAGCTTGCATTCAAACTTCACCACCTTCCTTCCTTTGCTAACATTTTTTTGGATGGAAGGAAGGGAATAGCAAGACTTACTGTCTCATGGCTTTACTTTGACTTTGCATCTGACCATGGGGTGAAATCATGCCTGAACCTCTGAAACACCCAAGCTTCTGCTATGGGGAAAATGTAAGGGAGATGTGGGAGTGTTGTGGGGGAAGAGGTAGAGGAGAGAAGCTGAGCTGCCTCAAACTTCCAAACTGGCCGGATTTCTTGTCTTGGAATCCCAGGTGGTGGGAATGAGGTTGTAAAGTGTGAGGGGGGAGGAGGCTGGCTCTGCAGGTTTACAGTTCTTATGTGAATAGAGTGCCTCTCAGTAAGCCAGTATAAGGAACCTAATCATTAAATAAATATTAGACTAAGAGCTGCTCCTTTTTAAAAACAATACACTAAGTCTGATACACTGATCTCTTGCAGCATAATTTATGTGCCATCCAGTACAGGGGGCCCTGGCTTCAGCAAGTGTTTGTTTCTTTTTTTGGTATGGCACTACTGCCTCTGCACACACAACCGTCTAGATGAGATGGAAAGGCTGTTCTGGCTGTACGGCGTGGTATCCTGCGGGGCATTGGTGATTCATCTCCCAGGGTGCAGAGGGAGTGATATTTCTTGTCATCTAAGCACATTAACTTTGGAGAAAAACTTCCTTTTAAGTAATAGTGTTTAAAATTGCAAGCTCCAAATGTGTGTAGAGGGAGTCTCGTAGGTGGCAATAGAAACCACTAATCAGGATCATCTAGTTCCTTATCACCTGGTTACCAGCTCTGGCACAGCTAGAGGAAGAGATGCTTCCCTGCTCGGTGACTAAGATTCCTCATCTCTGCAATGGGCATAGTAACACTGGGTGGCCTGCCACAGGAGGTGGGAGAATCTATACCAATTTTGAAGCAAGTAAGTGCAAAATATTGTGACTTGTCTGGAAATACTCCATTTGATTCAAGACGTACAACATCAAACTGCGTATCTTTAGATGATGACCGCTCAGAAATTAAATGGAGTGTGATATACTGCTGTGAGATGATAAATGCCAGGAATTCAGCCCTGGGTAGGTGAGGACGGGTGGATGGAAGCGGGATAAAGTTGCTGATAAAAGCTGTGTTATCTCTGGAAGCCTTGGTAGGTAAGATTATCGGAGGAATGTGAGTGACAATCAGTAGCTGCAGGGCAACAACAGGGGTGAGGGAGAGGAAGGGGTCTTCCACTTAGAGGAACCAAAACAGAACATTATTCTGGAATAAACTGGTGGATAACAGGTTCCTGACCTACTTGAAACTAGTGCAGGAAGGGGCACGCTTGCAGAACTGGAATTGCTTAGTGTCCCAGCTGCTGTTTCAAGCTCTGCCCATGGTTCCTTCCTCAAAGTCCCAGCCCCTTTGTGAAAGCCCTGGTTATGCGGCATTGGTTTCAGCTGTAAATTCCCATAGCATGAATACCTTCTTGTACTATGCTCATGTAAGTTTATAAACGTCTTCATAAAATGCCTTTCCTAGACTATTTTTGCATTAGCAACCTTTAGTCTAGGAATCTCCTCTGTGTTGCTTTAAGGCTGAAGAAGTTTTTTGCTGATCTTTGCTAGCCTCTGATGGTTTATTAGATTTATGGGTTCTGAGTATATGTTCTGCTTTAAAATCTTCAATAAGCTGAACTCCATAGTTAATTGACTTGACCCTTAATATTCCGAACAAACCTTGCAGACTGAAATCCAAATGTTACATAAATGGTAGTAAATACTACTAACTTGAGTGATGCTTTCCAGAATGCAGTTTTTCAAGTGATGTACTTTGGGGAAAAATGGACAAAAAATATTTTATAGAGCAAGGCTTGCAATGGGAAGTGCAGGACGAACAGCATCTGCAACTTGATCTGAATGTGCTTTGAGCATCCTGAGTGCTTGGGTCTCAAGCTTAGCTCAGTGTAAATCCAAAAATCCTTTTTCTCAGCAAAGAGCTTGAGCCAGACTTCCCCTGGGGGAGGGATATTCTGAATGCAATGTTTTAATACTGCCTTTCCTAGTAGGAGACCTGAGGTAGAGAGCTGACATGAGGAAAGGGATGTTAATGATACTTTATCTCCTGAAAGCATTGCTTTTGGTTTTCTTTCACTCCTGGAATGACATGCAGCCCCCTCTTCTCCTATCCATTTCAGCAGACCTGAGGAGCAGCTCGCTCAGGTACTATATCTCTTTTTGAGATGCTTGTAAACAAAGCCCAAATCGTACGAACATCGCCTCGTTTCATGATTTGTGGTCCTTTTTCAGCGGGTGGTTGTCTGAATTCAGAAGTGTTTTCTGGGCACTTGGCCTGACTCTCAGTTTTGCGTCCAAATTGGGTGGAATTTGTAGCCCCTTTGTTCTGGTGTGAAACTTGGCTGCCGCAGCAGAGTTTTGCTGTGAGTTCTGGAGCCAATGTTGTGTTTTGACTGGAAGGAATTAGTCTGATTAAGCTGATTCTTTATTCATGCAAACACACAAAATTGCCACAGTTCCTACCAATCAATTACCAGTTTGTTTGTCTGCCCGTCACCATTGTGTTAGTGTGCAAGTGATACTAGCTTTGTTATTTCTACCCTTGTGTGTCACTGCCTACAGCAGTGCCCTGCTCTCCTCAGCTTCTACCCCTGCTTTGCGCAGGTAGAAATCACAGTGCAAGCCCATTGTCAAGGGCGAGCGGAGCTTCTCTTCTGCCTTTGCTTTTCTTGCCTGCTCTCCCTCTAGTGTGTGCAGGCACAGATAACAACACATCCTTCCTACCATGCTGTTGATTCTGCAGCAGCTACTGGTTTGACCCAGCAAACTCTTTGTCTTGGAGGGTTTGACCTCCCTCTTGGATGCGGAGTGGACAGCAGTGCCAGGGTGTGTTTGAAAATGGATAGAGCCTCGAAAACCAGCAGCAAAGGCTTTCTCCATTCCCAGCAACATTTCACTTCCCTTCCTCCCGACAGCAAATAAATTGTATTGACAGACAAAAGCAGGATTATGGTGAGGAGATTTGCAAGACAACAGGATTATGGAAGCTAAAACAAGCAAACATTGAGATTACGTTTCAGGAGCGGCCAGGATGGAGTCGGGGGAGGAAGGGGACAGCACGGGAGCGGTAACTCTGCTGCGGTGCTGGTCTGACACGGCGGTGGTGAGGCAGCAGGGAGAGAGGATTTAAGGTAATTGAGGACAAAAGCACACAAAGTCACTTTTCCATGTAAACTCCCGTGGATGAAAGCCTAGTAGATTTGCTTAGTAGATTGTTGATTTTTGCTTTTTGGGAGTCTGGGAACAAAGAGGTAAGAGTGGAGAGAGAAGGGGAGACTGGCCTAAACCTGTGAGTCCTGAAAGAGCCCCCCTGCTCACTAGGGTGGGATAGGCACCAGCTGTCAGCTGATCTGAGCTGAGATCAGCTGTGACCTAATTATTGGCCTCTTAAACCTGCATTATTCCTTTCATTTTCCAGCTCATTGACGTTGTATAGAAAGAGGGAGAAAGAAGGTAGAAGAAAGAGTTATTGATAATCCACTTCCTATGTGTCTGCCACTCAGCCAGGGTCATGGCTGGATGGCCTCTATCACGGAGAATGAGGGTGGGCTTTTAACACCTTCTGCTCCCCTGTGGGAGGAGGACAGCTTTGTGCTTTTCAGAGAATGGAAGCTTAAAACAATTTGAAATAAAACATTGGTGTGCTCTGGGTCAGAAAGATTTTGTAGTTCTTGCTTGCTGTGAGGAAGTGAGCAGTTGATAACCTATGGAAGGAAGGAACGGACAGAGAACACTTACAGGCTCGTTTAGCACCCGAGCAGGTAGAGGCGTGCCTAATGGGTTTATAATCCTATTGGTTAGGAAGGCATTATGTGTGTGCGTTTTGCAGTAATTGGTAGACAAAGCACTTGCACCATAGATGCGTTTTGGCCTTTTTAAGGTTGATGTGGATGTGTGAGAATGCTTTGCTTGGGCAGCAGGAAGGTACCAAGCCTGTTGGAGTGACCTTGCACGCAAATAACATAGCAGCTCATAACCTTTCAGCGTATCTGACTGCTGGTGGGAGCAGCTTGGCAGCCTTGCTTTACCCGTCCAGGATGTGATGCCCACTGTTACTACTTGCCTTGTGAATAGATAAAACAATCACTTGGAAGAACTGGAAAAGATTCAGTACTGGCGGCTAAAATGGTATCGGGCTGAGTCTGTGGCACAGCTCGGTGGGAGCGGAAGGGCAGCAAGGCTCTGCTTTCTGGCTACGGTGGCAAGACCTGGGGAAGGCAAACGTAGTGGCTCTGGCAGGTCAGTGCAGAAGAAAAGAGGGAGATGAAGAGGGATGAACACATTGTGCAAAACTATCAATTTCTCCATACAAATCCACTTTCCAACTGCCAAATCTCTGTGCATCTTCCTTCAATAACTGGTAATCCCCACCAATCAAATGACCTTCTTGGCGATTAAAGCATCCATCTCCTGTTCGCTGGTTTGTAGCCAGCCCAGTCTTTCAGGCTTTTAAACCCTCCTGCAATGCTTGCTAGTTAGCATATGTTCTCTAAGGCTGCACTTGCCAAGATCCACTGACAAATGCTTGTTTGCTGCTTTATTCAGCAATGTAGGTACCCTGCGCTTTCTGCTGTTTCTGACATTCAAACCTGCTGCTAAAGAAGGGAAGGTGGGGAGATTGAGCAAGGAGAACTCCCCTATTGTATTATACACTCTAATCAAGCCAAATTGTTGAGACTGGCTGTAAATTGCTGGGATAATTGACCTTCAGTCTTTTGAAATACACTTCTGGGAGAGAAACACATTTTACTTTTTTTTTTT
>VZSC01013334.1:0-92038 GCA_013398225.1 Steatornis caripensis | reverse complement strand
TGTCAAGAGGACGGGGTCAGACTCTTCTCAGTGGTGCCCAGCGACAGGACAAGGGGCAATGGGCACAAACTGGAACACAGGAAGTTCCACCTGAACATGAGGAGGAACTTCTTTACTGTGAGGGTGACAGAGCACTGGCACAGGCTGCCCAGGGAGGTTGTGGAGTCTCCTTCTCTGGAGATATTCAAGGCCCACCTGGATGCATTCCTGTGCAGCCTTCTCTAGGCTAACCTGCTTTAGCAGGGGGGTTGGACTGGGTGATCTCTAGAGGTCCCTTCCAACCCCTACAATTCTATGATTCTATGAACAGGTAACTCTTACAGTAATGGGTAGCTGCCTCCAGGGATCAACTCAGGCAGGAGCCCAAACTGATGCCCCAGTTTGCCAGTTAATCCATGCGATAGGCATGGGATAGCTGGTTACCAGCATCTTGCGGTCGAGGACCCTGCTACATCCTGGACCTGCAGGGCTGCCATTTGGTGTGACAACTCCCTTAGAGGCATTTGTTTCAGGCAGCCTCAGTGTGTTGGGCAGTGTGTGATATTGTTGCAGGGACTGGGTGCTTCTAAAGTGCTGGGTGACCTTTGATACGTACTGGATTGCTTTCTGGGTTGCTGGACTCCCTTAAAACTGCAGGCCTTGAGAGAGGTCGGAGAGCATGTCTGACGTGCGACTTCTCGGTCATCTGGAAAAGAAGGTGAGAGTGCTTGTTGTCTGACATTTCCAGCCGGATTTTTAGCTGCTTCTGTGGCTGGTAACTTAGACTAATGGATCCTTGCTAGCTTTTGAGGCTGCAACTGGCATAGCAAAGGTTTTGCACTGGCTTTAACAGCAGTCTCATTTGTTTCCTCATACTGTTGTTGTTTTATGAGGGAAGCCGCCTGGGAGTTACAAGTCTCCCAGAGAATCCAGCTGTGATTTATGAATTGGCCATCAACAGTTATTATGCCAGCCACTGCATGCATCCATTATAATAAATTTCCTGCATCTTCCTCAGCAGCTTGTTTTACTCCTGTTTACTGATACTATGGTCTTAAGAAAAGTAGCAGTAATTGCATTCAGCGCTGCTGGAGGACAGGTTGTGGAACCTGGGTAGGGGATTAAAGGATATTGAGAGGACCTAGAGTGAGGAGAGTAGAGGTGGAGTTGATGCCCAGGTGGATTTCCCTTGATGCTTTGTATTCCTTTAATACTAATGTTTTTCTAACAAAAAAGAAGGAGGTGAGGTCATTGCAAATGTGGCCCAAATGAATCTTGCTTGCTTGCCTCAGTTGTATATTATTTTCAAATATGAGATATTAGTCAGCATTTTGCACGATTTCCAATTGCCCTTTTTCCTGTTTTATTTTAAAGTTTTTTAGTGATCAAAGCAGTGAATATGGATTTGGTAGGTGGACTCTTCAACGGATAAGGAACTGGCTGGATGACTGCATTCGAAGAGTTGCAGTCAATGTCCAAACAGAGATCGGTAACAAGCAGTGTCTCTTAGGGGTCTGTGTTGGGAGTGTACTGTTCAATATCTTTATTAATTGTATAGACAGTGGGATTGAGCGTCAGCCAGTCTGCAGATGACACCAAGCTGAGTGGTGCCGTTCATTCATTAGAGGGAAAGGGAAGCTATCCAGAGAGACCTTGATAGGCTTGAGGAGTTGGGCCCATGTGAACCTCATGACGTTCAACAAGTCCAACTGCAAGATCTTGCACATGGGTAGAGGCAGTCCCCAGTATCAATACAGACTGGAGGATGAGTGGATTCATGGAAGCTCTGTGGAGAAGTACTTAAGGATATTGGTAGACAAAAAATTGGACATAAGCCAGCAATGTGTGCCTGGAGCCCAGAATGCCAACTGGTATCCTGGGCTGCATAAAAAGAACTGTGGCCCAGCAAGTCAGGGGAGGTGATTCTGCTCTTCAGTGCCGTTCTTGTGAGACCACACCTGGAATACTGCATCCAGCTCTGAGGTCCTCAGTACAAGACAGATGTGGATGCATTAGAGCAGGTCCAGAGGAAGGCCATGAAAACAGTCCGAGGGCTGGAACACCTCTCCTGTGAAGAAACGTTGAGAGAGTTGGGGTTCTTCAGCTTGGAGAAAGGAACCCTTATTGTGGCCTTTAAATACTGAAAATGGGGCTTATAAGGAAAACGGAGAGAGAATTTTTACAAGGGTGCGTAGTGACAGGATGAGAGGTAATGATTTTGAACTGAAAGAGGGTAGAATTAGATATTAGGAAGAAATTCTTCACTATGAGGGTGGTGAGACACTGGAACAGGTTGCCCTGAGAAGTTGTGGATGCCCCCTTCCTGGAAGTGTTCAAGGCCAGGTTAGATGGGGCTTTGAACAGCCTGGTGTAGTGGAAGGTGTCCCTGCCTATGGCATGGCAGTTCCCTTCCAACCCGAACCTTTCTATCATTCTGTGATAATTCAGGAGCAGGTCACCTGGTGTTCTGTTTCTGGTTCAGGAAAGGAGTTTGTGTATTAGTGTTTAAAGCACAAGATTTGGCAACACAGCTGCTGGTTCTGCTTCTGGGTCACTCTGGTCCCAAGGCAAGTCCCTTAACCTGTTGCTCAGTTTCCTCACATGTAAGTGGGGTAAGGCTGGTTTTCACCA
The DNA here is from genome assembly GCA_013398225.1 of Steatornis caripensis. NCBI lineage: Eukaryota > Metazoa > Chordata > Aves > Caprimulgiformes > Steatornithidae > Steatornis > Steatornis caripensis. Next base: position 89,428 of record VZSC01013334.1, on the reverse strand, counting down.
ACATTGTAGTGCCTATTCAGATTTCCAGGTTGACGGTGATTAAATTCCAGTCTCTTTACTATTTATTTTTTCAAACAAGATTAGATTTTCTGTAATTGTGTGTCTTTGTGTACGATATCTATGGGTAGAATGGCTAAAATGTCCATATCCTTTATCACTGGTGTGGAATGACTGTTAGGATTTGTGTGTCCCTGTCTGGCATTTGATACCATATTTGCAGAAGATAGTTGTGTATCTACATTACTTAGGAATTTTGTTCAGATGAAGAAGTGTATATAAATAATTGTACGTAGATGATTGATTGACACTTGCTCTGTCTTCTCTATAACCCAAACTGGGTTTTGTTTGCCTTACTAAAGTAGAAGCTTTGCTTTGAGCATGAGAGTTATTTCTTACTTTTTTCTTTCTTTTGATGGTGGACACTACAAGATTATTTCCAGAAAGATACAGCTCTGCTAATGGGGTTGCCACCATATACATGATGTTTCATCCAGTTTGTTTCTTGATCGGAAGTGTTGTAGATACAATTTGAGATTTATGGTGTGTGTTTTCCTACTGAGCTCTCTTTCTTCCGAACCGGGTGTCTTATCCTATCAAAGCTGCTTTTAACTATGGATGTGATTCCAGGTTGGATTTGTCACTTCTTTTTTTAAATTAGTCTTTCTGGCAAATCACAAATACACCAGCACAGCGTTGTTCACACAATGGTGTCAAGCTGTGCATTTAGGATTCCAGCTTGTATGTCAATGAGCTGCATTTTACTTTATATTTTTTCTCTGCTACCTTATGTTACTACCTTTCCTTGTATACAATATAGCAGTTCCCATGTACTTTCTTGTTGGTTATTAATCTTCTGTCACTTGTCTGTCATGCGTTTCCTCAGTACTTCATCCACGTGCTAAGCACGCACAAATGCCCCAGTTAGCTTTGCATGTTTGGTTTCTGTATTAAGCAGTGTTTCTTCAAAGGCTGTATCTGAACACTTTCTAGTCTGCATAGCCTTACTGTGGCCTTTTCTTGGCTGACGTAAGTCAGACTGCCACCGTTCTTGTTTCCCTCAGCTATTGCTAATTTCAGTCACAACTTCCAGCATTCAGTCCTTGAGCTGTAAGAGCGAACTGCTTTTCCCAGATCCCCGTGCATCTTACCTAGCACTCAGTTACGTCAAAGTTGGGTAACAGCCAAGTTTGCCATAGCTCAGCACACAGTGTAGTGTTGCACAGTCGCTGTAGTAGGTCTGTGTGCGAAAGTCAAGCATGGAAGGGCTGCAAACAGGATTTTGGTTCGCTAGTGGAGATGTGAGAGGGTGGAGGATTAGAGAAGCAGAAGATGCTATGGGAAGTTAAAAATGTTACACACAGATGTATTCATACATAAGTGTATGTACATACATACAAAATTCTTGTTAATATCAAGATTAAAGAAAACCTTTGGTCTGGGTTAGCCCTGCTATACAGTGAGTCTAAATACTCTTTGTTTTGCAGTGATACTGTTACTTCTACAGGTAACTGAATTAGTAGCGCTCTCCGTAATATTCCTTTGTGGGTTAGACACCCAGCACTACAATCGCAGCCCTTCTGCTTTTATCCTTTGTTCCTGGATTTATTCCCAGTTTTGTCCATGAAATTATCATTTAGTACATGAGCAATATGCTGATTTCCCCTTATACTTACTGCATTTTCTGTTCATAAATCAGGAATTAATTTGTCTTTTTTGGTTCCCTTTGCGCCTTTCTGCTTAATAGCCAAGTATATTCGGTCTGTGCAATCTAATGAAAAATAAGAATACTAGATAGTGAAAAGCGATGTCCTCGGCAAGCTCTCGTCCCCCTCAGAACCTGGGGGACCCTCTTTTTCTCCTTTTTCCATCCTGGAGGCCCACTTGCATCTGTCACTTGCTGATAAGGGACTCCTGTGCTGTTTGGTTAAGAGATAGGCCAGGGCTGGAGGGGAGGAGGGGTTAATTGTCAGTCATCTGGGATCCATCTGCAGCCCTGCCACTAAATTGTTCTGTGACCTTCACCTTCTTGCATAGCGGAATAATTGAAATCAGATATAAAATAGCTCTAACTGATCTAGTCAGTCCATTTTATTTGCCAGTTCTATGCCATGTTGCTGGGCCGTAATGCATATGCATTTTGCGTTGTTAAGTTTGAAATGTCTTAAGTGCTTTTCTTTTCGTAGAATTCGGTGTTTGGAAGATTACAGCAAATGTGTGTTGTAAGAGCAGTGTAAAGGGCATGGTTCTTTCATCCCCAGTACTGTTTGTTTTGGTTACTACCAGCTGGAGAAGCTCCTGCTGCATGAAGCACACTCTTTTCTTTACCTTGAGCAAAGCGACTCTCCATGCAGCATTTGCATACGTGGCTGATCCAGGGCACAAAAAGCTAGTGGCTAGTTTCTGAGCTCATTTTCATGAGTCTTGCTCCTTTACCCTCACTGCTGTTAGCTTAGAGGGAAGAAATCAGCCCCAGAACTGTAAATCCTGGCTGCTGTCCAGCAAGGTAGGGCAGAGAAAAAAATTTTGAAGCTTTCTGTCTGAAGCTTATCAGACGGAGTAGGTCTCTGGGAAGATGAGGGAAGGTGCACAGCTGCACAAGGAGGGGACGTGCCCAACACCAGGTTGCTCCGGAGTGGTGATGGTAACTGTGTGCCAGAATTGCTGGCAGGTAAATCCCAAAGCACAGCTCTGTGGAAAACTCGTTGCTGTTGTCCTCCTTTCTGCAAGGGTTTTCCCTCCACTTGAAAATATTCAGTCTTTGGAGAAATATCTTTTGCAGGAGGGTGAAAGATGGGGAGAGACCTCCTGACTCGTTCCTGCTGGGTTCCAGTGCTGATACACAAGCTCTGGCAGATGAGAGGCCAGCAGGGATCCTTTTTGTGTGTAAGGCTGCGTTTGCCAGACAGCATTTAGTGCTGGGAATGCAGGGCTGGTTTCTATGTTTTCAGGGCATGTTTGACATTTGTCTCTTGCTGTTTCATCTCCAGTCCCTTTCAGAGGGCTTTGAATTTGCCAGTTTGTAGAGTGCATGGTGGGCTATAGGAGCGAAACGGTTAACCCTGGGTTGTACTTACTAGCTAGAGAGGAAGAAAAATCACCAGTCTAAAACATTAGGAAACAGTTGTGAAAAGTTCCAGCAAGCTTCCCCTTGTGTCACCAAGCCTCTCTGAACTCTCAGAAGTTGTGTTTCACCCACTGAGACTACTTTTACTACACAACGGGTGGCTGTTGCAGTCCTGTCCATACTGTGTCGGGGACTGGGGAGGGTGGAGGGAGAAGACAGCACGGGAACAGAGCTGCTCCTGCTGGAGGGCATTATTGTCTAATAGGCAATTTAGTCAGATGTTTGCTAGATGAGAGTCGGGGGACCTAGTGATCTCTAGGGGAGAATTCATGCAAAGCTGGAGACTATAAAAATGCCCCTGAGCAAGTGAATTTCTAGAGATAACACTGTCACTTTTACTGGGAAATTAAAAATTAAAAGGGAGATAGATCATGCTTCGTAAATATACTGCCATTGGTCCCTCTCAGCCTTACAGGCAATTCAAAGAGAAAATACTAAAATACAACAGCTACCCAAAGATCCTTTCACAACCTTTGTTTAAGGCCTGTATTGCACTAGCTGTGGACGCCTATCCTTTGTTCCTAGTTCATTCAGTTGATCTATTTTCTGTAGTAGTTCAAGATACTGTTTTGTGTTGGCATCAAAGGATAAGGCAATCTATATCCAGCACTTAGATTATTTGATGTAAATAATGTGAGGGGTAAATACAGTTGTTTCTTTAATACAATCTCAGTGCTATTTTTTCATTGTGAAAGTCGGAATAAGCAGACAGAATGATATACCTCCATGATGTAGATGTATTCTACATGTTAAACTCAGAACATGGTTTTGTAGATAATATTTATAGTTAGCATTAGGTGGCCCTGGTAAGCCCCAGCCACATGGCAATTTGTGAATCTGGACTTCTGAAATGTGGGTCTGATTAAGCTGCTCTTTGCATTAGGTTTTACATGTATAGGACACAAATTGCGTGATATGTCTTGAAGCAATGAAGTTTGGAGCAGTTTTCAAGATGGTACGTACTTGGAAATCATTAAACGTGCATATATTATGTATGGGAAAGGCCTCCGTAGTACGGGAAACAGGATAACTGGAAACTGATTTGGCTTAAAAATATGGTAGAACTTGTTTAGGAATTGTTCGTAGGTTTGTAAGGAAATGCCTCATACAGAGGAAAAAAAAATCATGCTGTATGAATGAGTCGCTCATAGAAATTCAGTGTTGTAATAGAGCCCTCAAGGTTCCCTACTGCAGCAGGTGTCTGGCCTGAAGTCTCCTTTGCGGGTGGGACACGCTGGCTGGGAGGCTGGCTTGGGCTGCCTTGCCTAAGGTGTGGTGGCCCAGGTCAGGGGGTAGGGAGGGGAGTGTGAGCGCTGCGCAGTGGTGGGTTATGTGCTGGAGTACCGGGTGTGTTGATTGAGATGTGCTGGCTGGGCTCTGCGTGTGTGTGGGAAGGGGGAAACTCTCAAGACTGTCAGAGTGTCTGAACTGCGTGGGGGTGCAGCACTGGCGTGGTGGGCGACTGCTTTGCTTCTGGGACCCGTGCCATTTAGAAGGAAGGGTGTCTACGCCCTGTGTTGGGTTGGTTGATGGACTCAGTATTTTCATCAAGATGCATGTGCAGAGCTGCACGTGAGAAGCATCTTAACTGCCTGTTGCCTGCAGTCACATTACTCAGCATTAGGAGTTGCTTGTTGTTGTGAGTGATACAGAAGCTCCTTCATATACACAGTGGTGCTTTCCAGGTCTCAGACTGACTCTCTTTTCCAACTTACAACTATTTCTCAGACAATGACAGCTTTATGCTGCAGGAGGATAACAGTGAGGATAACCCCGATCGGGCACCATCTTGTGTGGTGACAGTGACCAAGCATGTCAGCTTGGAGAGAGCTGGGGAGACACGGAGCCGTTACTCCCTCTCCAGCCCAGCTCCCAGCCCTCCCTCAGCAGGGCGCGGACAGCTGCTCTCTCACAGCCTGTCCTGCAAAGGACAACACAATTACCCTGTGCTTACAGCCTTACTTGCAGGATCTTTAGTATGCTGGCAGGGAAACTGCTGATGCTACAGGTTGATTCTCTTTTATGTGTTAGGAGGAAAATACCTTATTTAAATAAACAGCTATTTTTGTTGTAAACAAACCTGTCACACTCAAACAAGCAATGCTTTCACTAAAGCCCCATGCTAGTTACCCGCTAGGATGACAAGGGTCAGGGGTATTAGCAGTCAGAAAATTTTCTAGCATTTTAAGTGGTAATGCTTTAAAGTATCGTGTGTCAAACCTTAAAATAAGTTAGGCTAACTGGCTTAGTGGTCTCTTCTGACCCTAACAGCTGTATGTCCTGTCCTTGCTGCTTTCTGATAGCATGATGTTATGTCACCAGTAATGAGCTGGTGTATTTCAAAGTCTGAGTGTCACTGCTAGGGAGAACAGTTACGTCTTTATCCCCATTTTGAAAGTGAGACGTAGGCATTGAGATGACTTGGCAAGGGTTTTGGGGTAGCTGTGAGACATGGGGCACAAACCAGACCTCCTTGTTTCTAGGCATTTAGGGTCCTTTGGTTTTGTGCTTGTGATAACTTAATCATCCATGGCAACAGGTGGTAAAATTGTTCTTTTTCAGTCTTGATTCAAGGAGGAATGGTGAATAGGCTGTCACTGTTGCATGACTGGGAGATGCAGTAACTCTGTGTACAGCAGGCTTTAAGTCGTGACTGTGTGTTCTATCAGGTGTATGACTATACCTAACCCCATATCTAAATTAATTTATCTTTTCTGCCTTTGAAGAAAATTGTTGTCATAAACATGGTCATAGCTAGCTTAAAAAAATCACAATTACGTATAATAGATGGATCGAGAGTTCACACCTCTGATGGTGCTGTGTGGAATTGGCCCTACCTGGCTGCAAAGGAGAGGGAGGAAGAGTAAGGCTCATATCCAGAAAGAAACGTGTCATCTTACTGCTACCATGTGTTGGAAATCCCAAAGAGGTTCACGAAAGCTAGGTGCCTAAGCGTCTATGTAGGAATTTGAGCCAAGATTTGCAAATTCACTAGTATGTTTCCCTAGGTGCGAAAGTGGTGTTTCTTTCTGATTTTAGCAGCCCTTTCTACACTGATTTTGCTAGATTGCTCTTGGCTAGCACTGAACTATGTGTAATAAGGTGTTGTTTGTTTTTTTTAATATGGAGATTAGTCGTGGTGGGACTTGGCTTGCCTAACACTTACGGAGAAGATTATTTAGTTTTTTAAAAAGTCTGGGAGCATAGTCCTGGGTGGCTTTGTTTAGGAGAAAAGAAAAAATAAATAGAATGAACAAAACATTAGAAAATACCTTGTTTAGAGGCAAATAAACATAATAGCAGAACACTGGAAATAGAAAAGTAGTTTCTCTCCAGCTCCATAACCTGAGGACAATGGAGGACTTCAGAGAAGAAACAAAAGTCTCTTGCACTAGTAAACACGATTAGCAGTATGGGTGAATGGTTAAAATACAAGACTGGAGCTAGAGAAAAAGTTCTCATCTTTGTTCCATTGCAGATATGTGGTATAACCTTGGGGAAAACCCACTGCCATGTCATGTGTCTCAACTTGCCAGTCTCTAAAGAAGGACATTTGCTTGAGCGGAACAAAAGCAAAACTTCATTGTGTGATGTCACTCATTTATGTTTGTAAGTAATTTTGAAGTCATGAGATTAGAAAGGTTATAGAAGCAGAGTTTTATTTATAAAATAGAGGAAAAAGTGTTTTTTAAAAATCCATGGAGTTAACCTCTGAAACTCATTGTGGAAGGATGCTATTAGAGCACAACTGGTGACAGTACTGTCACAAGCTTTAGAAATGTGTGATGACTATGTGCGTACATGGCAGCTTTGGTCATAGAAAGTTAATTTCAGGTCCTAACAAGCATGAGGCAGTTCCATTACATTTGCAATTAAATGTTGGCACATTTTATCTCTTTGTAAGAGATGGTCAATATCAAACAGGTTGGTCTGGGAGAATGAAGCAGCATTGATCTTTTGTAAACTATATAGACTAACGTTGGATGGGATGGAAGAGTTTATCAATGAACAACAAAAAAAGGTGTTTTGTATTTCTACTATGACCAAGACAGACCATCTCTTCTCTGTTTTATTCTGAACATTAAATAATCTTACCTGAAACAAGCATCTGAAAATTTACTGCAGGGCAGCCTGCTGCTACATGGGGCCAGACTGGGGAAGGATTTTTGATGGAATGAGCACATGGGCTATCAAAGTGCTTTGTTCTGTGCTTAGTGCTGCTAGATGAGGGCCTTCAATTCCTTTACTTGTTTATTTTAGTGCACGAAATGCTGTAATTTACTTTTTCTTTCCTATGTTAGCATTGCCCTCTACTGGATGAAATCCAAGCTGCCCACCTGTGTTACAAACCTGAGATTGCTAGCAGAGAATGCATTATCTCCTTTCACTCCTCTTCTGGGTCTTGATCTGACAAAGCAGAAAGATCAGAAGCCAGCCCCACCATTGACAGGAGTGATGACTGGCCGGGCTATCCAGATTTGAAGTCCTAAATGGATGCATGTTTGTTATTATACAACCAACCAACACATTTCCTAAGTGTTGGCAGCTCGGACGATGTGAGGAGTTGTACTTCATTCTCAAGGGTAACATTGCTCTTGTGCAGGGAGGAGAGCAACTTTCAGCCGGTTAGAGCAAGATTTGGCAAGTTGGGCTGCTCGGGCTGAGTCAGAGACTCAGAATGAAGCAGGTCCTCAGTGGCCGAGTTTGAAAAATGAGAGCTGCTGAGAGCAGTGCAAACTGATGAGACTCCTGAATGTTATCTTGTACAGCAGCCTTGCTTTCGGGACCTTGTCAGGGACTTTTGGGCGAGGTGTCTAAACCTCTTGAAAGAGCTAACGCTGTGTTTACATAGCTTAAACGTGAGCTTCTGCGTGGATGATCGCTCCTAACTCATCACTAGCCTAGTGCAAGATCTGAAAAAACCCCACAACTGCAGCGATGGCATGGGCTGATTTTGCATGCAGACCAAACCCAAATGTTACAGTCTGCAGTGTGGAAGCAGCAAGCTAATTCTGGCCTGAACAGCTTGGAGCTTCCACAAAAGAAAGAAAGGAGACAGAGGAACAGCTACTCTGTAGAAAGTTCAACTTAGAAAGCTGTCCAAGACTAACCACATCTTGCAGGTAAAAGTCTGTATTCCCAAATTTCAGGACATACATTTTTTCAGACATCTACATTTAGCTTTTTATCTCTTGGAAACCTTGCCTGGTAGATATTCACTGGGCATAATGCCTTTGAAGAACAAAGGAGGAGTCCAGAGAAAGAGCTAGAGGCTGAGTGTGTTCAGTGAAAAGCACATTCAGATAAGTCTCTGTACAAGGTGAAAGCTCATCATGGTCCCTCAGGGAATGTACTTGCTGTGGCCAAGTTTCTTTTTGTGATGTTTCAGTTCTAGGAGCCTCAGTACTCACACCTATGGCCTGTGCAGGCCCTTTGGTTTGGCTGCAGTACAGAAAAGCTTTGCATCGCTGTATGCAGAGCAGCTCTGTGGGCAGCATCCGTAATACCTATGTTTAGCAAACTGCTCTGTCTGCTCACTGCTGGCCAAACACCAGTACCTGGGAGCGATGTGCATGCTTTCACAGGTCCCTTGGTAGGGAATACCCTTGGTTTTACAAAAGTGCAGAGGGCTTACCTGCATTAGTTTAGGAGAATGCAGCGTTTAATTTTACAAGTCATCAAATTATTAGAACATCAAGGCAATATACATTCATATTTTAATTTAATAGTAGTTTTCTGTCATTTGGTGTTTGGTAGCCGGGAGGTTTGGGTAATGTGTGTTACCAGTGCCCCCTCCTGGATGAGCCCAGGCTTGTTCACAGCCGCCTGGCTCCTGCAGCACTTCCCCTGAAGTGCGACCATGCCGATCCACTGCACGCGGAAAAGCTCAGCTCCTGTTTTCTCTGCCTGTTGCCAGGTGGCCCGACCACACGGTGACAGAATGCCAGGAATAATGCTTGATCGTTTTGATCAAGAGGGAATTTTCAGAAATACAAGTCCTTTAATTTGTCCTCCTGTATAGAGGAGGCAAACCCAAGTGTCTGCTGCATTTATTACGTTTTTGCTGCTCGCAAACTAGGTAGTAAAAAGGTCAAACAGTGCCTCACGTGATATGAAAACCTCGAAGTGTCATCATTCTGAACTCTCTAAGGAAAAAGACATTTACTTTCCTATGATAGGACAATGCTTCATAAAATGTGCTTTGTGCCTACTCTCTGCACGGTGAAACCGAGGCACGGGGAGAGGAATTGGCTTAGCCAGATCTGCCAGCGGGTCTACAGGAACCGACCTGGTTTCGTTTTCCCCCTATGTTCCCTATAGACCGAATCCTGCTGCTTCAGTTTAGCAAAAACTACCAAACAGAATGATAACAGAGATTATGGGATCTGGTTGGGATTTTGTCAAAGGTTTGAGTTTGTCAGATGTTGTTCTCTCATACCTGATTACCATGTAATTCAGAGCCTGTTACGGGTCTGTCTTTGCCTGTGCCAAATGAATACTTGACCCTATGTGCTTCTCCTGTCTCTCCCTCTCTCTCCTCTCTTCCCTCTGTGTAGGATGTATTTCTTATTAGGATTTCGTTGCTTTTCATCAGCAGTAATAACTCCTGTCCTGGCATGACAGCTGTTGAGCTAAAGTCTTTGTTTCGCTTGATAGGTGCCCAGATTGGGTCGTTTGCTGTTTGTTGTGTTTGGACAAATTTTATTTCTTGCATGTCTTACTGCTCAATAAATTGCAGCTACAGATTTCTGTCTTTAAAAGGGCAATAAAGAATCCTTCATTCTCTGCAAGCGTATCTCCCATCATGGTCTCCTGTGGAAAACCTTTAGAGCTTATATGTGCATCATGCCTCGGAGAGAGCTATCAAACAAGGCTTGGGACTGTATTCTGAAGGGGTTTATTAACCTGACTGATGTGAATGAAGGCTGCAGGGTACTAAGGGACTTAACTACCGAGGATGGAGAGACTCTGTGGATCAGAACTACTCATAGAAGGACAGTTCAGCAACAGGCTGATAAAGCTGCAACCATTTCACTCCCCTGTGAGTAATGAAACAACAAAAAATTGATGGAGGAACGTTCCGTTATTATGGCCTAGGTTTCAGGAGTGGGTTCTGGGTCCCACTTCAGGAGGACGGTTTATGGTTCACCAGGTTATTTAGAGCTGGTCATTGAAGTTCTGCCCTGGAGCTGTAAATAACCCCTCCATCTGACAACTGCAAAGTAATCGTAGTGGGGGCAGATGAGAATTTCTTGGGGAATCCCTAGTATGCTTGCCAGCCTTAGATGAGATGTGTGTACATATGCCCCCATATATAACTTTCTCCTAATAATGGAGACTATGTTTTTTTCTGTGGTATCTGATCTACCAGCAGATGGGAGTCTGTCAGCACAGCTCCTGCCACAGTGGTTAAAAGCAGATGAGTGCAGATTGGTCTCGGGGGATCCTTGCTTCCCTTTCATCATAAGCAGGTCATAGGAGACAACGTTCCTTACTATCAAAGTGGCTGGCCGTTTTCCTGTGTTTGCCAATCGCAGTCTCATTTTCTCTTCTATGCTAGTGGAGTTCAGGAACCATACCCCCTGTGAAATGCATTTTTCTTTTTTATTTTTATTTCATTTTATTTTTCTCTACGATCTTTTTTATTCTTCCCCATGCCTTTTCCCTTTTACTCTCTACTGCACCCAGAAAAAGAAAGGCTTCCTGGAGAATATAAAGCAGATTATCAGCAGAGATGTAGAGAAGCTGATGCACTACTTCATCTCTGAGGTGCTGGACCGCACAGGCCGTGTTGGTTCACGAAATGCAAGCTTGCACTCTTGATGTTTTGCGCATTGCTGTGTAGTTCAGCAGTTGGTGGATGCTCAGCTTTTAAGTGCCTGAACTGCACTAATAGTAGGGATGGTTAAGTTCAAGATTGAGGGGTGTAGGGGAGAGCTTAATTATCAAAGGCTCAAAGAGTGAGTCAGGTTTGGGTGTGTTGGTAAAGCACTTTCCAGAGTTCTGAGTTCAAAACAAAATGGCCTTTTGCTGTGCTGATCTCAGTTACTTTCCTCTAATTGGTCCCCCATCAGCTGCCCTACCAAGACACATCTTCAGAAATTCTGCTTACATTGACTATTGTAGTTTTATATTGAGAGCATTGCAGCATCTCTGCCTTGTAAAATGCTGCTACTTGCCTCTGCTTTTAGCATAGTTTTCATTCTTAAAGGAAAGATGCCTCTAATTTATATTTTTCTATTAGAAGGAATAACTTCTTGGGCAGTCAGGGGAAGCTGTTGTTTGTCCCCATGAGAGAGCTGAATTTACTTTCACAGCATCCAGCTATTCTTGCTCCTGTATCTGTTTCCAGTTAACTTTCTGCTGTCTTTGTTTCTCCCTATTTCCCTGGTTTGTACTTTTTCCCGTTAGAATGAGAGTCTGGGACAAGGCTGCAGTGACTACTTGTATCCACGCCATCCACTGGCTGTAGGAGTTAGAGCAGAGGAATATTTCCAGTTGTCAGTGTCTGATTTGCAGGAGCAGCACTGCTGCTTTGTCCAGCCCTCGCAGCGCCGTAAGAGTTGTTCTGGTGTGCGTGGCAGTGCAACGGCTAGCAAGGATACTTGGGTTACCTTGGGGAAGGGGCCACATGCGCACCAGTAGCAGAGGGCTGGGTCTTCTCCTTTCTCAGCATGTTGGAAGAGAAGCATGAGTCTGGCTGAGGGCTCTAACTGTAATGAGCAGGATTTCTCCTGCCCCCAGCCAGATGTCTGGCCTGTCATAGCAAAATCACTGTGGGCCGGTGGGAAGGATTGGAGGGGAAAGCCAGCCAGGGTTTGTGGGCATGCAGCCACACAACCCCACTGCTGGGATGGAAAATAAAACCCAGCAGGTCACTGGGGCTGATTGCAGAAGACCACGGCACCTGGTTATTCTGCATTCTGTGGGGAAAGGCCAAACAGCAAGCAGCTGTAGTGAAGAGGTAGGCAGAGGTGCTGGGCAGAGCTGAGGTGATATATGTACTTTTTGAATCATTGTGGTAAACAGTTGAATTCCTTCCTATAAGGGTGGGCCTGGGCCAAACCTGCTGATTGTAGAGACCTCCCAATTTGTGCTTTTACCTCCAGGGTCAAGCAATTGTATAATAACCAATTTCTCTGACGACAACCTTAGTTCCTTTGGCCTGTGTAGATGCAGTCTGTGGAGAAACCTGGAAATGGGCAGGTGGGAAAGTTCCTGAACAGCTGACTCCTTAGGGCAGAGACTTCTCTGGGAGTTAGAGTGTCTGTCCTGTGCTTTCCCCTGCGCCACTTCTTTAGGGTCCTTGGGCGTTGCAGCCTGTCAGTCCATACCACAAGCATTGCTCTTAGGAAGTAAGGGTGAGAAGAGTACATGCGTGTGGGGAAATAACTGAGATTCTGACCTTGGAGAAGAAGTGAAGAGGAGAAGGAACTGAGAAGCTAGGGGATTGAATACTGAAGTTAATCTCCTTCCTTTGTAATAGCTTTGCACAGTGCCTGTCACCAGGCCCAACTGAGATTTATAGCTTCCCTTGCATTATTGGTTTACTTTGCTATTTAGAGTCTAAACAAGACTGGGGAAGGTACGTGGCACTTTTCCCTATTGCTGGCAAACTTGTATCAATCAATTTAATTGAAGTTCTTGATAGAATCATTTATGTCAGGCAGAGTTTCCCTTTCCTTTCTTACCTCCTTCTCACAGCCCAATACTTGGATTTCATTTACTGGGACTAATAATTATGTTCCGTGTCAATTTGGGGAGACTAAATCTGGGGATGGATCCTACAGGCAGTCCTGAGGTTAGGTGGCTGTTGCTACTGATCCTGGGCAAAGCTGCTTTTTGCATTTGGCACTTAAGTGCTCTATGCACAGAAGAAAGGTTTGGTGGTGATTTATGACTTCAGCTAAACTGTAGCCTCTACTGAACACACAAACAAGGATCAGCTTGTGTTTGCTTTTAAACACAAAGCACAAAATGCAGGCTTCAGGAGAGAAGGTGGAGAGACAGTGGCCTGGAGGGTACACCATGAGGAGAACCATATGTGACCTGAACTGCAGATCAGTTTGGAAAGGATAAGGAGGGGTGACAAAAAGTTCAGTGGAGATACACAGAGCTGAGTATGGTGTGTCTAAATGCAAGCACTCTCCAGAAGATGCAAATCTCCCTTCCAGAGCTTATGGCTTAGTATGTAGGAGGTCTGCCACCTGTGACATTGGCTAGAGGTGATTTGCCATCTACGTGCATGTGCATATTTACATTTATGGAGTCAGTTAGCTTGACTTTATGGTTCACTTAAACAGCCAGCACTTCCAGACTGTTTTTTCGTGGGCCCTGTAAAACTGATGGTGGAATGATTTACTTTGAGTGGAGCTGGGTGAATTGTTACATAGTGCATCAAATTATTTGATTAATTCAGCCATCTTGACAGCGCGTGAATGACTTACAAACTTTGTCTGTTATGCGTTGATTCATAATTGTTTGGAAAGCATTATGTTCAAGTTTGTTTCAGCCTACAGGATATGCACAGTTGTTCACTAAGACTCTCTGCTATCCATAGTGTGGCTGGTCCTATGAATGGCATAATGTTTCATGCTGTGATTTTGGATGCCTGTGGGTTTGTATTGACAAGTTAAGCAAATGCCGAACAGGCATACTTCATGGATTCATTTCACAGCTTCCCAGTGCTGGTGCTCAGTATATAGCGATCTTTTCCGTACACTTATACTGTAAACCCACTTAAAAGACCATCAGAAAAATCCTGTGGATAAATGCTTTCAGTATATAAGGACAGTACAGCCCAAACTGGACAGATTCAAGGTAAGGGAGTGAAGAAGAGTATTGTATAACTTCATGAGAGTTCTTCAGCGGATGCTGGTGGGCTCTTGAGCCATCTCTGAATTACTTGAAGGAGAGGTGAAGGGATTGTAGCAAACAGGTGAAGCTGTCATGGGAACAACAAGTTTTTGGACAGTAGTGTGTTTGGAAAAACAATTATGTTTGTCCTTGGCATTTGGGACTTGCGTTCTCCTCAACATCTGGCATTCTTGCTTGTCACCCTTCTATCAGGACCTGAGATTTTTGATATGTCCTTGTCCAGCTCGATAGTTGTCCTGCTGCTTCTAGCCTAAGAGGACCCTGCCACATTTCTAGCGACTTCCACTACTTTGTTTCATGCAGGTCCATCACATGACGTTAATCACCCCTTAGGAGAACAAAATGATTGAGAGAGAAATACTGAGAAAGAAGAGGAGGGAGAGAGGAAATAAGGACGTGGAGTATTGGTAGTAGGGAGGGGGAGTTGGGATACTTGTTCCTGATTATGTTTAAAGAGGAATCATGAGTCTGATGATCTTTGCATTCTCAAGGCTTCTAATCCGCTTGCTCTAATCCTCTTACAGCATCTGCTCTATTGAAGTTTTATCTGATGTCTCCTTCTCTCAATCTGTCGAAGCCTCCCATGTTAGAGTCACTTTTGCCCCTTCCCTTGGGAGCTATCTGGTATCTTCTTGCCCAAATGGGGCCAATGGATTTTGCTTATTCTGGGATCCTTAAGTCTGGTCTGAAGTCATTTAAGACATGCCTTGGCTATTACCTTGATTCATCTGGATTTGGTGCAGCACTGGCAGTGGGAGCTGTGGGACTCCTAGTTTTTTCTGCAATGTAACAAAATTTACATTTGTGGTAAACCAAATCTTGAAGATTTGAACTGAAGAATGAGCTGTAAGTGTGATGAATCATTTGGAGTTTGTTTTTCTTTTTCCCCTCAGTGGTGATTAAAACTAAAATAACATCTTTGGAGAGAATTGGTTTGGTTTGCACTTCTCTGTTTATTAAATCACATGATAGAAGTAGAGTGGTCGAACTACGCTATTTCCCAAATTCAAATTCTCTTGCAGAGGGAACAATCAATGACTAGTAAAACACAATATCATAATGTCAAAAACTGAACTCCTGTGTTTCGTGTTGGAGAGCTTTTGAGGAGAAACTCCAACAGCATCTGTAGTGAACACCGCCGAAGAGAACAGGGATGCGTCATAACTTCTAGGAACTGCACGCCTCCCAGTCGTGCAGAGTAAGGCGTTACTAGCAGACTCCTGGCGCTTTTAGACTGTAATTATGGTATCTTATAAGGTGTTTACAACTTGGTCTCAATTTAGGGGTAAAGTCAGGCCAGGCAGAAACAGCTGAGAATGAATATGTACAAGATGAGTAGAACCAGAGTTTTCTCTTTGATCTTTGTGCATCAGACAACATGCCCCATGCTTTTGTATGGGAGAGGCTAATTCCATGCCGCAAACAAAATGGAGTCTTTTACACCTCCCATAAAGTCCCCTTCCCCAGGCTGTTGGAAGACCAAACATACTCTTTCTGTGAGGTATAGAAGAGAACCATTTTAACTGTGTGCTTTACTGGACAGTTGGTGATCCTGGAGGAAAGCAGCCGGTACCTTCTGGGAACAGTTTAACTCTGAAGAGTTGCATGAGGACCAAAGCCATTGTCAGTACGCTGATCTTTATCTGTCTCTGCTGCACAAAAGAGTAGGCTACAACAGCAGGCTATTTGGGGTAGTAAAATCTTCCAGGACTTTGTGTTTTGATTTGTGTGGGTTTTTTAACTGAGCCTCACATGCAATGAGGCAGAAGCTTTGTGGTTTGTCAAAGAATGCGAAACCCACTCAGATATTGTTATTTTTGAAGACAAAAGCCTCACGTGCCCAACATACGCACAAACTGTGGGACACAGATCCTGCTGGCTCTCAATAGCTTCTCCTTCTGGTCCTGCTGCCTCTCTGCCGGAGTGCCAATCCACTGACTTAATGAAGGCTAACAGTATAATTAATCACACGCACTCACAGCACAGCAGTTCATGAGACCTGAGTAAATGTGACAGCTGCTCTGAGGGAGAAAGGGGAAAAAAGGCCATGATGATGACAAGAAGGAAAACAAGATCTTTAGCTAAAAGAAACAGTCACAGCAAAAAGAGAGAGATCAGCAAAGAGATGGGCTGGGAGCCTTTATGAGCAAGGCAGAAAGCAGTCTCCCCCTGCTGTACTGTTGTAAAGGGCAGGAGATCCAGGAATCCACTCTGTCTCCAGGCATTTCTGTTTTTAAACTCTCCTCCCTTTTCTAATTCTCTGTTTACCTTTTGCCTCTACTTCCTTCTAATTATGCTTGGGGGATTTTCCTATTTTTTTTCCTCTTGAATCCCTTCCTCTTTTTGTTCCCTTGCTTTTTATCATGTGTCATGGTTTAAAGCTGGGCTGGCTGTTAAACAGATGGCAGATGCTTTTTGTTAACCCCCTCCCTCAAAAGGGGGAAAAAGAGATTAGAAAAGTTAAAACAGCTTTACTCTAACTACAATAATAATAGTAATAGAAAGAATAATAATGAAATATATACAAAACCGATATCGAGCTTCCCCCTCGCTGACAATATGCCCCAGATGCTGCAGGGCACGGCCCAGGAAAGTCCCAGACTCTACTGAGCCACAGGCAGGAGCTGGATACGTGAATGCACAGATCAGGATCAAAGGCAGAAGAATCAGGCAGAGTCCTCCTCCAAAGCTTGAGCAAGGAGCTGGGCAGAGGTGGAAAGCAGTATCCTGCCACATCACCAGGACCTCCCTGGCAGCCCCATGCTGGGCTGAAATAGGCTCCTGGGTGGGTGTGGGCAGAAGCACCAGGTGAGGCTGCTTAGGGTCATTGGAGCCCATGAGTGCCCTCAGGCCCCTGGCCATAAAGGGAGAGGGAGTGACCCTTGTGATCCCTCAGCTTCTTATTGAGCATGATGTGTATGGGATGGAATACTGCATTGGGTCAAACCAGGGCATCGTGATTGTGCTGTTTGGTATTTTTCCAGGTAGTGCTTGGTCTTCTGGACCTTTTAGGTCTGATGGACAGCGTAAGAAGGCTTTGGTAACAAGTGCTAGTTGTATTTTGGAGGGATTTGAGTGTAGCTAGTTTAGTTTAGAGCCATCAAAAGCCTGTCTTTTGTTTCCCAAGATATACGGACAGTGGAAGAATGCTGAACTTTGTTCTTGTCCCTGAATCTTATTCCCCCAATATTATTCTTTATTACTTGTGCTTGAAGTCTGTCTTTTATAGCCTCCATGCACCTTGATTCTTTTCTGAGGATGATGGTATAGGAAAATTCCTTCTCTGCCCTCATGTACAGCACAGGCCTGTGATGTGATCCAAATGGCTTTCTGAGATCTGATATGGTGGATGCGTTATTTGCTAGAGTCATAGAAATAGCTTCGTGCTCTAGAGGTGGAGTTAGAAGGAGAGGATCTGAGGTAACTGGTATTGTAAGTAAAAATTTAGAAGGCTTTCTTGTTTCTCTCCTCCACGCATGGTAGTTTTGTACGACCTTGATACATCCATGGCAAGTGGATGGTCCAGATATTTTTTTGCACTCAAGATGCCCATAGGTATTTTGGGTCAGAAAAAGGCAGGAGGAGGGAAGATGGGAGAAGAGATTGTCTTTGATGGCCAGAATAGAGGTTGAAGGATACTTAGCTGTATTCCTGATCTCTCCTGTAACTGTCTGTATGAATTTAGACAGATCATATCATCTCAGCTGGGGGTAAGGAGAGACTCTGTTGCAGGTTAGCCTTACACAGAGCTGTTCTGGGAATTCCCTGTAATGCTGTATCAAGAGATGGCTTCTTTTCCTCTCTCAACCCCAGAGTGAGAGCAAGTGAGACACAGGAAGGTGTAGTACAGTGACATTAACGGATGTCTAGAATCTTGGGTAGAAAAAAATTCACACATCTCTGTTTGGAGTTACATCCAGTGATTCCTATGCAGTCTTACAAAATTATTTGGGAGTTTTGTGATAAACATCAGCAAATAAGACTTCGAGCTATATCCACAAAAGAAAATTATGTGACCTGGTGCCATCTAACTGCCTCTCAGGTGCTCGTATCCTCAATAGAACTTCCAAGTCCCCACCCCCCACTACTGCCTGATGCTGGAGGTCATTAGGCTGCTGTGTCTTGTATTTCCTGAAGTGCCTAAAGCTCTGTGCAGAGTTATTTCTCTTGACAGTGCTGCTCAGCACCAGTGTCTAGCTTGTGTCTGTCAGGATCCATAATCTTGGCACTTAGGGTAATAGTTGTTCTCAGGAGTACAGTACAAGACTGCATATGGAAATGATGGGAGCCTCCCTTTCTTTTCTGGTATCCTGGTGGATGCAGCATGTGTCCTGCCTGTGGGAGCCACTGGTTATGTAGCATTTCTTAGTCTGCTCTAACCAGCAGATAATTCTGCAATGGAAGGTGTAACTCTTTCTGCCCGTTACTGAAGACTCTCTTCTCTGCTTGAAGTAACTAAATATTCATGACGTTTGGGAGTAGAGCAAGCAAGCAGACAAGCATAAACATGGCTCTACAGTTTAGCGTTTAGGACACTCACTGGGCAGGACTTGGGAACCTGATTTTCTCCCTACAGTGAGGAATCTAGTAATATCAGAATGCAGCAGATCTGCCCTTTGACACTCAACTCTTTGTGTACATCTGTGGGCGGGATAGTGCCTAACTCAGGGTTGCAGTTTCCAGTAGATGACAAGAGAGATGAAGAGTGAGGGTTTGCAACACGGAGATGTCCAGATCTGTTGCTCCCACTTGGGTCAGCACTGACTGTTTGGAGGGGTGGTTGGCAGAGAGATTTGGTTGCAGATACTGAATATAACTGTAGAAATTCCCTGGTTTATCAGAGATTGCACAGTGATCCTGTTTCAGTAGGTCCCAGAGAGAGTAGGTGCTGGAGGGGGTGTCTTTGTAAAGGTGAATGCTGCCCTCAAATATTTACCTGATGACACCTGTGCTGGGAAAGATAGTTGAACTCTTGTTTTACTTTCTTTTGCTTGCAAGTCATTACTTCTATTTGGTTTTTTTTCCCCCTGATTTTCTTTTTTCTTTTTAAATGAAGCTGGAGTTGTGTTAGTAATTAGTGATAACAAAGAATAAGAAGGTTCAGGGGAAGGAGGTAGGTTGCTGATCTCTCCAGCACATCTGCAGGGCTGTTAATTTAATCAGAGCTTCACTGTATAAATATTGAACTAATTTTAATTTCTTTTGCAGTTCCTTTGGTTTTCAAACAGCTCCCAAGGTCCAGATTATCCTTTCTGCTCTTCCATATATTTGAGATGGGGGGAATTAAAAAAAAAAAAATTCTTGTCTCTTAAATGTAACCAAATGGAAGAACCATTGTTTCTTGCCTTCCTGCCTACCCTCCTCTTCAAATTAGTTTCTCTGAGACCCTCTGTCATTATATGAAATGAGGACTGTCTCTGTGGTTCCAAGGATGCGTCTTCCCAATCTTTGAATCCTGATGCTGGTGAGAACCAAGCTGGTACACAACTGCATGGAGAATGAGTGGAATACTACTTGTTGCTGCTTAGGGAAGCAGGAGGAATGCCTTTGCCTCCTGCAGAGGTGGTACGGTGGTGGTATGTGGATGTTACACAGAAGCATGATAGGGGGCCCTTCTGATACACCGGCCAGAGGAAGGATGCTCGGAAACAAGAAGGGCATGCTAATGAGGTGGTCTAGTGTGGGCAAAAATAAATACAGGCGAGATACCAGAGAAATTATTGGGAGCAGCTGTTCGACAAATTCCCTGTTGAAGAGAGATTTCTGGCTAAAGCACTGGCGTGGGTGGTCAGTGTGAGACAAGGGGCTGTTTCTGTCCTGGTGCCTTTTTTTCTTGCGTAGGTGATGGCTTATTGAACCATTGTCTCAGTTCCCCCAAGTATAACATGGTGACAGTAGCTCATGGTGTCCCGTCTTGGGGCTGAAGGGTTTAAGAGTTCAGTGGTGTGTAGATGAAGAAGATAACCATTTCTTGCACAGTGCCCTTGAGTGCTGGGTTGTCTCCTTGATGCTATGCTGCACCTGGTTGGGCTGTGGTGGCTCCTGAAGGACTGAAGTTGTGGGCCTCCACGGGTTCCACAGCCTGTGGTGCTGAGCTCCCATGGTCCTTCTATCCCTGTGCATTACCAGGCTCTCTAGTTCGCCCACAGCCCCTGTCACTGTGCTTGCTCTGGAAGCGACACCCCAGTGCCTTGTCCATGGCTGTGTGCTCCAGCATCCTGGTCTGCAGGGACAGTGAGGAAGTGAGGTGATGGACTTTGGAGTTGTCAGGATTTGGGGACCACCCAGCATAACTGGGAAACTGTCCTGGGCTTCTCCATCCTTAACGTAGTGCAGCTTTTTGGCACCTGCATTCCTCTAGTGGTTTGGAGGTGATGAGACTGGTACTGTCTCGTTGGCACAGGGGAAGATGGAAGGGCCTGGTGCTGATGGCCGCCTTGTCAAGAGAAGCACAGAGAGCATTTTCTTTTCTGAGACTGGGCACCAGCAAGGACTTCACAGAAAAAGGACAAATTCTGTATTCTGCATGAATGGCAAAAGAAATAAAGCCTTTCTTGGGATGATCCTTTGATTACAGCGTGTGCTATCAGAGGCTTTTTTATCTGTGCTTCTGTAAGACAAGTGGAAGAAAATGGACCCAGCTTCACTGTGGTACGTTGATATGACTTCCGTGGAACTTGTAAAGGGAAACTTGCTTGGCCTTCTATTTCTTCTTTAGCATAGTAATGCTTTCAGCTACAGAGGCAAGACAAAGCTATAGGTTTTGGGGTGAAGTTGCCGCAGAAACTGCCACTTTTAGCGTCTTGAAAAGCCTGGAGATACTCCAGTGGTAGGCATCCTCATTGAGCCAGGGAGCACTTTAGTGTCTAGGGGATGGTGGCTGCAGAGGGGATGTACCCTGCCAGGCTTGTCTGGAGAGCTGTCAAAACTGCTGACAGGATATCTAGAAGGGATGTGACTATGGTATTTCATTGTCCAAAAGTAGCACAGTATTACATCGCATGCCATTTCTGCTATTCCAGTCCTGAAGAAGATCCAGCCTATCCTTATGATATTCTGGTCTTTGTATTAACAGTACCTCCTACCTGAGCGTCAGTGAATTTGTTTAGCATGTTTCCGTTCTGTGCCTAGTCAGATTAATGTAAGTATTAAGTGAGATGTGCTCCAAAGCTGGATCCTGAGCAATGTTCTTACTGACTCCTTCCCAACCCAAGATCTCTCCTGCAAGCCAGGCTGTTGTCATCACTGTTTTAACAAGGTTCCTACTTGTCTTTGTTTCTTCTGCAAATTTATGTCTTTTCTGATTTAACTAAGAATGACTATGATTATAAGAGAATACATGTATTTGAGTATCTTTTTAACAGCTATGTTCATTGCTTTCTCAGGGTTTGGCATTGCCTTTTAGTTCATTTCAGGACATACATACCCAGTGTCTGAAATTTGCAGTGGCTATACCTCAGAAGGATCTTTAGGGGTGTGTATGGGAATTGTATGTGCCTGTAACTGTGCTCGTTTAGTTGAGGAAAAAGAGAAGGGAAGTGTCAGAATTAGTGTTTGAGGGCATGTCTACATCACTGCCTGTGTAAATTTATGAGTTGGGGTTTGTGATACTATGTGGAAGTGAAGTTTTGTGCAAATATGAGAATAAACCTTTCAATGTGCAGATGGGTGATTTAATAATAAGTTTGTGTGAACGTGCAGCTGTTTGTGGAAGAATGTGTTTGTCAGCACACGTAGATACATATGCTTCTGACAGGAGACTCGAAGGGGTGTTACTTCATGCATTTGTGGGTTATCCATAAGATTAAATTCCTGCACAGACATAAAATAATTTCTTTTGGTTTGCTTTTGTATGTCAGTTTTTGTGACCAGCTGGTACAGCCATGGAAGCAGTGGTTGGCCAGGCTGATTACTTAGCTTAATGAGAATGGCTCAAACAAGACCACCCAGCTTAAAATGCTGTTTAATGGAGATAGGAAGCAGAGGGCTGGAGAGCAAAGATCTCTGCTGCTTTGAGTCTAAGGGAATAAGGAAGCGCTGCCTGCCCAGTTAGAGGAACATTGTTTCCTTCAGCATGACAAATGGTACAGTGGCCCACACTGAGCCGATTGGCACTGAAGATACTCATAGAGTTCCCAAACACTTGCTGGATTTTCCTGCAATACTGAAGTCATCATCTGTTTTCAGCCTCAGGCTCTTACAGGGCTGGTGGTGTAATGTTCCTGTCACAGTTGACTATAAAAGCCAGCATCAATGTTTCAGTCATTTCAGTGGCTCAGGTCAGAACAAGGAGAGTTGCAATGCTTCCATTTGTGCTTGCTGCTTCAGGTGACGAAGTACATCAGGCTTTCCTAGAAGAGGAGAGGAGTTGATGGCAGCTGCCAATCAAGATGTGAACGTAAGAGTGGCTGTACTGGCTCAAAGCAAGTATGCCACGTCCAACAGCATCCAAAAGTGGGTGTATGTGGGAGAGCATAAACACAAGGCAAGCTATATTACACTTTCTAGTATACTTTGTGTCCAACACTCTCCCAGCCTCCCGCCAAGTGTTGGAGGGAGGTCATGTATTGATTTCCTTTCTCAGTGCAGTGTGATCTGGGGGACTCACTATCAGCAGAACCTCTCCTCCGCTTCTTTATGTTTGCTCTTCTAAAAGCTCCTGGCATCTTGCTGAGGAAAGTAAAGGATGCTTGTCAGAGAATAAATGTTTGTCATACACCCAGCTTTCCTGCCATGTGTGATGTTGCTGTCTGAGAGACTCTTCACAGGGAGCAAAAATGGGAGACAAAACATGAATATTAGTCATAAATTGTCATAGTCTTGGTTGACACTGGCATGTGGTATAACTGCGTCAGGAGCAGGAGAAAGCCATGAACAGAGGCTGTTTTGTGGAAGCCAGGCATGGGAGCTGAAACACTGATCCCACTGAACCTGGACCCCCAGAGAGCAGCCTGAGGGTGTTCTTGAGTCTGTGGCTGATGCAAGGGAATTAACTCTTACATTGCAGAGCTGCTCAGTGTGTGTGTGTGTCCACATGGCAGTGGTGGAAGCTTGGAGACTGACTGTGCAGAAGGCTTCAGGAGGTGAACGAGGGAGCGTTCAGCTCAGAATGCTGGACTTTGGGCTGGGTACTCTGGGGTAAGAGTGTGCAGGAAAGCTGATGAAGGGCTATTTGTTTCTGCCTTGTGAACTCAGTTACCTTTGCTTATCTTTCTTATAGCTTTGAAAATACAGAGACAGCTAAAACTGATTTATAGCTCTACATCTAGTGATAATATAGTGAAGCCTATGAGAAGTCTTACTAGTCTTGATGACCTATGCGATCTGGCTCTCGTGAAAGCTGCTGAGACTTATCACTGTAACTAATATATTGATAGTTTTGACAACACAGTCTCTCGACAGCCTTGGATGTGTCTGAGTTTGGGAAGCAGCTTGAGGTATTTCTTGTAACAAACTTAATGGGACCATAACTAACGAAACAGAAGGCAGTAAAGGATAAATCAGTTTTAGTAGATCTTTTATTAAAACAAAAAAGAGCTACCCATTGTGAATGGGGAGGGACTTCAGGTCAGATCAGTGGAAACTACGTGCTGTCTTACTGCTGAGGGGATAAGTTGATGTGAATAAGAGAGGATTCAAATCTATTACAGGATTTTCTTATTTGGATATACATTCTGTTGTACTTGATCACAATCTCTTTCTCACAGGAAGGCGAGGAAGAGCCTAGAAGAACTTCAGACATATGTTAGCAGTAGACTTAAGGGATGACAAACAAGAAAGGAAGAGATTGTTATTTTTTCTGAATGTTATTCTGTTTACTAAGATGACAGAGCAGTCTTACAGAAGCAAAATTTTATAGTGTAACAGCCACAACAGTTTACTACTTTATGTTATATCAGAATTTCCAAGATTTAATGTAAGCTTGGGGAGCTGGATGTTATTTGAAACTGAGATTCTTCTCTGGAAATCATTCTCATATACCTTGATTAGATTAACTTGAAATGAGATTGAGAGTCCTCCTTAGCGTGTACTTCATGATGTGAAACTATCAAAGCCTTTATTTCTTGAAAACATTGCTGAGGTTGTATGGTCATCTCTCCTATCTATTTCTAAAATTGAAATACTCATTTCATATGAATAACCACTCAAATATATTCACTAAGTCAGCTCAGCCCTCTGAGAAGACGGTCAACTGTTACTGCAATCCCAGAAAGTGGAGACATTGGTATCTGCTGCGCTCAAAGAGTCTTCATCAGAAGACATTTTGCCACAGTTCCTTCGTGAACCACATGTCAAAACCTAGTTTTGAATGAGTAAGTTGTTCTGAATGCAACCACTAACAGGACTCACTGAAACTTTATCTTTCAAAATCTGTAGAACCACAGAATCATGGAATGGTTTGGGTTGGAAGGGACCTTAAAGTTCACCCAGTTCCAACCCCCCTGCCACGGGCAGGGACGCCTTCTGCTACACCAGGTTGCTCAAAGCCCCATCCAACCTGGCCTTGAACACTTCCAGGGAGGGGGCATCCACAACTTGTCACGGCAACCAGTTCCAGTGTCTCACCACCCTCATCGTGAAGAATTTCTTCCTAATAGCTAATCTAAATCTACCCTCTTTCAGTTTAAAACTGTTACTTCTTGTCCTATCGCTACACGCCCTTGTAAAAA
This sequence comes from Steatornis caripensis, assembly GCA_013398225.1. Taxonomy (NCBI): domain Eukaryota; kingdom Metazoa; phylum Chordata; class Aves; order Caprimulgiformes; family Steatornithidae; genus Steatornis; species Steatornis caripensis. Next base: position 64,756 of record VZSC01013334.1, on the reverse strand, counting down.
AAAGTCTCTCTTAAAAAATAGTGTACCTTTCCAGGGTTGTTTTATGTTAGATATTTATTTTAATTTTTTAAGAGGAAAACTCTAAAGGAGAGGAATGTGCTTCAGTTTCAAGTTAAACCATGGCAACATTTATGCAGCAGCTGTTTTTAAGCTGACTGAACAAAAGCTGTGAACAGATCAGTATATGATCTTGAATTCTTAATCTACTGCCGCTAGAGAAAGCACATGGTAACTCTTTGTCTTAAGAGTTGATACACTGTGGAGATCTTGAGGCTGTTCCAGTGCAGCAGTAATATGGGATGCTGTTAAGATGGGTAACAAGCAGTGTGCAGAATGTAAACAAACAGCTCTGCCTTACACAGACACCTGATGTAGTTTAAGTCAACAGTTGCTTTCTAAACTAGGCAGATACTCGTAGTTCCTCCTGCCCTTGTTTTTTCCAACAGGAGTGGGGAATGTTTTAATTCAAGCAAGAAAAAGGATTTCCAAAGAAGTGCAGGGCAGGTGGTGAGCTGGAAGGAAAGGGAAGTTTGGAGTGTGTCAGTGTGGTGAGGGAAGTGGCATGGGTAATGGAGAAGCATATCAGAGTCACACCTCGGCTTACCCCGCGTGTGTCTTTTGCTGAGGTTACCAGCAGGCTTTTCTTAAACCAGTTTCTTTGGGTCTGAGGTGAACCAAAAATGGGGGACGCATCCTTTAACGGATTGATCACTGATGCTAATGCTACTTTTTCCTCACTGCTAAAGTTCATGGCGTTTGGTATCAAATGGATAGCAGAGGCTAATGACCTGCTTTCTAAATTATATTTAGATGGGGGAAAGGCTGCTCTGATTTGGAAGTTACTATTACCTTCCCAAATTAAATTTGGTATTCCAAAGGAGTCTCTCCTTTCCACCATGTGCACTTTCTTCAGTTTTTCTTTTCTTACTGCAAAACATCCTGCAGCTGGAAGGACTGTCTGCCGCAAGCCTCGCCAGCTCTGCAGGGGACTTCTGGAGTGATCAGTACAAGCGATGGCTTGTACTGCCCTAATTAAACAGTGCTTGCTCTGAACTCGTTAGACTTTCCTGCCCCGTTTGCAAGAAAGTGCTTATGGCTGCTCTTTGGCAAACCTTAGCTTCAGTTTATACTGGATACTTGTAAGTCCCGGTGCTTACGGCTTGGTGAGCTGGGTGGGGCTGAGAGGAACGCGCACAGCGATGGGCAGAGCAGGGAGTGCTGTTCATGCATTTGTTTTGTATCTGTAGTTTCTGTGGTTTGATTTGGGCATGGGCATATGTTGACTAGATGGGGTAAGGAGCGAGAATGTAGGTTGGAGAGGCAAAGTGTCAGTGAAAAAGTGTTTTAGAAAATCATTAATTTAAAGCTGCAAAGGGCCTATGAGATTGTTCCAGCCTGTATAAGCTGTACATTTTTACTGACTGATCGTTGTACTAAGTCAAACCACCCCTGTGCATTTAACACATTTGTTCCCATTTTGTTTTGAAAATGAGGCTTGTGTGTATTATAATAATTACAGTGGCTTATCTAGTGAGATATCGTTTACTAGTTATTGATTAAAAAGGGAAGCCTTATTTTTTTTTTAATTGAAAGCCTTATATATAAAGGATCGTAGCCACAGAAAGCTGTTGTGGTTGGAGTGGTTCTGTTGGAAACTGGTATGTTGCAAGGGATGTTACCAGCAGCATGTGGTGGAGAATTAGCAGAGAGGTGCTCATACCCCATTCTGCCTGCGTTTGCTTTCTGCATGAGTATTACAGCGTGATGGCCTAGCTTGGCAGGAAGGGGGAGGGTGCCTGTTGGGCTCCAGTGCTGCAGATGCTTTGTAAAATTCAGCTCTTTGTTCTGTCTGAATAGAGAAAAGAAGGCAGTCAGGCTAATTTGAAAAGATGCTCCATTAGGCATGGAGTGTTTAATATTCTCCCTCGGTCCCTAGCTGCCATAGACTGTCCATTTTGCCTTCCCAGAGCTCCAAATGGAGCCTGCTGCTTTCCCTCTGCAGAAGTCCTGGGCTGGACGTGATATTTGATGACAGACGAGCTGAAACAGTGAAGTTACGCAAGCAGGTTCTCTGGTGAATCCTCCTGCAAAGTGCTTGTCTCTCCAGGACAGCCTGTGAGCTGCAGCAGAATGTTGCGTTGACGGCTAGTGCACAGCCAAGGAGTCCGTGAGGACTGTCACCGTCTGGCATCAAGTAAGCCAGAGGCAATGGTTTGTCAATTAATGTGTCAATTAATTGTGGCCAGCCCTTGGTGTGTTACCCCTTCCAGTTAAGTGGCCTTGCTGAATAAACAAGGATTATCACTCTTGAGTTTTCAGCAACCTCTGCAGTTTTTAAAGTGTGGGAATAGCTTGCTTAATTCAGTGCACGTGGGCTTTGTATTCAAAACACCAGGCCGGTTGCCTCCTCTGACGGCTGCACAGCCCTGCTTCTACCCACAGTGGCTGTTGGTCTTTCTGCACTGTCTGTCCCCAACTCAGCCGCCAGCCTGTTGTATAACTTCTGTTGCTTCAACCTTCTGTGCTGCTCCGAAAGCAGGAATAACCATCACTTTACAGAGGGCCATGTAATGTTTAATGTTTGCTTTGAGACTCTTAGGAGTATTGAGGAGCAGTTCCCTATCTAATTATAAATGCTTATGGTAAGTGTAATAGTCAATATGTAAGAGTCTGTTGGTTGTGTAAGACCTAGAAATCTAGCTGGTTTGTACAGCAAGCATCCTTCTTCAGCTGTTCTCTTTGTTTTTGATAAAAAACATATTCAAGTACATCATATTTGAGTGGAGTAGAGGTAGAGGAGGAAAAAATGAATTTTTAAAATAGATTTTTTCTTGATAATTAAGAAATAAATTTTCCCACATGCTTAAGATTTCACCTTTCAAATGTGACAGTTGTTACCGCTAGTGAAGCAAATAGTTTTCAGTAAGAGGAATACATACGTTACTGCACATGTCCAAGTGGCAGAGTTCATAATGGAAGACATTTTCACTGTGTATTTTTACTGATAGGAAAAAGCTTTGATCAGTTCTGGAAATTTCCCTGTAGTCTGTTCTATTCAGAGCACTTTGGAGTGCTGTTGCATTGCCTGTGGCATTCCTGTTCTTGCCTATTGAAAATAACTCTATTATTGCTCCAAATTCTGCTTGCTGCTTGTGTTTTTTTTTTTTTTTTGTTAAACAACAAGTAAACAAATACGTATACTAGATCACCCAAGACAGTCCTTGTGGATAGCACCCATCAAAAACTCCTGATACAGTTAGCTGGCATCTCCCATTAGCCATGTTGTATATTGAAAAATGCAAACATTTGAAATGGGTATGTGTGCAGATGCACCCACAAACAGGCTTGCACACCAGGACTTTATTTTAAATAGTGATACATGCAAACGTTGACAGCCCCATTTATTTTTCTTTTATAAGTAAATCCTATCTAATAATTTTGAGCTAATTTTAATAATTATGTGTAATGACTGAATTAGGGCTATAATTTAAGGAAAAGACTCGATTCCTTGAAATGTTTGTCTTATCATTTAATTGAAAAGTAACTTCTTGCCCTGCTCCTATATAGGCTAAATGAGCCCTGTGTACTATCTCAGCCTCTTTGAAGTTAAGTGTCCTGTAGACACTCCACTCATTAATATTGTGAAAGGATGCAGAAGCGAGTTAGAGAAGGTTAGCAGCAATTTTTGGCGTTGCTATTCTGTAAGTAGGCAGCCATGATGATAGCTGCATTTTCAGAGTGTAGGAGCATCTGGAGCTTTGCTAATTGATGACCTTTGAAAATTGTTTAGATTTCTGAGTTTGGGCACTTAGTCTTTAGAACTGTTTGCTTATGGCTGCTCCTCTTCAGTGTTACATCATACTATCCTCTCTGTAAAATACAAATTTAATAATTGCTGGACTTAACTGGTAGGTGCTCTGATCTTCTTGAATAGAACTGCAAATAATTTTTACCTAATTCTGTCGTACTATGTGGGTGTATTGCTTATTGGGGAGGCTAGGCTTTTTGTCACCACTTCTACTCCCAATATTATGAAAAAAGTATTAGAGATTCATCTACCTTTTTCTTCTTGCTGAGAAGATCATGTAATGCTAATTATAGAGGAGAGACCTGAAAAATCCTTTCTCACCTTCCTGTGGAGCCCTGCTCTGAGTGCTGACCTGGGCACCCAGACCCAGACAGAGCTTCCTCATGAGTGAACCTGTGCCCAGCCCTGGAGAGAGGCATAGCTGCTTGAATGGATATGAAAGTGTTCTTTCTGTTAAGCAGATCATAAGCACTTGACTGTGAAGGCACTGTCCTTTCAGAGGGAGATTTTTCTTCATTTCATTGCTCCATTCCTTGTGTTGTGCTCCGATACCTTCCTGTCTTCACTATGTCCTCCATTGCTGCCCGTACCAAGGATTCTGGCAACTGTTCCTCCCAGTCAGCCTGGAGTCCTTTGAACATCATCGCATGAGTTATTTCCCTTCCCTGCCATGCTGCTTTGTCTCCACTGTTCACTGTCATACACTGCTCTTGTCCTATAAAATCAGAGCTTCCATCTGTTTTATTATTCCAGGTGGTCAAGTCAGCAAAACCTGAAACAAAACAACAAAATGTGGCACTGCCTTCCTAGAGGGAAGTGATGACATGCATGTTCACACTGCTGCATGAGCTTCTTGGCTTTCCGGAAGAGATGAAACGGAACTTGTCACTTCTTAGCAGTTCTGGCTTCTGTTGTATGATGTTACCCAGGGACAGTTTTGAATCTTCACCTCAGGGTTACTCTAAAGTTCCTAACTTTTACTGGAGACCTTGTCCCCAATGGCCAGAATGCTTGTTAATGGAAGCCATTTGGTCAGGTTTGTCTGGCTGCACTGCTAGTAGCTCACCTAGTACAGCTCAATTTGACAGTGTTCATTAGACCCTTATGGACCCAAGAAAGTTGGATTGGCAGGAAACAAGATTGGAAACCATACAGTGGCACACAGCAGAGTCATTAGTTGTCCTTCATCTGCAGCTCTTTGGGGCACTGTAAAAACTTTAGTGACTTAGGGAGGCGCCCTTTGACAACGAGCTGGCTGATGCATGAATCACTGTAGCGTCTGCAGCAATAAGGCCCAAGACTGGTCTTCTGTGCCTACTCCTCCCACGAACCTCTGTCTGTCTTCTAGATGCAGCTGAGTCACAAAATCATAGCTGATCCCTTTTTTTTTTTCAGTATTATTTAGGCAGGAAAAGCAAATAGGGAGAGGTTAAATGGCTTGTCTGTCGTATATGTCTTTGGCCAGGCCAGGAGTAGAAGACATATTTCCTAGCATCCAGTCCTGGGCTTTAGAGGAAAGCCATGGTTGTACAAGCTACTTGTCAGGCTTCAGTTGGGATGATGGTGTGCTCTATTGCATGGCTCTCTCTTCCTCTAAAGAATCTCTGAATTTGTTGAACTGATCTCAACTGTTCACCAACTTCAGTGAGCTTTGGCTTGCTGACAGACTCTGCTGAGATTAAAATGCCTTAAAAAAGGTGATAGTGAGGAGGGAGAGGTGGTGAGAGACTGAGCACAAGAGGAGGGCCCTGTTTGGCCACAGACTTCACAAGGTGTGAGGCATAGAGGAATGATGCATAATGAATGGTCAAAGCTTCACTTGCAGATCTTCTTCCTATAGACAGGACAATATTGGGAAGGAGGCTGCTGAGGGAGGTGGAAGAATAACTTGCTAAGCTTGGCAGTCATGACTGTGTGAGCTGGTGTTTACTTAACAGCTCCACATGGGTGGAGATATAGGAAAGCACCTCAGATGGCTGGTGTCCTCATGTTGTTTTACCTGCTGCTGCTGCTCTCTGTCTCCTGGTAAAAGGCAGATTGTACCTGCATTTACATTTAGGCCCAGGCCAAACTGGATGTCACTGTCAGCACAGTGGTGCCTATGTATTAAAGCGGGTAGAACGAGGTGAGAATTGGGCGTGAGCTTCATCACACTTTCTGTCCTTAAACAAATCCTCCTTCATCCCCAGTAAGGAACTGAGGCACTCCTGAGCCTTAGTGTGATAACATGCCAACAGGCACAGCTCAGTATGCGAAAGCAAACCTATGAGCAAACCCAGGGCAAAACCCCCATCCTATAATAAACAAGCCCAGCTTAAAGGTGAGGACAGGAACATCCCTAGAATATCGGAAAACTTGTGCTGAGTCATCTGTAGTGGAAGAAAAGCCTGGATGACAGTAGGAGCTCTGAAGTTGCTGTTTAAGGCCTCGCTGTGGTTTAGGCCCAGCCGGCAACAAGGCACCACACAGCCGCTCGCTCCTCCCTCCCCAGTGGGTTGGGGAGAAAATGTAAGGAAACCTGGTGGGTCAAGACAAGGACAGGGAGGGTCCGCTCACCCCTCCCTCCTTCCTGGGCTCAGGTCCCCTCACTCCCAATGTCTCCCCCTCCTCCCTGCTCAGCGGCACAGGGGGATGGGGAATGGGGGGTGCAGTCAATTCACCAAAGATTGTCTCTGCTGCTCCTTCCTTCTCAGGTGGGGAGGGCTCCTCACAGACTCCTATTCTGCTTCACCTGCTGCGGTGGCTGCAATACAGTGTGGTTGTATATTTGTTCTGACTGGCAGCACCATGTAATTGCATTGGTGTTCAGTGACTGTCAGTGTTTCTAACGTGTGTTTCTGAAAGGTCATCTCATNTTTTTTTTTTTTTTGTTAAACAACAAGTAAACAAATACGTATACTAGATCACCCAAGACAGTCCTTGTGGATAGCACCCATCAAAAACTCCTGATACAGTTAGCTGGCATCTCCCATTAGCCATGTTGTATATTGAAAAATGCAAACATTTGAAATGGGTATGTGTGCAGATGCACCCACAAACAGGCTTGCACACCAGGACTTTATTTTAAATAGTGATACATGCAAACGTTGACAGCCCCATTTATTTTTCTTTTATAAGTAAATCCTATCTAATAATTTTGAGCTAATTTTAATAATTATGTGTAATGACTGAATTAGGGCTATAATTTAAGGAAAAGACTCGATTCCTTGAAATGTTTGTCTTATCATTTAATTGAAAAGTAACTTCTTGCCCTGCTCCTATATAGGCTAAATGAGCCCTGTGTACTATCTCAGCCTCTTTGAAGTTAAGTGTCCTGTAGACACTCCACTCATTAATATTGTGAAAGGATGCAGAAGCGAGTTAGAGAAGGTTAGCAGCAATTTTTGGCGTTGCTATTCTGTAAGTAGGCAGCCATGATGATAGCTGCATTTTCAGAGTGTAGGAGCATCTGGAGCTTTGCTAATTGATGACCTTTGAAAATTGTTTAGATTTCTGAGTTTGGGCACTTAGTCTTTAGAACTGTTTGCTTATGGCTGCTCCTCTTCAGTGTTACATCATACTATCCTCTCTGTAAAATACAAATTTAATAATTGCTGGACTTAACTGGTAGGTGCTCTGATCTTCTTGAATAGAACTGCAAATAATTTTTACCTAATTCTGTCGTACTATGTGGGTGTATTGCTTATTGGGGAGGCTAGGCTTTTTGTCACCACTTCTACTCCCAATATTATGAAAAAAGTATTAGAGATTCATCTACCTTTTTCTTCTTGCTGAGAAGATCATGTAATGCTAATTATAGAGGAGAGACCTGAAAAATCCTTTCTCACCTTCCTGTGGAGCCCTGCTCTGAGTGCTGACCTGGGCACCCAGACCCAGACAGAGCTTCCTCATGAGTGAACCTGTGCCCAGCCCTGGAGAGAGGCATAGCTGCTTGAATGGATATGAAAGTGTTCTTTCTGTTAAGCAGATCATAAGCACTTGACTGTGAAGGCACTGTCCTTTCAGAGGGAGATTTTTCTTCATTTCATTGCTCCATTCCTTGTGTTGTGCTCCGATACCTTCCTGTCTTCACTATGTCCTCCATTGCTGCCCGTACCAAGGATTCTGGCAACTGTTCCTCCCAGTCAGCCTGGAGTCCTTTGAACATCATCGCATGAGTTATTTCCCTTCCCTGCCATGCTGCTTTGTCTCCACTGTTCACTGTCATACACTGCTCTTGTCCTATAAAATCAGAGCTTCCATCTGTTTTATTATTCCAGGTGGTCAAGTCAGCAAAACCTGAAACAAAACAACAAAATGTGGCACTGCCTTCCTAGAGGGAAGTGATGACATGCATGTTCACACTGCTGCATGAGCTTCTTGGCTTTCCGGAAGAGATGAAACGGAACTTGTCACTTCTTAGCAGTTCTGGCTTCTGTTGTATGATGTTACCCAGGGACAGTTTTGAATCTTCACCTCAGGGTTACTCTAAAGTTCCTAACTTTTACTGGAGACCTTGTCCCCAATGGCCAGAATGCTTGTTAATGGAAGCCATTTGGTCAGGTTTGTCTGGCTGCACTGCTAGTAGCTCACCTAGTACAGCTCAATTTGACAGTGTTCATTAGACCCTTATGGACCCAAGAAAGTTGGATTGGCAGGAAACAAGATTGGAAACCATACAGTGGCACACAGCAGAGTCATTAGTTGTCCTTCATCTGCAGCTCTTTGGGGCACTGTAAAAACTTTAGTGACTTAGGGAGGCGCCCTTTGACAACGAGCTGGCTGATGCATGAATCACTGTAGCGTCTGCAGCAATAAGGCCCAAGACTGGTCTTCTGTGCCTACTCCTCCCACGAACCTCTGTCTGTCTTCTAGATGCAGCTGAGTCACAAAATCATAGCTGATCCCTTTTTTTTTTTCAGTATTATTTAGGCAGGAAAAGCAAATAGGGAGAGGTTAAATGGCTTGTCTGTCGTATATGTCTTTGGCCAGGCCAGGAGTAGAAGACATATTTCCTAGCATCCAGTCCTGGGCTTTAGAGGAAAGCCATGGTTGTACAAGCTACTTGTCAGGCTTCAGTTGGGATGATGGTGTGCTCTATTGCATGGCTCTCTCTTCCTCTAAAGAATCTCTGAATTTGTTGAACTGATCTCAACTGTTCACCAACTTCAGTGAGCTTTGGCTTGCTGACAGACTCTGCTGAGATTAAAATGCCTTAAAAAAGGTGATAGTGAGGAGGGAGAGGTGGTGAGAGACTGAGCACAAGAGGAGGGCCCTGTTTGGCCACAGACTTCACAAGGTGTGAGGCATAGAGGAATGATGCATAATGAATGGTCAAAGCTTCACTTGCAGATCTTCTTCCTATAGACAGGACAATATTGGGAAGGAGGCTGCTGAGGGAGGTGGAAGAATAACTTGCTAAGCTTGGCAGTCATGACTGTGTGAGCTGGTGTTTACTTAACAGCTCCACATGGGTGGAGATATAGGAAAGCACCTCAGATGGCTGGTGTCCTCATGTTGTTTTACCTGCTGCTGCTGCTCTCTGTCTCCTGGTAAAAGGCAGATTGTACCTGCATTTACATTTAGGCCCAGGCCAAACTGGATGTCACTGTCAGCACAGTGGTGCCTATGTATTAAAGCGGGTAGAACGAGGTGAGAATTGGGCGTGAGCTTCATCACACTTTCTGTCCTTAAACAAATCCTCCTTCATCCCCAGTAAGGAACTGAGGCACTCCTGAGCCTTAGTGTGATAACATGTCAACAGGCACAGCTCAGTATGCGAAAGCAAACCTATGAGCATAACCCAGGGCAAAACCCCCATCCTATAATAAACAAGCCCAGCTTAAAGGTGAGGACAGGAACATCCCTAGAATATCGGAAAACTTGTGCTGAGTCATCTGTAGTGGAAGAAAAGCCTGGATGACAGTAGGAGCTCTGAAGTTGCTGTTTAAGGCCTCGCTGTGGTTTAGGCCCAGCCGGCAACAAGGCACCACACAGCCGCTCGCTCCTCCCTCCCCAGTGGGTTGGGGAGAAAATGTAAGGAAACCTGGTGGGTCAAGACAAGGACAGGGAGGGTCCGCTCACCCCTCCCTCCTTCCTGGGCTCAGGTCCCCTCACTCCCAATGTCTCCCCCTCCTCCCTGCTCAGCGGCACAGGGGGATGGGGAATGGGGGGTGCAGTCAATTCACCAAAGATTGTCTCTGCTGCTCCTTCCTTCTCAGGTGGGGAGGGCTCCTCACAGACTCCTATTCTGCTTCACCTGCTGCGGTGGCTGCAATACAGTGTGGTTGTATATTTGTTCTGACTGGCAGCACCATGTAATTGCATTGGTGTTCAGTGACTGTCAGTGTTTCTAACGTGTGTTTCTGAAAGGTCATCTCATGCCAGAAGAGACTTAATGCCGTGGCATCTTGGGTCTGTTGATTCTTTCTTGATGCTTCTTAGCCTTTCAGTAGGAGAGAACAGAAAGCCAATCCTACCACTTATTCCCTCAAGTAACGATGTGGTGTAACCTCATAGTGGTGCTGACCTGTGCTTACTAGTTGTTTCTGAGCTGCTGGCTGCCAGAGATGGACAATCTGTACATTTTAGTGGTGAGGTTGATTTACTCAGAAATGTGTTTGCTTTGATTCTTGTTCCATATTATTAAAAAAAAAACCTAACAAAAACCCCCAACAAAAAACCCCCAGGCCTATCAGTTCTTTCGTAGCGTCACCTTGTAGCTTCCCCTGGTTCCTTCTCTCTGATTTTATGGGACTTCTGTGCTTCTTGTGGAATGCCTAGTAGTTCCCCTCCTTCCTCAGTTGCACTCTCTCTATTAGTGATCTCCACTAGTGATTCACTGAATGCACTTAAAGTTAATGTGCTAGGGTGTGCTTCGCTTAGACCTATAATGGCTCTGCACAGCTGGGAGAATCTCCAACATTCTGTGAAGTGAAGGCAATGAANAGACAAGGACAGGGAGGGTCCGCTCACCCCTCCCTCCTTCCTGGGCTCAGGTCCCCTCACTCCCAATGTCTCCCCCTCCTCCCTGCTCAGCGGCACAGGGGGATGGGGAATGGGGGGTGCAGTCAATTCACCAAAGATTGTCTCTGCTGCTCCTTCCTTCTCAGGTGGGGAGGGCTCCTCACAGACTCCTATTCTGCTTCACCTGCTGCGGTGGCTGCAATACAGTGTGGTTGTATATTTGTTCTGACTGGCAGCACCATGTAATTGCATTGGTGTTCAGTGACTGTCAGTGTTTCTAACGTGTGTTTCTGAAAGGTCATCTCATGCCAGAAGAGACTTAATGCCGTGGCATCTTGGGTCTGTTGATTCTTTCTTGATGCTTCTTAGCCTTTCGGTAGGAGAGAACAGAAAGCCAATCCTACCACTTATTCCCTCAAGTAACGATGTGGTGTAACCTCATAGTGGTGCTGACCTGTGCTTACTAGTTGTTTCTGAGCTGCTGGCTGCCAGAGATGGACAATCTGTACATTTTAGTGGTGAGGTTGATTTACTCAGAAATGTGTTTGCTTTGATTCTTGTTCCATATTATTAAAAAAAAAACCTAACAAAAACCCCCAACAAAAAACCCCCAGGCCTATCAGTTCTTTCGTAGCGTCACCTTGTAGCTTCCCCTGGTTCCTTCTCTCTGATTTTATGGGACTTCTGTGCTTCTTGTGGAATGCCTAGTAGTTCCCCTCCTTCCTCAGTTGCACTCTCTCTATTAGTGATCTCCACTAGTGATTCACTGAATGCACTTAAAGTTAATGTGCTAGGGTGTGCTTCGCTTAGACCTATAATGGCTCTGCACAGCTGGGAGAATCTCCAACATTCTGTGAAGTGAAGGCAATGAAAGGGCTGATACTAGTCAAACATACTGAAAGAGAACTCTCTGTAAGGGTGATTAGGGAGTGGAGTACAGATATGTGGAAACAGGGAGAATTCATAGGTAATGGAACCCAATCTCATATTGGTTTAGATGATCTTGATATATAGAGATGCTCACTTCTGTAATGGGATGCAAGTCTGGAGGTGAGAGGAAGCTCCCTCTCTAGGAGGTCTGCTTTCTTCAAAGTACTCTGGTGAGTTCATTTTAATTGTCCAGTCTGTTTCTCGAGCCACATCAATCTAAAATGGTCTCACTGGGGAGGACTTCAGTTATTAAGAAGAAGAAAAAAAATATATAGCTGTGATTAATTATTTCCTTTTTTCCTCCCTTTGCCTTCTCTTCCTGCCAACATCCTTCATCAGTTCCAAAAAAAAAGGGGAAGAAGAGCTGGAAGCTACTGAAAAATAAGGTGGACAAGTTTACACTGCACAGTGCACGTGCTTGCATGTTTGCCCCTATACCCTTTCCCTATTACCTTGCAAAATGAGCTGAGAGGTTAAAACTAGGAGATATTTGTCTCAGCAGCCCCACTGCAGCATGATCCTGAAATAATAGCTTCTGAGATAACCTGAACTTGAACTAATCCTAGAGGATGCAGAATCAAGCAGGGGCAGCGGAAAATAAGCTATACGTCCAACTTGTACCTAAAAGGTGTGGTTATCTTCATGCTCTTGTAGAAGGATCTGCCTTGTGGGCACTTTAAAAAGCATTCCTAAAATAACAGTGATTTCTGAGAACATGACTGGCAAGGGGGCTTTTTATTGTTTAAGGTAGAAGAACAAAGGAAAAGGATGAATAGAAGAGATTGAGTAGAACAAAGTGTGATTTTACTTGAATCTGTGTTTATAGGATGCCCAAGAGCACGGACTGGGGTGCTGAGGACAGGAACTTGTGCCTTAGTAAAGCCCCAGCAGCAATTTCAGGGATATCTTACGGTTGGACTAGAGGCTTTTCAAATGCAAATGGGAGAGTTTGGCACTTTCAGAAATATAAAGAGCTCGTAATATTAACTGCAGATAGGGGAAAGCATAGGCAGACCGTCACGCTTAAGCGTATGCTAGTATGGTCTTTCCCCACATCTCACCCTTTCCTGGGCTCCTGCATACCCTGTTATGCTACTGTACCTTGTTCCTGATGTATTGCCACTGCTCTGGAGTCAGCTCAGGAATCTGTCAATCTGCCAATGTATCTGAACCCCAGTTTCATCCCTTCCTTGTCTTCCAGTTGTGTAACTACACTTGGATGTCTGAGACAGATTGCTAACGCACTTCCTGGGGCTTCTGCTCCTGTAGGTGAGCCAGCCAAGGCAAATGACTTGAGGTAATCTGAGGAGTATTTTCTCTCCTGACTTGGCTGATACCACTGCACTCATTTCGTTTGTCCTGTGTAATCAGTGTCATTCCAGCATTTGGATCTTGAGCTGAATGTCTCAACATTTTCCAGTCTTGCAGTGTGTTCCGTGTGCTGTCAGGTTATGATGCCAGAAATTGGTATTGAAGGAGAGCTTGTGTTGGAAAGATATCTTCTAACAGGGGTCTCAAACATTCTAATATTGTACTGGAATATGTGGAGCACTCCCTGCCCCTCGTCTTCCTTCCCTGATTTTGAAGTAGCCTGTTGTATGCTGGCAGCACATCCTGTCACATCCCACCAAAGAGGAGGGAGAGGTGACTCAGGTTCATGGATCCTCTTGGGGCAGATTAAGGTAAAACAATTACTCAAGGTCCGTGCATAAGCATCAATTTTAATGAGAGAAGTACAGCTGTCACATATAGTTTGGCTGTAATGTACAGCCTTACAGAAGGTTAAAGTAAGCCTTGCGGTTATTTGCCACACAGGTGGCGTTTGAGCCTTGCATTACTTGCTAGAGAAAAAAGGAATAAAAAGAAAGAGAGAAAAGAGGGGGAACGGGGCAGGGAGAGAGAGAAAGAGATCACCATTCCGGGTTTCAGCTCTGGTCCAGCCAATGGGGGGGGTCTCTGGTCTGTAGGAGCACTCATCCAGGAGTTCTCCCCGATGCTGTTTTCCGTCCCCTTTTATTCTCACCCCTCAATGTGGGTCGCCTCCTCCAAAAGTTTTATTTCTGGGTCGAATACAACATCCTTCTGCTCTTGGTTAATTAGTCTCGCTTGCGATGTAAATTAGCACACATGCTCATGGGAGTGGTGGTGGGGGTGTCAAGTCGTCTTTGTCTTGAATTGAGTCGGTGGTCACCATCTCTCCCTGCCACATTTACCTTTCCCCCAATTACTGTGTATTCTCGCTGACTTTGCTGCTGCCTGGGCAATCATCCAGCCTTTGGCGCCTTCTGAGGCAGGATGTTCCCTCTTATCACTCTTTAGCTCCTCTCACCAAGCAAAGTTGATCACTTATGAGTGTTTGAGACATTCCTTGGAGATGCTTAGGGGAGTCTCCACCCCCTGCCTCGTTTTTATGAAGTTCCTTGTCTGCCGCTGAGCAAACAGCTCTCTTGTTCAGAGGGATTTATGGGTCGGCAGAAGATTGAGTTTGTTTGGCTTTCTGCTTGGTCTCTACACATCCAAACACTCTGAACCACAGAGCAAAGACTGGATTTTGTGTTCAGGAGTACATCAGTTTGGAGTGTGAAAGAGAGCAGAAGAGTGGTGATTCTGGCAGGGCTGGGCTTACATACCGAGTAGCTGGCCACCCGCTTCTAATGGAAACTTGTGACCCATGTCGCTGAGGAATAAGAAAACAAAATGTTGGGCACTCATTCACTATTACAAATCCATAAGTGACCAGGTAATTGCTTTGGTGAAGAACTGCACACCTTCAATATCTGACACTGCAGTCTTTGGTCTGCATGTTGTCTTGTGTATCTTCTTGGGATACAGTTTACGACATTCTCAAGACAAACCTCCCTTGATTTGTGAGACTGTCGATTATGAGGCAGAGTCACATCATGTGGGAGATGTTTCTATCATGTAAGCAATATTTCTGTTATGCATCTTTGAAATGCTGTGATCTAAGAGTTGATGAGCCTTCTGTGTGTTTCTCCTCTGTGTTATGCCATGTATTAAGCTTTCCACTTGGAAGTGCTATTTGAGGGTCCATACACGGAACCATACACTAGTTCCGTGTATTGGTTTTTATGGATAAAACTGCTCCAGAATCAGGCATAGCATTTTAATGGAGGAGGATTACATTGTGTGCTACAAAATATGGAGGAATGACATCAAGTCTGAGTTGAAAACAGTGGGAGGATAGAACTATTGCTTGTTTGCCCTGTTCTTGGTCTTCCTTAGACGTCCATTTATGGCTCACTGTGGGAGCAGGAATGCTAGGGTAGATGGACCTGTGGTCTGACAGATCTCTTGAAGCTGAGCTTAGACAGCAGGGTAGACTGTCCTGTCCTTCCGGCTGGTGCCATGTAAGCAGTCAGCTGGACCAGGTGTTCCTGGCTCCATTGGTAATGTACCCAGCCTGCAGTGCAGCTGGTGCACCTTTTCTTAAGTGGTTGCTCTTCTCAGACTGTGGAAAGCAAAGCAACATGCACTCCAGCAAATCTTCTTTTAAAGTGCTAACTGTGGAATGAGCCATTTAGAAATTTCTTCTTTATGTATTGGTTTGGTTTTTTTAAAAGAACACAGAGGGGATACTGATTGAGGAGCAATTAACTTGTAGGGGCAGGGATCTTATGTTGTTACCTCTGTTAACCTTGTGTGTATGTTTTCAGTTGTTTCCCCCACCACCCCATTCTTCTCAAGTTACAGCAATGAGGTGGGATCTGAAATCTCACCATTTGATTGTATGTTTATCAAATTTGTTGTTGGTTTTTATGCTTTATTTGTATTACTCTATTTCCTGTTGGCTCCAGTCATTCTCTATCCTCTGTGCTTTGCTCTGCACACAGAATGGTGCCAAGAGCTTACCCCGAAGAGCCTAAGCTCAGTGACTATCTAGAGGGAGAGAAACGAGTTCATTAAACCCACAAACCTTCACAAGGCTTCTTTTTTTTTTTTTTGGATTCTGCAACTGAAAGCCATCAAGGGAGGGTGGAATATATGCCACAAGATGATCTCCAAACTAGTTTCATGTAAAGGCACAGCTGTTTAATGTTCATAATTATACAGTAGAGCAGAACCTTGTACTTGGCAGTACGTGCTGTGCAGTGCCACTTTGCCCACTTGAGAGCGACTAGAATAGCTTCAGGAAAACACGTCTACTGAGTTTCTTCGGTTAACCAGCGAACATTTCCGCAGTGTATCTTCTTGACCAAAAGGACCCTCCTTTTTTGCCCCATCCTGTTTCACGGAAGCAAGGAGATACCAACTGCAGCTGTATGAAACAAAGTGTTTGTTGATAACCTGAAATCAAAAATCTAAATCTTAAATCTGAACATATCTTGCTTCTCTTGGGCTGGGATTTCCCATTTCAGTCAAGACTGGTGATCGTCTGCTGACATGGACAGTCTAACGGCTCAGAAACTCTACTTCACAGGATGTTTTCTGACAGCTTTTTAACCGGGGCTGTTCCTTCAAAGACACTGGGATGTTTCGCTGAGCAGCCCAAGGTGCTTGGCTCTGATATGCATCCCAGTCTTTGCCCTGCTATCCTGGCCTAGAAAAAAAAAGTTGTAGTTGAAATAACTGATTGGTGGTCTTTTAATGAACTGTAACTTTCTAATTAAATCCTTGCTTGAAGTGCGGTTGGTGTAACCTGTGCATTTCTGGAATTTGTTGGCTTTACGTTGCTTGCTGCTTGGCCCCAACACCAGATCAGGTGGCTCAAAGGCACCAGTGCTCCTTCTGACTAAGGCAGCAAAAGCCTGAGCAGCCAGACACTTCATAATTTCACTTGTGTGTAAAGGGTTGTTTCTCAGCTCTGGTATTTCGGCACCATCCCTAGATTTTCTTCCTGTCGAGAAGGAACTTCCCAACTCTTCTCAGAGGCCGGTAGGCAGAAGCAGATCAGGGTACGCAGGCTGCCGTGCAAGATTAGGCAGGAGGAGAGCCTGGTTTCCAGCATCTTGTGACTAGAATTTGACATGTTGGCGTGGCAGGGAAGAAACAAGTTTTTGCACAGTGGGAATATGAAGAGGGAGGACAAGCTGCTTCATGCAGGTCTGCGTGATTTGCAGGAGGGAACAAATACACGAAATTGTAGCAACCCTGAATATTTATGTGGGGGTGGTATTACTGGTGACATCAGGGGAAGGGGTTAATTGCTCGCTGTGTCTGTCAGAGCTGGGGAGGGGGAAGGGGTGAGGAGGAGAAGGCTTCAGTTCTGTGAAAGTGGCTTTCTGCTTTGAGGCAGCAACAGTGATATTTCATGTCTTGTTTGGTGTCTCCCGCTTTTAAATGTCAGTCTCTGCAGCCAGCCTTATCTCCTGTAGCACATTTCAATTAGGTATTCCGAATCGTGCTCTGTTCTTCCAGGACAAATATGCCAGAGGTGATATTTACTGTTGCAGCAGCATTTTAAATTCTCCCTGGTTTCTTGTATTTTTTTTTTTTTTAAACCAAGTGAATGGCAGTTGCTCTCTTAATAAGAATTGTATTATTAATAATAATTTAATAATGATAGGAGAGAGAAGAATTCTGGGGCCGGCACTGACAGCTAAATGATTTTAATTAAGAGGTTTTCTTTTCCTATGCTTTAGTTCAGCTTTGAAAGCTGTTAAGGTTACCTCTTCATTGAAGTACTCTGATACCTCATGTTTTTCATGGCATTGTATTTGTCAATGTGTGTTTCCAGCCTTGTACAGAGACTCCTTGGGTGACAGAGTTGACAGGACAAATATAACTAAATTCTGCTCTCAAATTCAGTAACACAGAGTTCTCTCTTTTAAATGAGGTTCTGAAGAAATTAGGTTAAGCAGAGATGGCGGTTCTAAATTTTTAGGCCCCTAGGAGCCAGGGTGTGAAGATGCAGGAAGGTGACAGTGAATTTTGGCAGTTGACTGTACTATTGTGTCCATTTTAAGCCTTGTAGCAAGGCCTGTGCTAATCATGTTACAGCTCTGAAGAGGATTCCCAGGGGTGTTTTTAGCCACTTAAGGTCTCTGAGGCATCAGGGTGGGAGACACACTGAAGTGCAGCCCTGCAGGATCATGCAGAGCTGCTCACT
This sequence comes from Steatornis caripensis, assembly GCA_013398225.1. Lineage (NCBI taxonomy): Eukaryota > Metazoa > Chordata > Aves > Caprimulgiformes > Steatornithidae > Steatornis > Steatornis caripensis. Next base: position 47,006 of record VZSC01013334.1, on the reverse strand, counting down.
CTTGTTTTTTTTCCCTTTGCCAGGACTTCAGGGCCTTGCGTCACTGATGCTCGTTCTGCTGCCTTCAGGTTCACCGTGCCCTGAAGGCGGGGTGCCTTGGAAAGTGGGCAGCAGCTTCTCGTGTAGGAGGAGCCAGGTCTGGAATGAACAGAATGGGGCTGGTGTACGAGAAAGTGCTACCTGTGGCCCATTGAGAGCATGGGCAGTCTCTTGGCACACCTGGAACAGTGTTACCAACTTGAAATAATCTGCTTCTGTCACATGTCACAACTCATGATTTTTCTTTCCTGGCTGCATACAGAACTTGACTCTTCCTGATCTGTAAAGTTCAGCAAGCATTACAGAATTGCACACACGTAGCTCTGGGCACTCCATCCACAGCATAGGACTGTTGTACATACCAGGAAGAATGCTACACCCTCCTTTTCTAATTTAGTTTAATGCATATATCTTCCAGCTACCTTCTACTACTGGGAACAACATACACAAACCCAGGATGCTCTGCTGGGTATTTTCATCCTATGTTCCACCCTTTTTTCATTGTCTGACTGTGGAAACACCTCTGTTCTTTCCCCAGGTTATCCATCATAAATGCTGCAGACTACTAGGTGGGAAGCAGGACTGTTGTTCCATTACATTTGTTTGAAATTTCAAAAACATTGCCAGTTAGCATTATTGCAAAGGAAAGAATTAATAAAATGTTTCATGAGAAGTGAGAGACAAGCAGACATACTTGCCCGTGATGTAGTGAGACACAGACATATGCTGCACACCCTGAAAAGGCAAATCGCGTTGTAATGACTCCCATGCAAAGCGTCAAAGTCTTGCATGATTTAGGGAAGGGATTGGGCCTCAATCCTCACCGTACCGAATGAGCATCGTAAGTACTGGACTTGAAATTTTATGGTGAGATTTCATGTTGCATTTAACAGAATCCAAAGGTTATTTAGTTCATGGCAGCCTTGTAACTTGCCAGATCCTCTGCAGAGGAGGGAGATGGAGATGTATGGTCACACCTACAAGGAGTAACCTTTGGCAACAGTCTATATGAAATGCTATCTTAATTTTTCTCTCTTGCCTAAGAAGATACTTAATAACTAATTTTGCCAGGAGCAAGGCTCTGAGAATTCCATCCTAGAGCACAGCTACTGAGCTCTAATAGCATTATACTTGTAATACTCACCAAGAAGTTTTTTCTAATATAAGAACTTGGCCTACAAGATGTATCCTGGGTACCCATGTTGTGCATCTGCTAAATTCAAGTTCTTGTTCCAAAGCGTGAAAATCCTAAAACATCCTCACAGAAAACTGTAGAACCTGCCAAGTCATGTTTTCATAGCTTGGCAAACTGAGAAATGACCGAGAGTTAGGTTCTCACAATGTGAGGGATTGAGCAACAGAACTAAACACTTCGACTGCTATCTGAGAGAAATTGTTATGCTTTAGGTTTCCTCCTTTGTAAAATAAGTTAATGGTGCTGCTTTCTTTTGTAAAATGTCACGGGGCCTTTGGATGCAGGATCATACAGACAGCCGAGTATTGGCATTTATTTCCATGGGCAGGTACATTTTTTGCAAAAAACACATAAGCTGTAAGTAAACATAAATAAACTGGCTCTGCAGAGTATCTTAGTTACTGCTCTCGCTGTTAATTCAGGTCTACTTCATAGCCTAGCAGCCTCTGCGTTTTCCAGCTAGTTGTAGACTGGGTTTTCAAACAAGCAGTGGTGATAAAACAGAACTGCTCATTATTTGCATACCTCCTGCCTGCTCTTTTTCGGTCTCTTTGTTCACATGTCAGTCCTAGTTTGTAAAACACGAATAGAGTTTGGAGGGGGGGAAAATAAGGTAATTACACTTCAGATCTGCTATTTCTGCTGACACAGAACTGTAGTCACTAAACTACTGAAGGTGACTCACTTTATTCCATAGCTTTTAAAATCTATGTGTGAGTTTCTTGTCCGCTGTTTGCTGTCATCTTCTCAGCTTCCTGAAGATGCCAGTCATGCCCAGTCTGTTGGACTGAGTAGATCCTGGCACAATAAATACTTCTGCAGATTTCCAACGAAATGCCAACGTGCCATGCAGTGTGACTTGTTGAACTCTGTATCCTTAACCTGTACTGATTGCAGCGTTGCAAGAGCAAATACTGCAGCATTAATTAGCAAACCAAAATCCTAACCACTTGCTAGGAAGAAAAATAAAGCTGTGTCTGTGGCAGGGCTTTGGTAGAAGTAGGAAATGGTTCAGGCTCTGCCACTGGCTTCTGGGATTGTTGAAGGGAGACTACTTGCCCTTTCCAGGCTTCAGAAGTATTTCCTGTCCCTCAGTGAGATTATTAATCAGAATTTGTGATTATGTGCAAAAAAACTTTTCAAAATTGGATAAGGCTTACAATATGTTTGTGCTTAAATTTGTTCAGTACGAGTCCTCCACAGCTTTTTGTAACAGCAGAAATGTAATGTCCAGTACCGTGCCCCAGCGTAAATTTTCAATAAAGCTTTCCTAACTCTTTAAATTGCCTTTGTTTTGAGAGAATTTGGGGCCTTTTCTCTTCCTGTCCTTCAGTGTTGAACAACTGACCCATAGGACCTTGCTTAGCTTTGCTACAATAGTGGGCAACGCTTCAGCCAAGGGGACATAGGAGAAAGTGTGTGACTAAGTTAAAGTAGAAAACAAAAGCATGAGAGAGGCACTCCAGGTTAAAACAAGCATTTCCCAAGGTTGCCTTAGTTTTTGAGAAGGCACTGAGGGTTGGGCCCATTACTGAACAGATAAAATGTCTTTAGTTAGATTATTATGTAGGAAATAGCATTATCTAACTCTTCTTGTGGGATTTTGTTATTTTTTGCTGGTTATCTCAAGTGTGTCCATCGTAGTACAGGAATTGTGACACCTAGTCCTTCTCCACAGAGCTCGAAAGGTTCGAAGCGAGACTTCTTAGAGATGCTGAACTCCCGTAATTCCTGTTGCATACCTCTGCAAGCACAGAAATAACATTACCGAAGTAAGCAGGAAACTCGTTTTGGTTTCAGTATAACACCACAAACTCAGAAGGAATTGAGGTCACTAACCAGCTCACTGGGATCTTGCTTTAGGTCGAGGTTCTGTATGATGGCCAAAATAGCAGCATATGATCTTTCTAAGAGGTGCGGAAGTTACTAACCACTTTGAGATGCATGTGGTTTTGCTCCTAAGAGAGATTGAAAGCCTGGCCTTAGTGGTATGGAAGATCCATTCCCTTTCCTGTAATTTGAAAGGAAAAGGTGCCGTGTCCAGTGTGAGGCACTGCAAGGCTGTTGGAGGGAGATGCAAGGACTGCCTGTGCTGCGGGGCTGTGGAAGGACCATGAATGTGAAGAGCAGGGAAGTATGAGTACCGTACCATGGAGATACGAATAGGTGCCAAGCAGAGCCATTAGGATCACCCAGCATGATCCACCAGCCTCTTTCAGCATGTCAGAAGCTCACGCCTAGCAACTGTTTAATATGGGGCAAAGCAGTAGTACCATTATAAATAGGAGGATTTTCAGGAACCTGAGCTAATGACAGTCGAGATTTTAGAGAAACTTATTTTACAATGGAAAAATGTAAAAATATTCGCTGTTGATTCAATACATTTTTGTTGAAAAAGCTACAAAACCTTTTTCTCATAGAAAATCTTAATTCCTTTAAAAATAAATATATTTTGACTAATAATGTAGTTACTGCAGTGTGGACGTGGCATGACAACAGTGCCTCTTAGAGCAGCAGCTGTTCACTGGCTTTCTATCTTAGTGCTCTCTGACAGGCAGCCAGACAGCCATCTCGGAGGCCCATGGTGAGTAACCCCCAGCCCGCGCTACCCCTCCAGCCTGGAGGAGACGCTGTGATGTTATCGTGAAATGTATGCTTTGGGAGTCTGTCGTTAAGACTGAATTCTGAAGGATCTGATTTCCTGTGGTTTCCTCTGGCAGCAATTGGTAATATAAATATGTCAGTATTATAATTTTTCTGGAAAAAGTAGTTTTCTGAAGCTTAAAAAGTCTATTTTCTGACAGGCTGTACGTGTACCATTGAGGTATTATCCTAAATCCACATAACTTCAGCTGCTCTTACGTGTGCTCGAGCTCCATCTAGTAACTCTGCAAGATAATTCACCACTGAGTGAATGTGAAAATGTGAAAATTACTTTTCAGAAATACTTAGGAATATTAATCTGAAGAGATGTGGTTATTTAAGACTTGCTTAGTGTGATCCATAGTACTATCTGGTGCTGCTCTGTGTGGGCATACATGACTGGCAAGCCAAGCTCATAGGTAGACATTTGATCCACCCAGGGAGACAGGAAGGGATGGTTTCTGCAAATTGTGAAGGGAATACAAAAAACTAAAAAAAGAAATGAAACCAACCTCAAAACAAACAAACCCTGAAACAAAAATAAATCTAAAATTCACTCACCTTTGACTAAATTAGGGCACTGGTGAATCAGTGCCTTTGAGCAGAGTTGCTCTTTCTCTGTGCTGATCTCTGGCTGATACATCAAGCTTATACAAATTCTCTCAGCCATCAGACAGAAAACTGTAATTGGGACTTCAGGATTTCTCTTGGGAGTTATGCTTAGAGGGAACTGTTTGAGCGCTTCTACACATGTGTGAATGTTTTTAAGGGGAGGTGGAGCGATTAGTGGCAGAACTAGGAACAGAAGTGGTGTGTCATCCGCTCTGCTCTCCAGGTCCTGCGTGGTGAGGGCAGCCCTCCCCGATCAATGCGGGTGGGTAACATAGAATCTGGAGATCCTGGTCCATAATTCCTATGGCTTTATGATCCTTTTTAAGGGTCAGCTAGTCAGTTTGGGAAATGATTAGGAGACTTATGTTCACTTTTTCCTTCTGAGAAAGTAATGATGTTGTAGGAAAAGCTGTGAAGATAGAGGCAGAGCACTTGCAGAAGAAGGGAGCGAGATCTGGAGTGGGGAATGGCAGAGCTGAACTCAAGTGCAGAAGAGGTTGGTGGTAGTTCAGACCCATCAGAGTTGGCAGACCCTCCCAGTGCAGCAAAAAAGCTAAATATATTAACTTCTGTGCTACTTGTCGTTATCTTTGTGATCTCACTTTGCATAGTAATTATCAAGGAGAGCCTTCCCTTTAAGCCTGAAAGTAACAGGGAGCCAAAACAGGCATGCTGTTGTGACCTGACATTCTCATTTGTCATATGGAGGAATATACAATAAATGTCAGTAGCAAAGGTAACTTCCATGACGAAAAAATGTCAGTTTTCGATTTGGCATGAAGACTATCAGATGTGGTACTTCTCAGACAGACTGCTATCAAAATCAGTATGTTAGTAATGCTGCTACTAAAAGAGGAGCTGGAGATGCAGATTCTTACTCTGACCACCACACCTCCATTGACAGGTGTCTTAGTACTTCTGCAGATGTTTTAGAGAGTTTATATGTATTTTCTAGAAATGCATAAACAGTTTAATAATGCTGCATGCGGTAACTGCAGCAGTTTCTGATATCTGTCTGAATACTGGGTCTTACTTCGCATACTGCTGTGCCTCTGGGGTTCGGTGTTACTCTGTGGCAGTGAGTTCCACAGGTGGTTATGCATCACATAAAAACACCCTAGTTTACTTGCTCCTACTAAGTGAAGGTGTGACAGGTAAGTGCTATATAATGCTTTGTTGTTTCTTGTGCCACTACCTTATCCTTTATTTCGGCTAAAACAAGGATTTTCTGTATGGATGTTACCTCTCCTTTCTCCATACCCTTCCTCCTCCCTCCAATCTCGTGCTCCTAAGTATCCTGTTTCTGCTAATGCCTTCTAAAATTGAGTGACCAGATACTCAACATAATCTGAAGAAAAACATTTTGTCAGTTAATGGGATTACGGTAGGAATGTGTGAGTGTGGTGGACTGGGTGTGCATGGGACCCTTGTCCTGTATGAAGGATTTTTAACACTTCTTCAGGGTGAAAGTTTTCATATTCTCTTGTACTGACAATGTCAATGGACTAGATCCATATTCATTTATTCAGCCAGCAGCATTAAAGATAGTGTCACAGAAAGTTAGATGTTTTATTATCGGAAGATCTGAGTGTCCAGAAAAACTCCTGTTTGGGGCAGGGGAAGAAAAAAAGGTTGCTGTGTCCCAGCTGGCACATATTAGAATATTAGAAAACCTGTCAGACTTTTCCTCATAGCCCTTGCCTTAGAGAAAATAGCACTGGGATGGAGGTCAGGATCGCAGAGCATGGGCGGAACTCTGTGTAAGAAGCCTTCACCTAACCTTATAAAGCGTGAGATGGATCAGAAATACCATGAATGGGTAACACGAGGAGAGAGTGCTCTTTTGTATTATTTTTGTGTGAAGTGCGTGTTCTCTCCTGAGTGATCATTGCGGTATTGCGTCCCTGATGAGAGCCAGCCGAACAGCTCAGTGAGGTCCGAACACCTGATGTGCTGGAGGGGATGTAGTACGTCTGCAGCAGAAAAGGGTGAGAACTCAGATCAACATGCACGCGTGCACGTGTGCACACGGACACTGAACTGCTGTTTTTGTTTGCAATCAAGCAGTGCAGATTTGTTGTATTATATGTTCCTGAATTGTGTATTTCTTCCTAGAAAACGTATGTAGTACATCTATCCTGCTTTTAGAGCCAAGCCCAAAGTGCATGTTAAAACCCATTTATTTTGTGCTGTACTGGGCTTTGACTCCTTGCACAGTCTAGTGCTTTGGGTTATGCACATGTTGGGGCTTAACAGACAATATGATTGATTCATACACAGAAAGCATAGGAGTATGTGCACCCCCACAAACACAATGACTCAATGTATAATTTAATGTAGCTTCAAAATTTGATAACCCTTTTAAATAATCAGTGTGTTTTATCTGCTCAATCACATTACGGTATCCCAGCAGATGCAGTATGAGACTGGCATACATAATTTATTGCAGGCTTGATACGTATTGTATGTAATCGTATTAATTATTTATAACTTGCCTCTACCTACAGATGTACGTGCAATGAAGTTCCACTGTAGTGAAAGACATTTCATATAGGAAACATGGTATTATTTGATTAATCCTTCCTGTGAAGGACCAAACTGTATCTAAGGATAGTCTTGCGGTTAAGGAGCATTCTGGGACATGGAAAAATTTGCCTTTTTTATGGCTATGTCGAAAGAGTCTCTGCTTGTGATTTTGGGCAAATCACTATCTCCGTCTATTGCTTTTACTTTATGTGTGAATACTTTTACTGACCTTCAATAGCCCATGGGTAGTGTAAATTATATGAAACTAGATTAATGAATATTTTAAAGCACATACAATATTCCAGTTGGAAGGTGCTGTTGAAAGGCAGACACCTTCAGAGAAAAAATGGGTTCACTTTTGGCTAACTCCTCATGATCTGTCGTGTGAGATTAGGTAGTTTATTCCTTTTCTACTCCCCCAAAAGTAGTATCTTCTAAAAGAAGATTTTTCATGCTCCAAGTGTTCTTTTAGCTCTAGAGGAATATTTGAAACTATGAATCTTTCTCTTGCAATCAAAATCCAGGAGAAATCAACTTGCATAGACAGTGGAAAGAATGGGAAAGCACAAATGATTAATACCCGCATTTCTCTGGTAAGGTTTAATGGCCTTTATTTAAGGGAGAGGGGCAGGGTGCGATTTAGGTGGTAAAATAAGCAGCATCCTAAGACGCACTGGGTGAAGATGATGACAGCAGGAGGTTTTTGTATGGATGGTGAATTCAGCCATCAGGCAATTTCTTCCTTTTGTTAGAAAAAACATAGTTCTAGTGGGTTTTGCGTGAACGTTTCAATCTGAAAGGCAATTGTAATTGTGTTATGAAGGCACACGCATCAGATACAGGCTTCTGGCAAACGGCGCAAACTTCGACAGCACAGATTTCTGAGTTCTTAATGAGTATGTAGGCTGGGTTAACAGTTCTGGGAAAAACTCGCAGTATTTGTAATTAAGAGTGAATCTCAACTATCAAGAAGGGGCAGCATGGACTGATGTTTGTTGCTTGTGGCAACTGGGGGGAAGAAACACCATGGTAGCCTTTTTGGACGGAGAAGGCTCAGCAAGCAATTGTATACCTGAGATGAATGGTTTGGATAAACGCTGTCTACCATCCCTGAAACTCCTCTTGTTGTTGTTGTTGGAGTATTTGCTTCTTGGTGATGTTATTACTCAGCTTTTCAAAATAAATGCCCCAATTAAAACAGCAGCAGCTGCGTGTGCTGAAATGCAGGAAACAGTAGCTGTCAGTCACTCAGCTAATGGCAGGTAGAAAGTACACATACATGTTTGTTGCAGCATTTAGCTTGTCATAACCCACTTAATTCAACTCTGGAAATGTCTGGAGAGAACAACATAATTTAGGTAACGAGAGAAAGTATCTTCTAAAAAAATTTATCCATAGCCTGCGTATAACTCCTACCACACTGCCTAATGCAGAAAAACCCAGTGTAACTGCTTCTTCTCCCTCTTCCCATTTCCTTAAATAAGCGTAAGTTATCAGTAGTTTGTGCTATAAAACTCTGAAGTCATAGCTGATGCTTGTGTTTCGTTGTTGCTTCTGATGGGATAGAACTGCAAATAGTCATGTGTGCCGCAATCCCTGTGCTGCTGGTTATTAGGGAGATGCTCCTTTTATATCAGCAGTGTCAGAGAATTGTCCTTTTCAAACCTGCGGATGTTATTTCTGCCCTCACAGTTGCCCTAAGTTTCCAAATGCCTATAGTGTGTAGTATTGATGAAATCCACACAAATCCAAATGCTGAAATCTTTAGCAGTTGTAATTTTATTAATATATATGTTTCTCAGAATACTTGGAAAATACTGAGAGTCAACTTGGCAAGGAGAGAATAAGAACTACTGTCAGGTCAGTCCCAGAAATAGATCCTTGAAATGAAAGTCCAGAAAAATCAGATGCACAAATACTGAGATTTGGATTTATGTGGGATTATTTTGTTTCTGTATTATGCATCATGTTAATATCTGGCTGCACTTTGCAGTCCAAATACCCAGTTATTAATTTGTCTGGATTTCATAAACATTTTGTCTCTATTCTCCCCAATTTTGCTTTTAAAGGTTTTCAAAAGAGAAGCTCTCTCTTGGACATCAGCTTCTTAAGCTTGTGGCAGAATTTGCGTAGCTATGTATAACTGAGGTACAGATGCCACACTGGTCACTGAACTGTGTGAAAATCTGATACCGGCATTCTTGGCTTTTGGGCAGCAATTCAGTATTCTTGCACAAATTACTTGACTTTCTTTGCCTCATTTCCCCTGCTTTGTTATCCCTTTGACCTCAGGCCAAATGTTTCCAAGGTACCTGTCGATGGAAATCTCTTACCTGAAGTGAGAAAAGAGCAGAAGATACCTCTGAAGCAGTCGTACTAGAAAACATGTATTTGTTAATTCGACTGTGTTTTCCGTGGCGATTTTCCAGCTCTGCTTTTTGGATGACAGTCATTCTTAACACTGGCACTGCTGAACTCTGACATCACGGCACTCTCTGTGTTATGACATGGAGCAGCCGTTGGCACAGCTTCATTTCAAGACACGTGTCCTTTCCAGGAATACTCTGGCTGCCAACATGTGTGTTTGCTAAACACTTGGCACACATGAAATGTTGTAACGTACCAGATTTTCTAGCGGAGGCAGGAAAACAGCCATATGTCACAACACAGACAGTGATACGCTGGTGCTATCAAATGAAGGTGTGATGGAGCAGTCTCCTAGGTCTATCCAGCAAGAGTCCTAAGCAGCACACAGTCAGTCTGGAGGGCTACGCGAGTGAAGCCTGGTGAACTGGGCAGCAGGAGCTATTGGAGTCTTCCGGCAGCTTGCGGACATTGATGAGGCAACCCTGCTTGGACCGAAGAAGCAGTACATGCTGCCCCCTTGAGCCTCTGTAAAGCAGAGTCACGTTAAGGACTGGGAGGGTTTTACTACTGCGTTTTGCCTTGGAGAAGCTACAGGCCTGTAGGTATAGGTTGAACGACCTAGTGCACAATGATGTTTAACTCACAAAACTTCAATCTTCTCAGACTTTTCCAAATTTAAGTGGGACTGATGGTAGATGTTTTTGAGTGGGCTAGGGAACAGGAGAAGTTTGAAGGTGTGGGAAGTGGCTGCATAAATGCCTGCCTGTGAAAGGCTGTCATTCTTGAGGGTGGTCTGTGATGCGAGGAAGGTAGTAACACACATACCTCATCCCTGCTGTCACCGGTGTGTGTTTGGTACAGCAGGAACCTGAACTGATGTAAGTGTACACAGTGCTTGCTGCCCAAGCCTTAGAGAAAGATTATCTTGCTCCTGAGGGAGTGGGAAATTTTTGAGGGCTCCCATGGTCATGTTCCCTCTACAGCTGCCAAAATCTTTCTTGAATTTTTTTTTTTGTTTCAAATTTCTTTCTTCTACCATTCCCCTCCCAGCCTCTGTTAGCCACTCCATCCCCAAATCAGCTTTCAAGAGGATGTGCAACCCCACCTCGATGCTCTGTTCAGTCAGGCCACCTTGTGCAAATGTTCACTGGAGGCGGTGTGAACTTCTGCTGACCCCAGCCTGACTGAAGGCTCCACAGAAATGTGGAGCTGCGTTTGCCCCTCAAATGCGTTACAGAAATGTACATAAAGAATCTTTCTGGGTGACTGTGGTCAGGCTCAGTCATAACCTGAGTGTAGAAGAACTCAAACCACAAACCACCTTATTAATTAGATTTTTACCACTAACATAGATGAGTCCCATGTTTGATCCTCTGTTTAGTCAGTGCGAACAGAAACCTGGAGCCCTAATTGGTTAAGCTCTGCTCTGATCAGTTACACGAAACTATGTGAATTAATTTTATGTGAATCTCTCATTTGTAAGAAGTTTGAAAAGGCTGGAAAGAAGTCAAGAGAATGTATATGAAAACTTAACAGAACCTGGAGAAGATAGGACGGTTGTGCCTTCCTCTAAAACTTGGTCTTCAAAATTGATAAAACCATATAAATTTTGTGGACTGAATGATATAATACACGTGTAATACATATATGTATACCGGTCTACCAGTCAATTGACAGTTGGACTGAGGGATGTACTACGCAGCAGGATTTAACTGAAAAACTTGGTAAAAATTCAACAAGGTACTAGATATTAATAGAAATAATGTGAATGTCCTGCATATTTACATAGGGTTTTTTGAAGACTGAAAAGAATTGTTTCAGACTTTAAAGTCAGCTCTAACTTCTGGAGTTATGAATAAAATCTTCATAGTGGTAAATAGTCCTGCATGCAAATACTTGGAAATCTTGTTCTCTCCTGCAGCATGGGCTGCTTCTCAGGACAACTTGTATTGAGGCAGAGGCAGGCTGAGATGACCGTGTGAGCGGCTGGATGCTGCAGTGAGTTTGCAGCTCGGTGCCATATGATGGCATTGTTAAAACATAGCTTTTGTGATAGAGGTCATAGCAGTTCTGTCAGCTGAGCTTTTCTCCGTCCTTTTCAGAGCTGGTTTCAGCAGAAAGTTGTTCTTTGCAGAGCTCAGTCTTGGGGCCTGCCTTGTTCCCAGCACAGCTGTGACTCTCTAGACAAGTGAGCCACAGTCCCACGTCTTTCATCTCGTTAGTATTACTTGCGTTTTCTGACCACTTTTAAAAACAACAGGAAAACCAGTCCTAGATGTCTGCAGTGCTTTAAACAATACGTGCGCACTGCAAGTGTTCTGCTAAGGGATCACTGTGTTTGTGCCAAATACATTATGAATATTTATAATGGCTTTATTTTTTAAAGGAATACTACAGCAACGTTCACTGTACCTTGAGCAGAAACACCTTTAAGTAAGATAAACCCCTATAAGAAATGCAGGCCCTCTAAGATTTGTGGGTTGATAATACTTGGAGATCTCTGAAACAGGACTGATCAGGAAAGACTCTCATGTATGAGGCTGGATGTTTGAGATTTTCAAGCTGAATAAGGGCAAAGGAGTGGGGTTCGGTTCTTGCAGTTTTGGATTTGTACCCACTTGTGTAGTGAAGCGAGAGGCCTTGGTCTGGTGTCTGAAACGCCGTCNAGTAAGATAAACCCCTATAAGAAATGCAGGCCCTCTAAGATTTGTGGGTTGATAATACTTGGAGATCTCTGAAACAGGACTGATCAGGAAAGACTCTCATGTATGAGGCTGGATGTTTGAGATTTTCAAGCTGAATAAGGGCAAAGGAGTGGGGTTCGGTTCTTGCAGTTTTGGATTTGTGCCCACTTGTGTAGTGAACCGAGAGGCCTTGGTCTGGTGTCTGAAACACCGTTGTTTGTGTTGCCATTCAGAATTGCTCTCCTGAAATGCTTCTCCTGAGACAGGAGGGTCACCTTATTCCTGATTATTGTAGCTGGGCTGTGAAATCAGGAAAACCTATTTATCAGGACATAACTTTCTGCTATTCAGTGTGTGAATGTTGTTCTGTGTTTCTTTAAATTTTGGAGGCAAAAAATACTCATGTCAAGCTCTTGCCTACTCATTTTTGAGTTATGCTGTTTTTATTTGCCTTTCCATAAATGCGAACTGCTGGCCGTATATAATTTCCTGTACTCCCCCGTGTTTACCATGGCAATCAGCTACTCCGGTGGCGGGTACGCGCTAGGCGAGAGGAGAGTGTTGAGGCGTGCGAAGACTGGATTGGCTGCAAGTGAGGTAATGCGATGCAGTACAAATAGAGACGCAAGGACGAGGGCATATCCTGTCTGCAAGCCTCTCTTGTTTCTGCCTGTATGAACGGATGGGGCTACGCACATCTCTGGATAGTAGAGATGGACTTGCAGTTGCCAGGGTAGATCTATAATATTCTTCTGGCTACTTGACTCAGGCATAGAGAAAATTTTAGAATTTCCCCCTTAGTGTTGCATAATTTCTTAGTGTTATTCTCATTTTTAGAAGTTAGAGCAGCTGAAGGAAAAGGGACACTTGGCTGGGAAGAATCACACAGGAGGACAGAAGTGGCCAGAGCACAGGTGGGGACGTGTATTGCAGATGGGTTTAAAAGAGGGAAAGATTGCTTGACTGCTTTCATCAGGGAAGGATCTAGTTCAATGAAAAGGAGGATTTCAGCAAGTTTTGGTGGGTTTGGTTTCTTTGGGGTTTTTTTGGCCACCCAAATGTAGGTAATAAAATAACCTTTGGCTCCCACTGTTCTGTAAAGGAGCACTCTTCTGCATAATTAGTGACTTTGAGTCTGCTTTGTCAAGTAGAGCGTATTTATTGCATCCCTTGGCTGCAGGGCTGCCATTTTCTTTTTGCTTCAGCTTCACAAGAGCAGTGGGCTTGAGGGAACATCACCCAATTGCCTGAGCTTGCCCACGGGCCAAGGCAGCTGGCATGTGGGACTTGTGACATACAGCTAAGCAATTTTCTTTCTATCCAAGAGAGGGCACATTAACAAGGTAATTATAGCACATTACTTCAGCAGGGACGAATCCATTTTAATCCTTGAAGCATCCTAGTGAAGTAGATAAGTGAGTATTATTAGGCCCATTTTACAAAAGGAGAGACTGAATTAAAAGCCGAAATGATTTGTCCATGGCAAAAGCTGTAGTCTGTCTGAAGGGCAGGGACTAGAGGAGGGCCTGATTCACAGACCCTAGCAGGGAACCATTCCCACTTGATTTTGGAGACTTCTCCATTAGCTTCAAGCCACACCACTCTAGCTGAAGTGGAGGGAATTGGGGAACTGGATGCTTTTGTTCATTATGGTTTGCCACTCCATTTTTCTGCTGGGAAATTAATTGTAATATTGTTGGAATTTGTTGATTTGAAATTATTGATGAATCTCTCTTAGCGAATAAGCCCTGGTTTATGTATAGTTTGTAGACAGATCATCACAAATACGCAGAATTTGTACTGCTGTTAGAGACCCGGGTATGTCTTTGTACAGAAACAGTTAAAAAGTTGAAAAATGATTCTCTTCTCGTGGTGGTGATTTTAATTGTTTAATCAAAAAGACCACAACAGTTCAGAGTTGTGTTTTACCCGGAGAAGAAAGAGAGCCATTGTAAAAGACCAATTTTCATTGTTGTTGGTTTGCTGTTCAATTTGAGATTGTCCTAATACATTTAATTTTAAAATTTTTTTCAAGTATTTATTTTATCAACTATCAGTAGAATAGGAAAACCAGGGAAAGAAACCGTAATGAAGAGCCACTTGCAGCATATTTATTCCCCTTTAGTTTCCTACATCATCAGGGCAAAGTGTTAATACGCAGTTTATCTTGTGCTATAAGTCAAACAATCTTGTATCACTGACTGGATGTCTGATAGAGAAGTAGACTGTGATTTCTCAGTTTACTGGCAGCATAATCAAATGGAAAAACGTGCTTGTAACTAGGCATCATATTTATTTACTTATTTATGGTTGCATAGCAGGATTAGCCCTTGTTATCCCTGTGTTTGGCTCATAAAGGAACTAAACTTATTGTAGCTACAAGACATCAGTAGAGGATGTTACCCTTCCCTTTGCCAGACTAAACGTGTTTCTGCCCAGTGGTTGTAGACTTGCTGCTGCATCTGACGTTTAAATAGCAACTTCTCTATGAAATAACTTGTGTGACACGAACTGGGGGGTGTCAAACCAGTTCCTGAAAGGCTCAAGCCTTTATCGGAACGTTTGCCTTGCTCAATGCTTGGAGTTGTTGCTAACATGTGGAGTGGAGACTGGCTGGCCTGGGGGAGGAGGATTCCTTCCTAACTCTTTGGCCTGCTTCGTGGTCCTACATGGGCGAGTATTTGAGAGGTCATGATCTGTTACTGTCCTGACAACACCTTTCTCAGAGCTGCAGAGAAACTTCAGCCCCCAGAGCTGCCGTTCAGATCCATGCTCTCTTGCACTAGGTGATGTGCAAGGTCTGTGAGGATGTTTGCTGCAGCTACAGAGGAAGCGTGGAAGGGTCAGCCATGGGGCAGTGCCTTGAGCTGGGTACTCGAGCCCACACCGTGAGGATGCAAGCAGAAGAATGACAGACAGCTGCCCGGGCAATGCCCCAAGTCGTGTTTTTAGATTGTTCTTGCCCTTTGGCTAAAACAGCACAAGTATCCGAGGTCTGTGATGGGAGACCTGAGCGGGTGAGATGTTGTCACAGTTTAAAGCTGGGCTGGCTATTAAACAGATGGCAGATGCTCTTTGTTAACCCCCTCCTTCCTCAAAAGGGGGGAAAAAAAGAGACTTACGTGTTGGAAAAGTTAAAACAGCTTTAAGGTAACTACAATAATAACAGTAATAGAAAGAATAATAATGAAATATATACAAATATATATAAAACCGATGTCAGGCTTCCGCCTCACTGACAATATGCCCAAGATGCTGCAGGGCACGTCCCAGGAAAGTCCCAGACTGTACTTAGCCACAGGCAGGAGCTGGATACAGGAATGCACAGATCAGGATCGAAGGGAGAAGAATCGGGCAGAGTCCTCCTCTGATGCTTGAGTAAGGAGCTGGGCAGAGCTGCAGAGCAGTATCCTGCCACATCACCAGGACCTTGCTGGCAGCCCCATGCTGGGCTGAAATAGGCTCCTGGCCCATGGATGTGGGCAGAAGCACCAGGTGAAGCTGCTTAGGGCTGTTAAAGCCCATGAATGCCCTCAGGCCCTGGCCATAAAGGGAGAGGGAGTGACCCTTGTGATCCCTCAGTTTCTTATTGAGCATGATGTGTATGGGATGGAATACTGCATTGGGTCAAACCAGGACAGCTGCTCCTCCAAGTTTCATTCCAGCATCTGAAAACTCAGTGAGAGGTGTGTTCATGGCTCACTGCCTCTTCAACCCAGTGTGACCCAAACTTTGCCTCTAGTCTCACTTTCTCCTGTTTAAGCTGTGTGGGATCTCCCTTTGCTTTCTCAGAATGTCACAAGGCTGTCTTAGGGCAGTGGTGACCTACTCATTTCTGATACAAAATAAAATCAGAGGTTAGGGTTGTACAAAGAGAAAACTGAAATACCTATGAAATCTAGCATGTGATCATGATGTCTTTCCTTAAAATGTCCAATGCCTGAGCCTCTGAGCCTGTAGAGAGTGTTTGCTTAGCACTGTAAGGTAGTGTAGGACATCATCTGTGAAGGCCTACATACTCTCCACCCCAAATTTGTGCCTATAAGGTCAGCAGGAGCTCGTCATGCTGCAAGTGAGAAGTCCTTTATTATTAGCACATTTGGATCTTTTGGGTTTTAGTTCAAGGAAATATTTTCCTCCGTATTTCTTTGCTTTCTTGATTAGTTGTTTAAAGTACCCCTATTTTTTTTGTAATTAGCTTAGCGAAGACTCATTTATGCAAGTGATGCAGAGTCAAGAATGGAATGAGAAGAGGGATCCAGAATACTCTGATTTTTCTGTTTTGTTGTGACACTTGGTCTTATTTCTGGGAGGTGGACCCTGACAAGTGGGTGTGTGGTTCCTGAAGAGTTTTTGTTTAATACTGAGCAAAACTCAGTATTGTTGCTTCGCAATGCTATGGTCAATTTACCTTATAACACTTTTAAGTGAATTGATGTCAGAGTCTTAAAATTTAGAAAGAGATGGTAAAGTGACTTAACCATGTCCATACATCAGGTTCATGCTAGATTTAAGATGAGACATGACAGAAATCTTGTAAAAACTCAGATGTCTGAGATCTGAATTCATGATTCAGGCCTTCAGAGCTCTGCTCTCAGTGTCAAGGTGGTCTGTCTTCAGCAGTCGCATATCAGATTGCAAATGTCTTGCTCAGTTTTTCTTTGAGCATTTATCTTGATCATGCCTACTTTTTGTTCCAATACATTAGAATCTCTGAGGACTCTAAGGATAATGTGTTTTATAATTTACAAATATATTTGCTTTATTTACTGTAAATTAATAGGATTTTTATTTTAATACATGCTTTTTTTTTCTTCCTCTGTGATAAGCTTATAGAATTCTCATTGGATTTGCAAGTACTGAAATAACGGATACTGTGAGAATATTTTATTTTCTGGGTCTTTGGATTGAGTTCAACCCCTGCTGTGCTATTAACATAGCTCTTTCACCAGCTATAAAAATCAAAACAAATGCATATGAAACTATGTAAGATTCTGTTCCTCTTCTGTTTTATAGAGACTGAAATACCTGCAGCAAGACAGAATCATACCTGAGAGTCTGGGTTTGAATTAAACCCCAGAGTCTCTGGCTGCTCTAATCACCTAGTTATGTAAAATGCAGTTTAAATGGAGAGAAGCGTTTTTGCTTGTGTTGTGGTGACAGTTCTGGCCCTGGTCTGAACCTGCAACTGCAGATAGTTGTGGGAGTGGATGAAGTTAATTGACAAGTCAGCTTGAAAACAAACGTTTTTAAGATTAAGAACTAATTAAAACTTGGAGGAGTTAAAGGATAGATGGAGAGGGGTGAAATGGTTCAGCTGTCCCCAGACTGTCATGAAAATGGCTAATGCATATTAAATGAACATTCTGAAGCCTGCTAGCTGGAATAGCTGCATCGCTTTGCGTGTGTTGGGATAGCAGTTCGCAGTTTGCTGTGGATAGTACCAGCTGGCATCTAAAGATGCTGTGTCAGGGCACCATGGGGGCTGGCAGCTCGCTGGGGACTGGGAGCCGTGGGGTTGGCTGGGCAGGGGCTTTGCCAGCCGGGGCATCTCCCACTGCCTCCAGAGAGGGAACTGAGCAGGCTGGGGAGAGAGCAGGGCAGGAGGGCGCAGCCCCCGGCCCAGTCTATTAGAATAGTCAGGACCCTGACTTGCTGTCCTTGTTGGAAATCCTTTTCTTACCAAGACAGACTCCCTTTGCTGAGTCTCCTGCTTGTTTTCCTCTTTGATAGTAAGTTAGTAGTATCCAAAATAGACCACTGTATCCAAAAAGAGCCAATGTTGCAAGGACCTCTATCTATGTAGTGATTGAATTAGATTTAGGAAAGAGGAGCTTCCTCTGTCCGTAAGCCCTCATAGAACTGAGCTGTTTGCAAGTCCCCATTGCAAGCCTGTCCTGTCCAACCACAACAGAAGAAATTCTTCGTGTTCTACTCTCTGCAGCAACCCCCAGAACATGCTCTGACCAGTTTTGCACCACAAGGGCTCAGTCTTGATGTGTGCTTCAGATCAGTGGTGCAGGTTAGGAAGTGATTGCTTATGGTAAGGCACTAAATGTGTTTGTCTCCTAGGTTCTTACTGATCATGGTGGAAATGTATTGCTAACTTGTAACTAAACGATAGGTTTCCTTCACAGTGTGCAGCTCTGGAATACATTGCAATACTTCTAGGTTTCCTTATCCCTGTGTTTATTTGCATCTTGCCTTTTTTTTGTAGGCTGTATTCTAGTGGGGTTCTAAATTTTGTCTTCATTTTATGCTGCCACTCAGAGGTTTGTATGAGGTCTTGCTCAAGGCAACTAGGGTTAGGAGGGTCACAAGTAAAATGCCCACTTTTTTTCTGTGGAATATATTCCCTTGTATTGTTACTCAACAGTGGAGGAAACGAAAAGGATCTTGGAGCAGTCTGAGAGTGGGGTGGGGTGTGGAGATTTGACTAATCTTGTCTCTGTTGCTCTGCCTGTTAAACATGAGTCTTGCTCTTATGGGATTTGTAAACAGTCGCGGTTAGGAATTAGGCTAATAAAGTCTGTTGTGACATGAAGGCTCCCTTCATTGCTTGTGCTTCCTCGTGACTATGTTTTAGTACTCTGCAAAACATAATACCCCTTCCTGGGACATTATGGAATAGGAAAGGAGAGGCTTCAGTGCTGAAGGCTTGCAAGTGGAGGACCCAACCTTTTCTGGCTCTGCAGTAGATTGACTTCATGACCTTTGAACAGGCAAGGCATGAGAAGCGCTCAGCACCAGAGGCACAGAGATCTGAAGATATGTTCCTGAATAGTGGAAACTGAGGCCAAATTTTTATAGAAAGCTGGCTACAATACTGGGCTCTGACCTTCTCAAATGTCTACCCCTTGGACTTACATTCTGATGAATTGAGCTGTCCCAGCTTCTGTTCGTATTTGGAGTATTGAAATATTAAAAGTTGGGTTCTGGTTTGATTTGCAGAAAAACAGACCTGCTTTTGGAAGAGTGAAGTAAACCATTCCCCCATCAGTAGTAGGAATCGGATATAGGAGTGCCATCACCAAAAGCAGCAGCTCCTTGATGCTAGAGCTAAAAGAGTGGGGCTCTGTGAGTGCCATTGATGAATGACACCTAGGAGGATGACAGTAAGGGAGTTATTTCCTTAGCACTATACCGGTGTGCTATAGACAGGCAAATTAAGGAATACTAGTTTGCAAAAGTTTGTGTTGAAAGTATGGCATTTCTCTTACTTCTTCCATTGGATATTTTAATCTGTTTTGTATTGCTTTGAACAAATAAGGTCATCCTTACCTGCTTTCAAGTGTGGTTTTCTGGAGATGAGGGACTTAACTATTACAGGCCTCAATATTCTTCTATGCAAAATGGAAAAATTCATATTAACCAGGCAACTGAGCCTGGATCTGCTGCCTGATCAACACTGCAAAAGTCTTCTAAGAGTCTTGGGAGGGGCAGTAGGCAAACACAGGGGGAAATAGTATAGTGGTTTAAAAAATACCAGTTTCCAAGGATGCTGATTGTCTTGGATGTGTCTGCCCTCTTAATTAATTCTTACTTTTTAGTCAACCAGCATTGCCAGTGAAACACTGGTGGCTTTGGTGACATATGGAGCATAGATTTGATTCTCAGCTTGTGCTATATGTGTGCAAATGGAGCCAAATATGACATACCTATTTTTCGGTGACTGGACTCAAGGCAGTAGGCTGTAGAAAGGAAGATGATGGCTGTTGTGGATTTGGGGAAGAGAGAGTTGGGAAAATAAAGATGCAAAGAAATCCAGAGGTAGATACATCTCTCTTTCTTTCCCCAAAACTTAAGTGCTAGTTTTGTCTGCCAGAAAGCTTTCCACAAAGCATCCCTAGGGTGTTAGAAATCAATATTTTTGTTTAAAAACTGTTCCTGAATAAATATGATCTGTCTCTAGCATGTAACAATTAGGTTCCTTTTACAGCTTTGTTGCCTTATTTTCTTTCTTAGCTGATGGAGTCGTTGGGTGTGGGGAATGTAGTTACAGGAATTCATTGCAAATTCACTTGCTCTTGTGAATGTATTCTTTAACTTGAATGGGACAATTTAGCAGGTCCTGGAATGAACTGACTTGTACTGTATAAACTAAGTCTAATCACAGGCAGCACAGTTCTACAAACTCCTTGAAATGCCCACAAGGTTGTTTGTAAGAGCACTGCAGCATAATTTCCCTCTTGCTTTCCCATTTGTCTCAAAGACTGCTCTGTCAATGTGCTTGTCATAATCTTTTGCTGACCAGAAAATACATTGGAACAAAACCTCCTCTTTAATCTTATGGCAAATTTTTCTTCCCTTTGGCTTCCCTGACTCATTGAACCCAAAACTAGTGTCATTGACCCAACAAGCCAAGAAGTTCATTAGCATTCGTATTTTCAGTCATCTAAATCAGCTGTTTATTTCCACTACTGTTTGCAAAATTCCTTTGGACTACAAAGACAACTTTGATCAGGCACTCTGAACTTAGGCATCCCCCAGAGGAAAAACAAGATCCCGCAAGTCAAATGGCAGTCTGTTGCTCAATGTGGTGCTTAAGATAGTTTGGTATTCAAAAGCAAAAGATCACAAGAGCAGAGTGAAGTTAAAGGAAGGCTTAGTATATAAGCAATCCAGGCGTATTTTTTTTTTTAAATGTGACAATCAGAAATTTTGACGAAACCACTAGTCATCAAGGTAAAAGATGCACGAAGAGTTATGTTGGACTACTACCACAGAGACGTGGAAGGCTAGCAGATGTCAATCATGGGAAGGATCAACAGCATTGTGCCAATTAAATGACACCCAAGGGGTTTCTTTAGAATCTACTTTCAGAAGTTTTGTCAGGTTTCAGAAGGCCCAAAGTGGTGAAGTTACTTTCCACCAGAAAACATTAGAGTAAAAGGCTCTGATGAGAAAGTGTCAAGGTATGGATATGTTCCTACTAGGAGATGTGAGGACTTGACTTAAGCATTAATATAATGAAGCACTTTGACCCTTTATTTTTACTGTCTCTTAACATGGAGCATGGGAGGGCTGGGCAGGGCTTGAGAAACAGTGACTTTTAAATGACATCTAAGAAATAAATAGAATAAATTAAGAAGGCAGCTCCATAGTCAGGCACTGGAATTTTCTGCACTAGCAGACCACTGGAAGTGAATGCAATGGGTCGTTGGAAGGCACTGCACTTTTTACAGTTATTAAAAAAGTATTTTTCTAGTTTAGTGTTTGCGTATTGTGAAGTTTATTCAATATGTGATGCTGGACAGCATGAACAAATAAATGAGAAGACTCAAAAGCCGTGGGAAAGCAAGGGGAGCGGAAAGGAGAGGAAAAATGGAAAAGAGGACTCTCTAAGCTAAAAAGCAGCAGCAAATTTGTATTTTAAAAAGTTGAGAATACTCAGTGTTGCTGCGTTCCTTGGTGTTACTTTTGTATCACTATATGTTACTTCACTTTCAGGTGCATTGAGATTAAATAGCAAAGGAGATGAGACACTCCACTGCAAATCAGAATTGAGCTTTGTATCTTCTACTTGCAGCTTCTTAGCAAAGATGTTTAAGTCTTTGTTCCTTGACAGTCTGGATGTTTGGGCGAAAGGGATAGGACAGAGACTGGGATAGTTTAAGGGAGCTGTAAGGTTTATATTTTGAGGAGCATGATCCAAGGATGGGGTAGGAAGCTTTAAATTGGAATTCATGACAAATGTAGATAACAAAACACCTGAAGAGCAACTCCTTCCTGAAAAGCTGAAAGCTCTCAGTCTGACATCATCTCTGCCTCATAAATTCACCTTCAAGGAGTAAATGTCCTCTGGGCATCTTCGTCCTTAGTCATAAGCATTAAACACCAAACAGTTATTTTTGGTATCATGATAGCTGATGTAGAGGTGAGGCTTCCTGCGAGCTCAGAGTCTAATATTAGAGTATTCCCTTGTAGTGCTAGGGAATTTTGAGATCCTGGAAGTGCTCTTGGTACCCGTCTTAAGGCTGTGATTTTCTTTGGCATCCCATTATCCTTGTCATCTTGAGTGGGATTATTGATCTCTTTTTCCTGTTTATGTGTTTAGGAGGATATATCTCAGCAGATCTGCAGCTTGAGTATTCAGAGGCTTACAGAGAAGTATGGCTCCATTGTTCTGTGCCCGCATCCAACCTGCGTGATAAGCAGAGCTGTGCAAATCAGCCCTTTTGTGAAGAGTTAGGGTGGACAGTTAGGATATGCTAGCAAGACTTTTATCATTGTAGTTTGGGACTGCACAAAGTACCATCCTGTCTGTCTCCAGGCTGGGCCACCTGGTTGTCTCTACTAATCGGCTGTGCGTGGTTGGGAATGTTTCCGGGTACTGAGGCTGGCTATTGCAGGATGGTCTGTCTGTGCTCATAAACATGCAGACCAGAGTGGTTGTATGCAAACTGGGTACTGGGAATGGTCACGGGCAAATCTTTAGCTCCTGAGATGTGCTCAGGAATTTTTTGGAAAAGTGCTAGTTAAAATGAGAAAAAAATGTATCAGAGACTGTTCTAATAGTTTAAAATTGCAAAGTACCATGTTTCAAAGTCTGGGAGTACTCCCAGGCTTCACTTCATTTGTTAATGTAGGTATAGTCTATCTGTTTGACTTTCACCGCATCAGTCTCTCCAGTGTTTCTAAACCCCATTCACAAGTCATTAAGTGAAACAAGGCCCTCAAGGAGTGATAAACATCTTGCTGATAAGTGTAGGTAGACTGAAAATACTCCTGTTGGAACTCAACTGTTTGGCTCTGGTGCTGTGCATGGTCAACACTTCGAGCAGGCAACTTTCCTCATACTGGTGTGACTGGGATGCCACTGGGGAATGGGAGACGGGCTGTCCCAGACACTGCGGTTATGCTGCTGGTGGGTCTAAAGCAACAGTGTTTGAGATCAAATACAAGAGTCTGCTAGATGCAAGGTTTGAAGTTGCCACCATTAAGTAAATAGTGAAGGGAGAGCCCAGTGCATCTTCTCCCTTGAGAGACCTTGTATTAAGAAGGCAAGAAAAGGAAATGGAATGTCTTTTGTTTGATTCCAGTTTGCTGCGTAGCTGTATTCTGCTCATTTCCCTGGAGGGAATATCCTTATATTTAAAGTAGAAAAATGGTGAATAAAGCTTTTTAGGTCTCAACACCCATGTTTGCCAGTAGCTCGCTACGTAAATCTTGGTGGGAGAGAGGGACAAACCCTGTCTCATTGTGCCTTAGGTTCCTGATTAGTATTTTAGGGATATTAATGCTCCTCAACCTGCTTATATGGTCTTTGAAAGGCTTAGTCCATCATTGCTTCCAATAGCCTTAGAGTCACTGCTGCAGAGGTGCTAGAGAATAGCGGAGGATTGCCATCATAGTTGGGGGACAGAGCACGTAGGGACGGGAGAAGGGCAGAGGGGTGAGGGGGCAATCACTGGAACCCGTGAAAGTCAAAGCACGGCACATATGCTTGGCTGTTGGCCCCTCTGCATACTAACAGGGTGTCTGAAATGGCTGTCTCAGTGGTGCTTGCACGGATGCGAGGGACCTGCCCTCCCCTTGCTTGCGTTTCTCCACTGTTTTTCTCTGTCCTTCGCTCCCACTGCTCTGTGGCACTTACTGCCTCCCCCCTCGTGCACGCACCCCTCTGCTCGCAGCCAGGTTCATCAAAAAACAAGCAGGTCTCCATGGTAACAGGCAGACAGCTGAAAAATGGCAGCTAAATGCAGCTGCCCCTCATTTAATACCGACTCTGGCACTGACAGAACAGATAATGGGCAATAACACACCATTATGCTGCGGGGAAATGAAATGCTTCAGCAGACGCCTGTCATGCTGCAGGGATTTATTTGTTACTGTACCAGCAGAGATTTCTCTCCCCTTCTGTCTATCACTTTCTGTCATTCCCTCTTCTTTTCCTCCTTCTTTTTTCCATTTTCTGTCTATTTCTGCACTTGTCCCTTCTTTGCTTTCTGCTGTTTGTTTCTTTTACTACTTCTTTGTTTTAGTCTGTTCCCCACTATCTTTTCTCTTATCTCTTCTATCGTGTTCTCTCTTACAATCGCACCGCATTTCTTGTTCCTCATGTTGGAGTATGCTGTGTCTGAAGCCCGAGAGCTCTGTGATGCTCCAACCTTTTTGCTTCTTTCAGATTTTCCATTTTATTTCCACTTTAAACCTACTTCTCTCTTCTGTCTGTGTGCACATGTCAATATGAGTCTAGTAAGGACGGCGTTTGCTCGATGAGCCTTCAGCCAACATATATCTGTGGGCTGTGTTTTAATTTGACAAGTATAACACAATGTAATGAAAGTTTTTGGTGGAAATGTAGAGGAAAGTGCTAATGAAAGGTATGTTCTCCTGCTGCTTCCGATGCCACAGTTTGTGTGCTTTATTTTACAGCTGGCCACAGAGTGCCCAGAGGCTGGGTAGTTTGTATCTGCATTGTGGATCATGTTGGCTTCCAAATGGTTCCTAATGCTGTTACTCTTTCACGTCTTAATTATCTAGGGTTAGTTTTGCTTTGTGATTGCTGTGGGGTTAGTTTTTATAGGTGTCCTGCTTGTGCAAATCTGAAGTGTCACAGAACCAGGGGCACTGATAATAGCAAGTGGTCCTTTCGGATCTTGTAAGACCTGTCCCTCCACAGATGCAGCTTTGAACTAAGCGATGAACTTTCACGTACTTACCTTTTAGCTGGAATGAATCAAGGCCTGTGAAACTCATTGCTTTGACTCAAAGGCTGCTCTGACATCAGCAAAGGGCTGTCAGTGTGGATGTTGTTCATACAGGCAAAGCATGCTCTTTTCAGTACAGCCTATTTCCTCTGCGTCTTCAAGCAAAGAAATCCTCACAGACATAGTCATGTGGGTGTAGCTGCATCTATGTGAGTGACCTTTGCTGGTTGTCAGTGTCCAGACATGCATTTGATGGGTAGAGTAGGGGGGCTATAGCATCATTTTCTCCCACAAAATGTACACCATCTGTGCAGTGTGCATTCCTAATCGTGCAATGTGGCAGAAGCCTGGCAGCTGCCCAGTCCCTACATGCTGCAGTTAACATCGTAGCTATGTCCAGGATCACATCGCTTCATCTCTGCCTAATGTTGGTGTCCTGGAAAACTTGTGTGATGCAGAACCTGTTCGAGGCCTTGCTTGTGCCTGGAGGGCCTTATTGACCTAGGCATGGAAAGAGCTCATTTGAATACAGCTGTCCTTTGTAAATTCTTCTGCTAGTGTGCCTGGTCCCTTATCAAAAGAAATCATACCAGGAAAGTTGTATTTTCTGCAAGTGTAATGATAACTGCACTCATGGTTTTGTCATTGATATGGTGATTACAGGATATGTTGGATATTTTTTTGTACACCAAACTGATACATCTGTGCCATTAAATCTTAAGGTAAGAGCAGGCCTACATTCTGTAAGTGATGTATTTATACACATTGTACCATATGGACCTACAGTGGGATCGTTCTTCTTTTCCCTAAGTGTGATGGAGTCAGCAAATCTAACTAAGCAGATTCTTAGAAAGTGAGTTTTGCAAGGACTCGATGCAATACGGTTTTAAGCAGTACAGAGCTTACAGACTCTCTTGTTATTCTACCATGGGATTCCTCTAACCCAACCTTTGATAAAATACATTGGTCCTGTTTTGCAAATCATCTACATTTTTGGTACTTGGCTAATTCCTAATCTAAAATTCCAGGGCTGTGGAGTAAGGGCCCATTGCTTGGATCTTAGCAGTTTCCCCGAAATGTTTACACCTCTGAGTAAAATCTGTACAACGACTCCTAAGTTCTCCTAGCTAGCCAGCTCTTGCTATAGTTAATGATAAGTGAATATGGGAGGAATCTTTACTACAATACAGGTAAGATAATAAATGCTAGAGGAAAGGAGGTAATGAGAAAGAACGAAAGACCCCTTTGGCTTATGTCCTTGCACGCCATCATATCTCTGCAAAGGAGCTTATTTAACTGAAATATTTCCAGAATGTCAGCATACACCCTACATACATGATTTTCTTTTTATTTATTTATTTTTATTTATACACTCTTTATTTATTTATTTATTTATTTTTATTTATACACTGCAAGCGTAGAGCATGTTCCTCAGAAGTCTTGTTAGAACTCACACATGAAACGGCCAACTTTGAGTCATCAGAGCTTGATGTGCAGTTGATTGCTAAAATATCATTCATCCTCACTGATACTTTGGTTATGTTCCAATAGACTTTGGGAGTAGCTCTTGGGTGGCTGTGGGTTTCTCAGTCTTTCATTATTTTTCCCAGCACCTTTAAAATTGATCACTGTTGTAATATATTAAAACAGTGGGAAGCTGATTTCCAAGGAGCTTAGTGGATTTTTTGCTTTAGATTTCAAAAGAAGCAAGTTGGAGTCCAAAAATCCTTAATTGATGTCATTCCATCTACCTCTCTGAAGCTAGGAGATTTTTAGATATAAACCCTGTTCAGAGCTATCTCTCCGCAATTGAAATACCAGTGCACTGACCCCCATTTCAGCTGCATGCCCTGCCAGCTTCTTGAGCCGATGCTTATTAATGAAATAAGCAAACACAGAAGCATCTGGGGTTTTATTTTACTTTTTTTCTTTTTCTTTATTTTTTTCCCCCTCTCTCGACAAACCTGCAGTCATTAAGTGCCGTCGTGAGAGGAAACGGCTTGTTAAAAAGAAAAGCCCTGATTTTTTTTTTTTTTAATGAAGAATACCATCAGGAACAGGCTATGATTAATACACATAATTGAAACAAATTGCAGCTAACTGCAGAAAAGCATCTCCCAGCTGTTGGCAGAAGGAAATTGCTGACAGCCTTTTCCCATTCAATGAAAAAGAGAGAGAGAGAAAGGAACCTTGCCCAGAACCTGTAAATACACGGGCAACGCTTGCGCGTGCATGTACAAAAGCACTCACGCAACCAACGTGCATGTATGCCGTCATGCCTGTATGTTTGCATGTACATGTATGTCACATGTGCAGGTGCAACCCCGACTGCTGCATGCATTTGTAATGTCTATACCTCTATGTACATAGGATTCTTGCATGTCTGTATGTGCCTGCTTTGCTGAACATACCGCGTGCCCACATGCGGCGTGACAGTAATGTCAATTTAATGAGAACTGCCCTGGAGGCACTGTCTGCTCCACCAGAGAGAGGAGGCTCCAGCTGCGTATGTGCTCGCACACGTGAAGTTGTGTATTCACATGTGAAACAAGAGAGCCTACCTTCTACAGGGAGCCCTTCCTCTGGCTTTGTCTTGAAGGGGATAAGGCTAGGCTCGTTTTTGGCTTTTAAAATGTTTTCCATCAGTACCCTGATCTTCTGTCCCTTTCACCTTTTTTTTTTTTTTCCCCCTCCACCCTCCCTATCCATCATTAACAGCTGAAATAGAAAACACTTAGATGCAGAAGATGAGTCGGAAGCTAGGAGAGTCATCTTTGACTGAAATGCTATACAGATGGCTAACGGATGTGCATCAGAGCCTTGCCTGGTTCAGAAAGTTGCTCTGGAGAGGAATTTAATATCCATAGTTCATTCAGTTCCTGGCTTCTGCTAAGACAATCGATGAGTGTGTCGTATTGATTGTTTTGTGGTACGGATTTGTCACGTATGGATCATTTATAACTGGCCCATCCAGTGATCTGCTCCCACACAGCCGTGTGGTTGTTCCAAAGCAGGCAACCCATTGCACTGAGTGGGCCGCAGGAATGCTGGTGAGCTGAAGGCGTAGTTAGAGACCTCCAGCAGATTGTTAGTGAGATCTAGCAAATTGGTTGGCAAAATCTGCGTAGAAGATGATGCTCTAATATTTACTGAACATACTTTCTTGTGGTCATCTGTTGATTTAATTATCTGAGCTTCTATTGGCCATTTTATAAGGGCGTTTTTACTTAGTTAGAATCAAGTAGAAACATCGAGTCTGAGTTATTTCCCATGTATCTGCCTTTAAAGCTGATTGCTATGGTGTGATGCCAGATGGTAAAAAAAAAAAAAAAGTTCTGCCTGTTGTGGTTCTGCCCATTGAAATAAAGCTGTGAAGCCTGTTTGTAACCACACGCATATTATAAGTGTTATAAAAATAACCTGCTTGAACTGGTCCCTAATCTGTTATTCCCCCTCCCTTTGTGCTGGTTTGCACTGTAAACACATCAATATGAAGTGGTTAGCAAACAAACATTCCTTTATCAGAGGTGTATGTCGATCCCAATGGAAGCTTAACAGCTCAGGCAGGCAGATGCAGCAGTAGGGAAATAACTGATAAACTCAGATGTTACAGGTTATGGATTGTGTTTATGAGTTAGTGATTCATAGAAGATGCAGCCAAGGGGTGAAAGGGGGCTGGAGCCATTGACATTTGAAGTTCAACTGGGGAAATGGTGCGTTCATCTTTAGCGCTACCTGGGGAGCTTGGGAAGAGTCCCAGAACGTTTTAGTGAAAAACTCGAATGCTGGAAGTATTTAAAATAATACCAAGTGGGTGGTGCTGGAAGGGAGGTAGCTGACTGAGGCTATTGCCATAATAACAAATCACTCTGAGGCAAGCTAGACCATGAATTTACCTATTCCAAAACAACTGCCTGGGTACACTTGTAATTCTAAGGGAAAGCAAGCTAACCTAGCATATTGACACTAAGATGTGAGCTGCCTTGCATTTACTGAAGGGTAAGGCGATGCATGTGGGCAGCTACCATGAAGCAGCTGATGTGATGTGTTCTACACACTTGCCTGTTGCACAGAAACACGAGCATCCAGCCTCTTAGTCGGGGTCACTGCTTGACGTGCAAAAGCCAAGTCTCCCATTGCTGTCATTTCTTTTTGCCCCTTTAGACTCCCATTGCAGCTAAGAAAGATCATATACCCAACTGCATTTTAGTCCTCAGTGGTTATGCGGTGTTGATGCACTCAAGATACAGTCTGCTCTAGAAAGAGCTCTGTTGGTTGTAGCAATTTCTGTCTTTTACAGAGGTAGAAAAGCAGGCAGCACTGGAGTCTGAGGCTCGTGTGCCTGCAGGGCTGCAACACCTTGAAAGACAGGCAGCACTGGCCACACTACCCGCGTCCTTCCTCACAGCCTGTTGTGACTGACGCTTGTGTGACTATCAGAAATCGTAGTTGGTTGATGATTACAGTTCCTGTCAAGGGTCATTTTCTTCTTTTGGGGCCTGCTGGCCTCAGTTCTGCCGAACGAAGCAATTTCAGCACATACTTAGAAACCACGCTAGAATCACCCAGCGCTAAAGGTGCTTTATGGAGTTTGCTACAGTTCTCGTAAGAGCTTGAAAATGAGTTCTTAATTCACCTCCATTGAGACACAGAATCATAGGGGCCAACAAACTTGTTCCACCACATGCTATGAAATCTTAAGGTCAGCACTAACATTTGGTTTACTGATATCTCTGCAACTTGGGAACTTTTCTCAAGAAAAAGATATTTAATGAGGCTTCTTTATTTTTTTTTTGTCCAGTTGCCTGAGTGTAAGGATAAAACTGCATATATATGTATATATAGATAGAGCAATTATATGAATTAATATAATTATATATAATTTAATCTCTTTTATTTTTCTTAGCTCTGCAGAACCAACACAGTTCGGAGAAATTAAGTTATACCTTGTTCTGACATGTATTAACAGAATAGCTTTTAAAATTATAATGTCAAGGCCAAATTCTGCCAACAGTCCTCCTTCAGCAGCCCCAGAAGAGATCACGGCATTATGAAGGTATGAGTAGAACTTGGCCTGCCAAAATCCTGTTGCTAGACGTAGTGTGCAAAAAGATCCCAGCTTGTCTGTGACTCCACAAAGTAGTGGCAGAGCTAGCAGTTACAGGGACAAAAAACCACTTATTTTTATTGGAACTGAGCACATTTGACCAGATAGCTGTCAAGAGACAATTAACCTGGAGGCTCTGGAGGTTACTTTGGTAACATCTGTTTTCAGAATTGTCTTGTGTTTTAAAAATAGAGATCCTTTCCACATAGCAGGGGCTTCACTGATCCCTCACCCTGGCACTGTACAAGGGTACATGAGGGTTTGCCCTGTGGGTCTTGACCAAAACTGCCATCCCTCGTTCCCAAAACCTCTGACCAGCTTTCAGTTCCAAAACAGCAAGATCCCAGTGGCAGTGGGTTAATGGAGTTGTTGAAGTATGGGGAGCAGCTTGAAGAGGGGCAACCCTTCATTAAAACAGGACTTGGAAAATATTTATAAAATGTACAAGTTCCGCTGTTGTTTAGATTAGACTAAGAGTCTTTGACACTTAAAACAAACCCCAAAACACAAACCCACAGAAATCAAGACCCTCCCGGGCAAACTCATCTCCCCGAAAACAGTGGCAGCGCCTTTCTGGACTGAGAGAGAAACACCCGTTTTTCAACAGTAGTTGTAATACAAGGGCTGTGTCAGATTTCTTGCAGGGAGATTTGAAGTCTTTTTTACAGCAGCTGGGCTTTGCTTGTAAGAGTAAGAATTACATCAGTTCTGACCTTCAAGCAACAGGCTTAGGAAAAACAACATGAACACAGATACCAGCATGATCACTGGCTTGCATCCAGCTGTATACCTTCGCTGATTACCATAAAATTACTCCCAATTTTTATCAGGGCCAGTGGTTTCAGAGTTTGGCTTATAGTACAGAAGAGAAGCACTGATATAGCTGTTGTTTTTAATTTTCTTTTTAGTTGAAACCCATTGTTGATAACTTGTGCAAGGCTTTAATAAGATTGTGCTACCCAGTAGCTTGAACTAATGGAAACAGCTGGGCTCATTCTTGGTGCTGCCACATCAAGATATGAAAGTTGTTTAACTGATGATACATAGTTGCTAATTTTGAGTGGACTGATACAGTAGGTGTGATCTGTTATTCCAAGTAGCATAGGTAATTTTAGAAATTTAAGAAAACAAGTGAGCTAATAACTATTTTAAGAGACTTACAGTATACACTAAGGATTAGTTTTTATTGCATTGAAATAAATGCATATAATATGCATCTATCAAAAGACTACATGGAAATAGCCAAGAAACAATTACAATCGTGTGTAACTTTTTCAGTTGAATACGAAAAGCCTCCACCATAAGGAAATTTTTATTTTCAAAATCTTGTTGGTTTGGTGGAGTTTGAAGAGATCTTGTGTATTTCCAGTGATTAGCTGGAATATTTTTGCCTAAGTACCTTTTCTGGTCGTCAGCATCTTTACCGGATAGAGATGCTAAACTGAAACGTGTTTTGCACTGCTGTTGAGCTTCCCCCACTCTCTGACCTCAGATGACTTTCTGTACCTCTTAACCCGCTCCTATTCCTTGCTCTTGCCTGGATTACATGTAAAAATCTTCAAAAGTGTGCTTAGTTTTCTGTAAGTGCCTAGATGAGGTAGATACTGTGTCCAGATGACTTTTGTGGAGCTTCTGGCAAACTTATTCTGTGAAATTTCCTCAGTGACGTGTAGCTCCCGTTCTGTACATACAGGGAGTTACTAAGATGGAAGAGCATGTCTGTTTTAGAGCCTCTGTTTTTGTAACGTAATAATAGTAAAAAACGCAAACCATTTGATAATAGTAGGCTGTGTTGCCTTTTGCACATACAGAGAGACTACTGCGCCGAAGATTGACATCTGCTTTTTCAAATTAGCATGGGAATTCTGTGCGCCAAGGATTTGCTCTTGAAATTTGAGATACGTTGTTCTAGATCTTCAAGCATGTTGGTAGCATGCAGCTGTTACAGNGCAAACCATTTGATAATAGTAGGCTGTGTTGCCTTTTGCACATACAGAGAGACTACTGCGCCGAAGATTGACATCTGCTTTTTCAAATTAGCATGGGAATTCTGTGCGCCAAGGATTTGCTCTTGAAATTTGAGATACGTTGTTCTAGATCTTCATGCATGTTGGTAGCATGCAGCTGTTACAGAAAATCCTGTTAGCGAAGAGAGACTTCAGCAAATGCAACGTGTATGGTTTGCCCAAGTCTCGCACTGAGCTGGCAGCAGAGCTGAGAACGTGCATATTCTCTCTGAGCCTTCCCTGGGCAGCAAATCCTTTGGACAACTGACTAGACCATCCACTTTAGCTTTAGCTGTTTGTGCCTCCTGAAAGAAGCAATCTCCTACTTACCTGGAACTGGAGTTGCACTCTTCATAAGATGAGCCTCCTTGTCATTAGAAGAGCCTATTTGATAGGTTTTATTATTTGTGAGTTTCCTAACTCAGGTGTATTCAACTTAGTTCTTATAATGAATGTGTTTATCTATGTGCTGCTAGGAGCTAGTCCCACAACAGCAGAGTATAGGATGGCAGGGTGATATTTGTCTTCACCTGCTCTGCTCTGTGTGCTTCTGTTTTCTAGTGAGGGCCTTTGCTCTTTTTGTCAGCTTTTCATGTATTTATATAGACATGTATTTATTTGTGCACGGACTTAATGTCATTATATACCTCATAAGAGCATTCCCTGTCCTCTCTGCTTTCCTTTCTTGTTTTACACGGGCCGTGGTTTTGCACATAGCTCTGCTACAGACAAGCTATAAAGAAGGTACTAAAATGTGCACGTGGCAAAATAAGGTGGAATCAAACCCTTGTGTAACTGTTCTCTGTCATTTTTATGTGCATCACTCTCTCCCTTCTGTCTGTAGTGCTGTCTGTAATGGTCTAGAGTCTTCCCTTCCTTCAGCTTTATGTTTTCAGCGTAGTGTTAATTGTTTGTGGTGTATGGGTTTTTCAGCGGTGTGCGGTGGGAAAGGTCAGCTGTCAGAAACAGGCCTGTCCACAACTGATAAGGCATTCGAGAGATTGGATTTGACTCATTAAGCACCTTCCCTGTAGACATGGAATCTGCTCTGCCGCAGAAAAAAACCTAAAGCAGGAAGGGAAAAAGCCCAGGATGAAGTTGGAGCATGCGCCAAAAACACTGGCATGCCCTCCCTCTCGTCCCCGTGCACAATGCCATTGCTCTCAACGCTTCCTCCACACTTGCATCCTTGCGTGCTGTGGATGTCTATGCTTACACCTTGAGGTTGTGTGCATTCACGCCTGTATTTACACCTGGCCAAGACACGTATTCATTTTCTCTGTGTGTGTCTAAGATGTGCATCTAAGTCCTCACGTGTGGGTGCCCTGAAGTTACATCAGGGAGATGCATTTCAGTCCTGACCTCATATGTGCACTGTAAGCTGTACACGGATGTTAATTTTCCCACATTTTACACGTGTGCATACACAGCTACTCTAAGCTGATTTTGTGTGTTTCTTGCTCTCTTGTAAATCTCTTCACACTAATGCCTGCTTCCTTTCATGCTGTAACATGGTGGAGATATGTGTATATATTGTATTTGTTAGATACTCTTTATCTGCCTTTCCACAGATACATGTTGTGCAACTGTACTGCCTATACCTGCATATACATGTATCCACTGCACTGGTAAACACACATGAACTTGCTGCTGTATAGATGCAGTAGAAGCCTAGCCTGTTTCTCATCACATACGAATGCACGCTTTTTTTCCCTTAAATAGTTACTGGCCAAAGCTGCTCTGCCAGCTTGTAACAGTCCCTTGCCTGTGGCTTTCTTTTGAGAAGAATCGTTGTGCCTCAAATTGGGTTTGGATACTGCTACTTCCATAAACGGTCTTAATGATGTCTCACAACGAGCATAAATTGAGGGCAGCAGTAGTGTTTGGCAGCGTATTTTGATACCATGGCAGTACTGGGGTTCCACACATATGCACTCTTCAGTAATACTAAAGCTGTGAGGAGCTGACATTACCGCAGTCTCGTGCACTGCTCTGCCCCGCTCTGCATCTCTCTTCCACCTCCCTTTTGCTTTTCACCTTCCTTCGCATCTCCCCTTTCCCATGGGCATGGCTTTCAATACCGCTCACTGGTATTGAAAAGGATAATTTTGTGGATCGTTATTGTGTTATTACAGTGATTAGCATCAACTATTTTTCTATTCACACTTCATGCTGGAAGGATGCCCAAAGGGCTCCCTGCTCAACAGCAAGTGTGACGCCTGCTGGAAGGCTGCTGATTACACAAGCGTGTGTGCATGCCCAAGCGCACATGCACACCTCTTACAGTGCTGCCTCTCTGCTCCTGTCCTTCCAGCCCCTTTCTTTGAGAGCTTCCAGTAGTTTTCTAAAACACTCCCCTTCGACGGAAGCAGGAATTTCTCCTCCTGTTGGACTTTTTACATGTGCTTTTGTTCTGAATGCACTTTTCATCAGCTTGCTTTCTCTCAACGTTGGTGTAAATCTCTTTTTGTTCATTCCTGCAGTGAGCCTTGGAAGACTCCCACCAACAGTCCCCATGTTTTTTTGCAAGCAGGACCAATCCTGCCACATACGTAGGAGAGATTGCGATAGCTACCTAATGTTCTTCTCTCTAATGCTGTGGCTTTTTACTAAGGTCAGAAAGTTTGGGGAAGACCTTGTCTTCAGTACGGCAAGGAACAAAAATGCTGCAAGTACATCCTGTTTGATTAGCTGAATGTTAGTGCCCTTGAACCTACACCCAGTAAGAGTCAGGCATAAATACTTAGTGCCAGGATTAGTATTACGTGTTTGACTTCTGTTTTTTGATAGACTAGAAGAGTAAGGGTAGTGTGAAACTGGGTTTTGCAGCCGGGATACAGATTGCTGCTGAAGAATAGTAAATCTCTCTTAGGTGGTGAATATAACGCTGCTTGTTGACATGCAAATTGCTTCAGTTTTTAAAAAAAGCGTAGTCTGTATAAAATAACAGCACTTCTGTTCAGCCGAGTACATAAGATAAAAAGCTGGTGAATTAAGGGCTTAGCTGTACACTTGCACGCTCTTACCCTGCTGTACTGTCATGCGTGTTCTGAACAGAAAGGCAGAGGGGCCGCGTAACCACCCAGGTGTAGAGATACTTCTATGAGAGCAGGGCTAGTGAATGTGTTGGATCTTGAGTTTTATGTTCGTGCTACTGAGATGTTATCTCTCCAGTTAGTTTGTGCTTTGATGAACGTTCACTCTGTAAGGAAACATTTCTGCAGGGTGGTATGTTCAGAGACTGGCATCCTTATGTTTTAGAGTGATGCACCAGGAAAATCAGTAAACTAGAAGAAATGTAGAGCAAAATAAAAACATAAGAAAAAGTAAATACAGCAGCAATGAAAATTGTCCTCACACATGCTCAGCAGCAAGGAATCTAGAGTTCTTATGCCCCGCACATCATCATGGTATCTGAGCTTTTGACAAAATTAATAGCGACACCTTGCTTTTCCTGTACTTTCTGGAGCTGGGAGCGAGAGTAGCAAAATTGTTCAGAGAAATGAACAGAAAAAAATATCCTTTGTTCAAAACAAACGGTGAATTTATATGAATATATCGAATTGTTTCAGGCAAATTATTTTTTAAAATTGATTTATTCAGCATCGTTCATTTCAGAATAAATGTTTCATGCTTTTATTTTAAAATAGACCTCCATTTTTTTAGGAAACATATTTTTAAGGAAGCGTAGAACAAAACTGTGAAGTTTCATTTTGGGTTAAGGAAGACATTATCACAGGATTGGTTTTTTGTCTCTTTGGCCAGTTGATCAGAACATAAATAACAAGCACAAATCTAAGTACATAGTACCACAGTCAAATAGACCAGTAGACCACAGACCAACGCTTGGAGTTTATTGTTTCTTTGCAGATGCCAGAGAATGCAACATCTCGCACTGACACTGGTACCGTTGTTTGTACTTAGCAAGCAATGGAAAACAGGTGGAGAGAAGGATGCCTGTGACGCTCTGTACGCTGCATAAACACTGGATTGGCATGTGGCTTCTCCTCATAGATGTGGAACATTTCTTGTTTTGCAGAGAAGTTTAATGAAACTTGTAGAGTGTTCTTTTCCCACAGGTCTCAAGGACTTAACCTGTATTTCTGTTATCTTTGTAGTACAGATGGAGGCAGCTGAGGTTAATTAAGTGCCTCAGGTTGCACAGTAAATCAGTGGTAAAGTTGAGGATAAAATGCTCAGGTTCCGACTTCCACACCTGTAGTTTGTCATTTAGATCAGTTTTTATGAGCAATTTAAAAAATGATGTTGCCAACCATATGCTATAATCTTTTGTAGACATATGTCATCTTAATTTTCATTTTCATTATTGTTATACTAATACTTTTGTAATCAAAGCATTTAAGCTAAAAGATTTTATGAATGCATTTTTCAGCTATTTTGTGGGGTATTGGAGCAAATGATGCTGGTGGGTGATTTCTGTATTAAATGGTTCATTCACACAGGTTCAAATTCTTCTTTGGACCCTTCTGTTTTATGCTTTCCTTCAGAAAAAGATGGAAAAGGTGGTTTAGAGAGTCAGCAGGGAATCTGTAGATCATATTATTGATGAATCTAGGTTTAAATAATCTCTATCAATGCTGAGTATGTGGACTAACTAGGAGATTTTTCTGATATACCTCTGTTGGGGTTTTTTTCCTCTCACAAGAGATTTTGTTAAAAGGACAGCAACATATTGTTGAGTGAAGAAGAATCTTCCAGGGTTGAGAAGCAAAATAGCCTTTCATTTGTGTGAATGTTCATTTTCTTAGAAGGTATGAACTTCAGCTGTATGTTTAATAGGTGCATACTCCAGAAATTTAAAGCATTCGTGCTCCTAACAGACTATTAGGGAATAAGACTATTAGCTCTGTCGCTGGTATGTGAAAGTGATACATGGAAACTGCTTTATACATTTTCCATTATATAGTACATGTCAGCTGTTAGAGGATCGGGAGCCTAGAGGGATATTCCTTCTTTCTTTGGGTTAAAGATTCAGGCACTGTCATGCCTGTTCCCTCCCTTTGCTCCCAGTTTTTGCTATGTAGTGGCCCAACTTCATCAGGAGAGCAAAGACACTTTGCAGGACTGGTTCTGGACCTCTTAGGCATGGTTTGCAGTCCAGGGGGTCAGAGCTGCCTCTGTATTGGAGCCAGCCCAAAGAGCATCGTCCAAGGATGCAGGCAGCAGCAAGTGGAGGGAGAACCCGCAGCTCTGGAGCTCTCATGCACTGTCTTTAGGAAAGTAATTCTTCCTCCTGTTGTCATTAAGAGCTTTGGAGCTCAGGGAAATAATAGATGATTCAGGTTCAACAAAAAGATGAGCATTCATTGTATTGCCAAGTCTGCTTGATCTCTTCTGGGCTTAAATTTGAGGACCTTTTAACAAGCATTTTCCTTTAAACTCGAAGGCTAATGTGTAAAGCAGCAGATAACGGAGAAGAGGGCGTGATTCATGCTAGGCGTTTGGTGTTCTCTGATATAAAATAATGCTTCCTTTGCTCTTACTGGTGAGATGAAAGAGCTTTCTGGGGAAGATCAGAGCTGCTACGCTATGTGCAGAATTCGAGTTCAGCACTGAAAGAGCACCGACTGTTGAGTGCATCTCAGCATTGCATTGGGCTCCTAGGCTAACATTGCTCTTTGCATCTCTTTAAATGTGATGAGAGATGTTGTCCTCCATTGATTCTTACCTACACGGTTTTTGATGACGCTACTGTGATTCTTCTCTGCTTCCAAGTTACAAATTACGTAGATACAGTAAGTGAGAATGAGTGGCCTGAGGAAACAATAAATGACGGTATTTCTGGTAAATCTAACATTACCCAGGATTGTTTAAAGCTAGGAGGCATTTGGGGAACTACTCTTTTTACTGTGGAACTTCAGCTCAGCACTTAATCTTCTCCATTATAACCTCATTCTGTGACTTTACAGACAACTTTTTTTCCCCAGCATAAAAAATTCTGTCTTCTGAAAATTTATTCCCATAATTTCCTTGAAGTTAGAAGTCATATTCTTTTTATAAGGTTTTATCAATGCAATCAGTTCAGTAATCTCATTAAGACAACTTAGATGTTCTTTACAGTTTGTGGAGTATAAATGCAGTATATGATATAACTCTCAAAGCTTCCACGTGTCAGTGTCACTGGTGATGCTTAGAAGATGCTTCATGCATCGAAAAATGTTTCACACGCTATTTCTTATGTATCTAAATAATTAAATAAACTCTCTGAGACTTTTGAAACAAATATTTGCTTTTGACTGTTGGGAGCATGGAAGTGTGTGTGTGAGGGAGAGAGCATGGGACCTTATGAGAGGATTTGATTAGTAGTGTCACTGATTCAGTCAGGTTATGTGAAGAATGATTAGACTGGAAAAAAAAGAACTATTTAGATGTGTTATTTTTCCTGCCCAAAGGCTAAAAAGGAGGAATGCAATGAAAGGATTTGGACAACTTAATGGAGGATGCAGT
Source organism: Steatornis caripensis (assembly GCA_013398225.1). Taxonomy (NCBI): domain Eukaryota; kingdom Metazoa; phylum Chordata; class Aves; order Caprimulgiformes; family Steatornithidae; genus Steatornis; species Steatornis caripensis. The sequence continues at coordinate 8,706 of VZSC01013334.1, read as the reverse complement.
GATCTGCTGTTTAGCTGTTACTGGAGTCTGTCACCATCTCTTTAAAATAACGGCCTGATTGTTACTGAACTATCCAGCTTTGTTTTAATAACACGAATCTGAGTGAGCTGCTTTGACTGCTTCTGAGGGCTTTCATTAGGGTTTCAGCATTCAGTCACTGGACAACTCTTTTGGAGGGTGATGGAAATAGTTCACTGTTTTTGTCCTTTAGAGGTGTTGGCTGACTTATTTTCTGTGACATTCGATGTACGGTTTCTCCTCCCCTAACCTCTGAGGGAACATCAGATACATGTGAAAGTGACTTGGAACGTAAATCGTTCGTTGTTCTGTAACATTGTCGAAGATCATAGCTAGCATAGGTGACTCCCAGGACAACCCTTCTGCCTAGAACATAAATTAGCTCCTTGTAGAAATCATGAGGGTTTGCCCAGACTGAGGTTCTGCCCCATCCTTTGGGAGGTGATGCTTTGATCTCTCACAGCTCGTCATCTAGAACAGCTTCTGAATCTGTTTTCCCCTTAGTTCGCATGGTTCATATGTAGAATTTGTTCTTTCCAGACTTCATTACGGCTGCAGTCAAAAGATTTCCTACAGCTCAGTTAGGATTTTAAAACTTTAGGTCTGTTGTTTATGATGTAAGAATTAGTATAGAAAGGAGGCAAAGATGTACACGCTGGCACGAAGACATCCAGTCACGTCCATACCCAGCTACACAGTGACAAAGCAGGAATGCCTGTTCATTTCAGCAGTGCAGGAAGATTGCCACAAAATTTCTTCCCAGAAATACCGAGTTCAATTGTGCTTGCTAGGATCATGATGCTAGCCAGTCATCCTGTCAGAAACAAATTAGATAGTTTCCTTGTGTTAAATATCATGCTGCTGAAAGCATAGCTGGTGCCCAAGTGCAGTAAGTTCATAGCTACTGAGCACCATGGCTCTGCTGTAATACTCTACTGATTCCACTAGCATGTCCTCAGATGAGGAGGGCACATCATTCAAGCAGCAGGACTAATGCTAAGAGTGAGAACTTCTGCCTTTTTTTATCTCCTTGCCCTTAGGCCTTCGGCGTAGATGTATTTTATAACACTGTGTTACATCCTTATTGCACTAACTTAATTATCTATCCACAATATCTTTTGAGTACACCGATATTTTTCTTTCTGTGTTCTGGATTTGTGGTGAGGTTGCGGGGTGGGGGTGGGGGTTGTGTGTTGGTTTTTTCCTGCCGTGGTGGATGGTAGTCCTCTATTTTAATAACACCGTGGTCAGTGGCCGACTTTGGAAGCAGGTTTTTCCTTAAGACAAGGTCCGTACTTGTAGGATTTTCTGAAGTTATAGAGAACTGTTAAATGGTAGGGAGAAAAGGTTCCTGTAAATGCTGTTTTCCTTGTTGACTTCTGTTTGACAAAAGGTCAAAGCAGTATCTGGCTGTTCTGCTGCCGCCATCATTAATGCACACTGCTTTGACAGAGAAGCCTGACACTTGACATTGTTAGACCATTCCTAGATTATCAGACAGCATCAGCTCTTCTGTGCAAAGCACAGCAAACCACTCAGATAAGGCAAAACCCACTGAACACTGGAGTGGTTATTCATTCCGAAGCAGTGCAGAGAGCTTGCGAGGATGAGCAGCTGACTTTTGTTTTTAAGAGAGCTACCTGAAGTTTTTCTCAGGAGACTTCAGGAAAGTCACTGTCCAGTTCATATTTTCCTAAATATTTCTTAATTGTATCTGAGGCAAGAAACCCTATTACATAAGGTGCTGCTTTTGTTGACCATTAAACTTCATGCCCATGGCTAGAATCGGTGATTCTAGGATTTGCTGTTTCCAGCTTCACAGTCATGGGGTATTTATTTTCAGGCATCATCCAAAACTTTGGAGGCTCCTCTGCTCCACACTCTTTGCTGGGATGACTTGATTGCAGTACTGGAGAAAAATAGGAGCTTGTTTTTCCTCCACAAATGTATGAGGACCCATGAAAAGAGCCCAGGATGGAGAGCTAGGAGCTCCTGAACTCAAGCGCTTCCTCTACTATTGCTTTTCTTGGTGGCCATGAGTAAATCCATCAAAACGTCTGTGTATTGGTTTCCTCGTACGTAAATCAAAATGCCAAGGTTTCTCTGCTTTGTAACAACGCTGTGAATTCTGAATATTTGAGTCCTCTTTTGTAGAAAGAGGTTTGACAGGAACACATAGCAACAGCTTTGCGAGCTTAAATCTACCATCTGGCTCTCCTGAACAGGCAGCATAGCCATATACCATACAGAAAGATCCCCTATCTTTACCTCTCCTGGGAACCTGAGAGTCAGCAAGCTGTGGGGTTTGTGCAGGGATGAGAAGAGCCAGGAGCTTGGCTTAGGTGGTTGTTGGCCGTGCTTTTGTTTCTGTTCTTGCTATCGGCATGCAGTATGTACCGATAGCTGATTCAGGGATTTGGACAGATACAGATCTAAGACTTGCAAAATTGGCTTTGCAGTGGGGTGGTGATGGTAACTGCTTAATGTGCTAGCTATGCCTGTTAGTGATTAGTCAGAAAAGGAGAACGTTTTTCCACTTCTTAAAGTGATGGGTGACTCCATTCCTTCAAGGAAAAGGTGTGTGTTGGTCACTTTGAAGATCCTGGGTTTTGCTTCTACTCTGGTGATTTCTGTGAGACTTTGACTATGTCAAGGGTTTAAGTCTGAATGTGGAGTTTTGTACAGGCCTTGCATCTCTGTAAATCCCAGCTGTTGCAGAGAATTTAGTTACGTGAATGTGTTAGAAAATGAATAATGGGCTTAGATTAATATTAATGAGTGAAATGGAAGATTTAATTGCTTACATGTGCTAACCTGCTTTCAGATTCTGATTTTTGTAAATCTGTCTAGTATTAACTGAGTTAAAAATTAAATCTTGCAAATCATGTATAAATAAAGAGTTTGCAAACATATTCTAAATGCTGTTTTAAGTAAATGTTATTTTGTGCAGTTGTGTTGTCACGCTTGAACGGCTAGATCATAAATTCAAATTAATATCACTTACTGTATACAGGGTTTCACATCCCAGCAAATCCAGGGTTTGATCTATTGCTCCATGCAACATAAACTAAGGATTCCTGTTGACTTTGAGCTGGACTTTAAGTTTAGCTATACTAGGTTAGCTGTGTTGCTATGCAGAAGCTCCTTGGTACACTACCACTGTTTGAAGAATATAGGAGCCATAAATAACACAGCACAATTTGTGGAGCCTTCAGAAATGCACAGCACAAGGGTCATGAGATAACAAATAACGAGAGCTTTACCACTCTCTGGTCTTCTGGGCATCACCAGACTGTTCCTGAAAGCATATGGAAATACTGAGAGACCTGCAGCCTACTCACGGCTTTTTCTCTTCTTACATTGTGTATTCTCTTCTTGCATCTGTATCATCTGTATCCCTTTTTCCTCTCCCTGCTTTCTGGCAATTCTCATGTTCTTTATGGTCATAGCTATCACATACGTCAGAGCATCCTAACAGGCAGGACAGCATGGAAAATCTGAGCTTGATAAAAAGCCTTTCATGTGGCCTGATACAGGCTACTGCATTGTAGCTTGGAGGAGCACAAAGTCCAGCTCTTCGGCGATTGAAGCCTTTTGTGAGACTGGTTAACTAGTTGTCCAAAAGCCCACTGGTAAACTGTTTAGGAATTAGTGGTTTAGAGAATACAGTTTTAGAGAGTGTATTGATTTTAGGGGTTGTCCTTAGGAGATGTGGGGTGGACAGGCATGAAGTTGGATTGGCCAGTGGATCCCAGAGAGATTTTAGTGTGTGGTTATTTGCAAATTTTAATGTCTATCCAGAGCAGCTGCAGGAGGAAGGAAAAAACCCTGTAACAACATATGAAACAGAAATAGGTGATGTTCTCCCAGGAACAGGAAGGATACAGAGGTGGATCAGGTCCAGAATGCCATCTGTGACAAGGGTCAGCAGCAGATGACTGGAAGAAACGGGCAGTTGATGTAGTTGCACACAGAGGTGGGTTGATAGCACCTTATATTAAAACCAGTGGTGCCAGTAAGAGTAATATCTCTCTGAATTTGCTCTGCTCTGTTTTCATGAATCGGCAGTGGTTGCCTTAAATTACCGTTAGGTTTCTAACTACTCTTTGCCTTCTCCTTTGTACTGAGTAGACCAGTGAGTTTTTGTCTAAGTGGTTGAGAAAGTGTAAATGAGCCCTATTAATATGTCTTGTACTGAGTGAATAGTCAACCCCCCGTGCCCCTCTTCCCAAAAATACAAGATGTGTATTTAGTGCACATCTACAGCTGTGGAAAAAAGGCTCAGTCATAATGATCGTGTTTGACTCCTGCCCTCAGATGCCAGCTATTTGATGGGAATTACCCGCAGGTACATAGAGCGTGTGTCTGACTTGATTGTAACACGTTCCCTTCTGATGGATCAGGAATGACTAGGCAGGGGAATTATCATCATGGAGGGTTGTTAAGCACTTGGCTCTGGCTTCCAGTACTGCAATCAATATCAACCCTCTGTGCTTAGGCTGGTTGAACACTGACACAAGCATGTGCACTCCTTGGTGGTAGCTAAATGTAGTCAGAATAGAATCACAGAACCAGGTAGTTTGGAAGGCACCTCAAGAGTCTGTGTAGTCCAACCACTAGCTCAGAGCGGGTCCAGTTAGAGCAGGCAGCTCAGGACTGTGCATAATCAAGTTTTTAGTATTTCTAAGGATGGAGATTTCACAGTCTCTGTAGGCCCTTCCTAGTGTTTGACATTCCTCAAGATGAAACATTTTCTTGTAGAGAATGAGAATTTCTTGTATTCCAGCTGTGTCTGTTGCCTCTCATCGTTCTGCAGACCTCTGAGATGAATTTGGCCCCATTTTCTCTATGCTCTCTCATTAAGTCATTGCAGAGAGCAATAAGATTTCCCTTGAGTTGTCTCTCATTGAGGCAGAACAAATCCAGCTCTCTTACTGTCTCCATACACATCACCTACTCCAGCACCTTGAGTGTTGTGGTAGCTCTTTCCTGGACTCACTGCAGTATGTCGAAGCCATTTTTATGTAAGGGAGCTCAATACTGGACAGAGTACTCCTGATGTGATCTCTCATAAAGGAAAGAATCGCTTCCCTTGGCCTGCTGACTACATTCTTGCCAATACAGCCCAGGATGTGGGTGGCCTTTGCTGAAAGGGCAGGCACCGCTGACTTGCACTCAACTTGTCCTCTGGGGCCATGGGGCAGCAGTAAAGCCACTTTTGAGCCGTTTGGCTCCCAACCTGTACTGTTGCATGGAGTAATTTGTCTTACTGTTTGCTTGCAGGGGTGTACAGACGTATGATTGGCTTACATAAATACAAAAACACATTACTGCAGCCTTCAAAGTGCTCTGATTTTTTAATGAGTTCATTCTATGATACCCTTGATCAAGACTGCAAAAGTCTCTCCTGAAAGCAGACCTATCACTTGATGATGATACATGTTCATGTTGCAACACTGGGCTGTTTTGTCACCTCTGTTTCTTGCTGTGAGGGCACAGATTTTTCCATATAGTTATTTTTCAAGAACGGCTATGACAACAAATATTTTCCCTTCAGTGTTGTACTAATAAATTCTGGCTAATCTGTATTAGGATTACTAAATGAGACAAAACGAAGCAGCAAAATGCTATTAATGTCAATGACTATAGCACCAGAGCTTGCCTTATGCAGTGGATTATAAGCAATGATAGCTTGACTGCTTGTACCATCTAGTTGTTCATGCTGGGACTCACTTTCACAGCTGGGAGTCAGAAAGATGCTGCAATATGGAGTGGGAGGGACCTGTATAGACTCCATTGTAAGTACCCAGATGGCACTGGTAGGAACGGGCTACAGACAGCTCTCCTGCAAGCTTTACCGTCACTGCTCCATCTTTCTTCCACTGGGCAAAACTGGGGTACACAATTGGCTTGAGCCATGTGAGTGCAATATGGCAGCAGAGCTGGCTGTGAGTGACTGTGGAAGCCCAGGTACTGGGAAGCAGACTTCCAGCTCACATGAAGGGTTTTTGTGGTATTCAAATGCTGCCTCCAGTTGCTAAGAAATTAGTTCAGTGGTTTTCCTTACTGTACGTAAGAGATTTTTGTCTTAACTAGGAATTATTTCATGTCACGTGCTGTGAATAATTTCTCCATGTTTATTTTTGCTGTATGTAAAAGATATGCTTGTCTAGTACAGATTTTCTGGATAAGGTGATCAAACAGGCAAAGTCCTGAGAGATGTTTGCCAGCAACAGCATTACTTACAGCTGTGGACAAAATATTTTGCGTGGACTTCCCTCGTGCTCTCAGAGAAGGAAACTATAGGACACTTCATGTGGCCCTCTTGTGTGCTTGGTCTCTCATTCAGTTGAAAGAAAGGGGCGGTTCTGTCAGGATTGTATTCTGATGCCTGTCTTAAATTGCCTGACAGATGGATTAAGATAGATTCAGACAACATTAGTGATAAATCAAAATACTAAACTTTGGGAAATGTTGGTTTCTTTTGGAGTGACGCATACGCGATGGTCATGTTGTGAATAGTAGAGTTTTCCACTATTCTCCCAAAAAGGATATGAAGTGCCTTACAGCACTGTCTTTAAATATACTTTTCCTAGACTCCACTGCATGCTTTTGAACGGTCCCTATGGTGACAGTGCTGCAGAGGAACTGAAAACACAGTGCTGAAATTCTTCGGTACCGAGGACCTTGCCATTAATTCTCTTGATAGCCACATTACAAGAGGAGCTGTACAGTCATTAGCATGCCATGATATATAGTTGTATAGAACATTAACAGTGCTATGGAATTGCTTGGAAATTTCATGAGAACCTTAAATCTCTTTATGGCTGAGTGCTGAATAGTTCTTTTGTTTCCCCTTTTTTCCAGCACGAGATGAGAACATGGCCACTTTCCGTGGTTCCGAATACCTTTGCTATGACCTGTCGCAAAACCCCATCCAGAGCAGCAGCGATGAGATCACTCTCTCCTTCAAGACATGGCAACGCAACGGGCTCATTCTGCACACCGGCAAGTCAGCGGATTATGTCAACCTGGCCCTGAAAGACGGTGCGGTCTCGTTGGTCATTAACCTGGGGTCTGGGGCCTTCGAGGCCATTGTGGAGCCGGTCAATGGCAAGTTCAATGACAACGCATGGCATGACGTTAAGGTGACACGCAACCTGCGGCAGGTAATGGTGAAGGGGAGAAAACGCTGGGGAAAATTGTGTTCTAGTTTATTGGGATGGGCAAATGGGAGAGAGTAATGGAGAAATGGGGATGCTCAGTGGAATTGCTAGTTTCTCCACCTTTTCTGGATCTCTGTATCTAAAGGACGGTGAAAAAACATTAGTCAATAGGAATTTATCCCTGTTGTGATATCTTCATTTCCACTTTATTAATTTTCTGGTTTTTCCAGTTTGATTTAATAATAAAAACTTGTGACATTACTTTCATCTCCCTTTTCCTTTTATCTTTTTCTGTTCTCCCTTTTTTATTTTATTATTTCCTTAATTATGATTCAATCTTAACAGTAATATTCTTCTTGCATTTAATTACTGTGGGAAAAGAGTCTTTTTTTCAACAGCCAACACTCTACACCTCTCTCCTTTTTCTTTCAGTTTTGTTAATTGGTTTAACCATTGCCATGATGTCATAATTCTAATTCTGGAAGTCTTTTTCTTTTCTTTTGTGTATGCATGTGAGTGTGCAGGTATGCAGGCTAGTGGGTATGTGCATAATTATTTTAACTTTATAGCTTTGGAATTAATTGGCTGGAGTCTTTCTGAGTCTTCTTGATTCTCTGTTCTTCTTTTCTTCTTTTTGATTTTTGCCCCTTCTTTCTATAATGAGATTCTGCTTTATTTCTTGTGTCTCTGCGTATGAGACTTCTGTTGGCTGTGAGGACTGGAAAAGAGGAAGGATCAAAAATCCCAAGCAAACCCAGATCAATCCAGCAGCCTACAATTCCACTTTGGAAAAGTTTTTCTGATTTTACCACTGTAATTTTGCACATCTACATGCTGCTTTTCTAAGCAGACAACTCTATCAGGTGACATATTTGGTAGTAGGCTAGTCTTAAAATCCTGAAGACTTCCTTATGAAAAATAAATTCAGGCATAAATAGATAAGATAAAATTAAATAACCTTGCTCTGAAAGCTGGTGAATATATCAATTCACTAAGGCCCATCCGCTGTATCATAAAAGAGATTTACACTGTGAATAGGAGCTGTTTGGTGTCTTGCTCATTGGTAAAGGCAGCAGAAATAGCTTGTACATTTTAAAATCAGTTTGTGAAAACAATATGATCTGTTTATTTGCTCATTGATGTGAACATTAACAGAACCCTTAATGGTTTTATGTAAATTTGTACAGTATCATTTTTTGAGAACACAGCTTTTGTGGTAACATTTTGCAGTAGCTAAGGTAACATGTATCTGTGAGGTAAGGTATTCAGTGCCAGGGATCAGAAACTGTCTCTACTAGTAGATGTCAGTGGATAATTCATCCATTACAGGGATTTCACATCTTTTAAATATTTGGTTTTGGGGCTGAATATATTTATTTGTCTTTCCCATGTGAATCCCTGTATTTCTACATACTCAGGATGTCTGGGCCTTTGACAAAAAATTTCTACATGCTCAGGATGTCTGGGCCTTTGACAAAAAAAATCTGCCATCAAACTTTCATGAGACTGCAAGGTTCGTACT
>VZSC01013332.1:1616-20964 GCA_013398225.1 Steatornis caripensis | reverse complement strand
GATGAAATTCCGTTCTCTGTGTATTAGAAGGGAAAAAACTTGACAATTTTTAGCAATGTTTTCCTGAAAAATAGCATTCATTACATACTCATTTTCTGTTTCTGACAAAAAAATACACTATTTTCAACTTCATGCATTATGAAGTGTGGAGTGGAAATCTAAATGGCATTATCTTATTTCAAACTCACACATTTTAGAAAAAATGAGGTGACTTAGTTGTATGTGAAGATTACTCTAGGTTCATTGCTCNACATACTCATTTTCTGTTTCTGACAAAAAAATACACTATTTTCAACTTCATGCATTATGAAGTGTGGAGTGGAAATCTAAATGGCATTATCTTATTTCAAACTCACACATTTTAGAAAAAATGAGGTGACTTAGTTGTATGTGAAGATTACTCTAGGTTCATTGCTCATTTTGCTCAGCACTTTAAGTTGTACTTCATTGGCCAAATTCCTTTGGGCTTCAGGGAAAAGTGTAGATCCTCTGTAATGGAAATGATAAGCCGAAGGAGTTACTTACTAAAGGAGTAGGTAGCATGCATTGCAAAATCTAGGAAGAGATTCAAGGAATGGTAGAGGGAGGAAATAGTGTGGGGAGTTGGGTGGTTTTTGCTCCTTTGTAGTATAAATGACTACATAAATCTCTCTCTCGTGCATTTCATTGATCTCATCGATGAGCTGAAATAACACAATAGCCAAGATGAATCTACCTCTTCGTCTACCTCCAGACACTGTCTTCTCTTTAACAAGCAGTGCATCTAAAAGTGTCCAAGGAGAAAACCAATAAGATATACTTTCCTACGCAGCTCCTGAGCAGGTTCATAAAATCTATCAAAGTAAAATGTCTTCATCTTGTCCCCCTTGTTGTTTCCTATACAGAAACAAGTTTTTTTCCTGTCACTGTTTTCTAAACCCATACTCATTTTTGAGTGTGCTGAAGGAATACTAAGTGACTTTACTTAGGTTGTAAAGTTATAAAAGCATTGATTATCATGTTTAAATCAAGAAACAAAGAGGGCATAGTATGAATTTTCAGGGTTTTCTAAAGCTGTACTACTATGATGGGAAGTCATAGGCTTGTGATAAAACTGGTTATTTCTTTTAGTAATGAGAAATGTATAATACATGACATGTTTTCTAGTGTTACATAAGAAAGGGAAAGAAAGATCATGCTATTTATTAAATAGCTTACATACTTTTCCTTATCCAAGAATGTGAAAAATAAAATTGAAGAATTTGTTTCTCTATTTGTGCTATAGATCTGAGAAATTTGATTTCCCATTTGCTGTAAAAATACGAACTGAATTTAAAACTAAATGCTTTTTTGTTTTTTGTTGTTTTTTTTTTTTTTAACAAGAGGAAAAGTGTTCTGATAAAATGCCTTCAAATGTACAATGTAGAAACTTCCAAGTTTAGGGTAGCTTATTAGGAAAATACTGACACTACAAATAATATATTTTGTTGCTTAAAAAGCATATGTTGCATATGTGTCATCATCTCGTTCATTATTTTACTTCAAATGAAGATTTTGTCCTGTACCCAATACAACTTTAAGATAGCAAAGCTATGAAAAAGTAACAAAATTCAGACAAGAAGCTTCTTGAAACTGGGTATTTAACATGAATGTAATGTTCTCTTTATCTTACTGGAAACTAATCAGACTTTATTTCGCCTGTACAGTCACCTTAATTTAGGTAAACCACCGTCAAAATATGTAAGAAGTGCACATCATCTCCTTTACAATTATTGCTTCGGACAGACAACTTGCTTTTAGGAAAATATGGCTTGATTTTCTTTTAAAAATGAATTTTGATGCACCAAGTTCACTCAAACTTGTTTTGTTCATAACACAATGGGCCATAAGGCATTTCTGTAACATGTTTAAAAGGTTGCAGGTTTATGAACAAGCTTTAGAATCATAGAGTGAGTATGTTTTAGAGTAGCTGCCTATAGAAAAGCTATTTGCAGCTTGTTTGACCTCTCATTGATGTAGTATTGCTGTATCTATCTCTTCTACTCCCTTGTCTTCAGCTTTTATTTCCTTTATTTCAAACACTCTTAATTATATTTTTATTCTCATCACCACATTAAAGGGAAAGGCTAATAACAGATCCATTAGACTTCATTCATAGACTTGATGATTAAAGCCAGAAATTCTAAAGGACTATTTACAAGATGAAGAAGTTTTAAATAAAAGTATGGCTTCTTGGATCTGTCATACCCTAATACATCTTTAGAGCTGTAACTAAAAACCAGCAGCAAATGGTTCTAATCTATTAAATATGAAAGAAAAATATGACAGGGATTAAAATTATAGTCAGACTCACTCTATTTGTCGTTAAAAAAATCGTTAATTGCTCCAGGCTGTTCACTGTTATTAGCAGTTGGTTTCTTTTTATTTCTTTGAATGTATGGTTTGTAACTCAGATATCTGTATCAAATTGCATTCAATGGGATGAATTAGAAACGTAATCATCTTTTGTTTTCTTGAGCTTCTAAAATACAAATAATCAAATCTTTAAATGTTTCAGTTCCTATTTTGTATTAAATAAATGAGAATTTAGCATCCAAATAGGACAATAGTTGCATGTATATTTTTGTAGATCTGGGCTCATCACATATTACAGATAGGTAGAGGGAAAAAGTGAGCAGTGTATTGACCAAAGATGGACAGACTTAGAATGTGGAGAATTTAGATGGTGGAAAGCACAACAGTGATATAAAGGTAACATTTTTTGTATAGAAGATGTATTATAGCTTCCTCTTTCCTTGCTAAGAATTCAAAAGTGAATGAATGTTTAACAAAAATGAAAAACCCCCAAACTCAAAATTAATTAAAAGCTCTCTTTTTCATAGACAGCACATGATTAATCCATTCAATTTAGGAATCAAGGAGGTTGAAAGCTGGATAAAATTGAAAGTAGTACTACTTTATACAGAAAATGTAAACGTAGTTAATTCTAGGCAAAACAAAATTATGCTTATAAAACCTCATGATTTACAAGATAAGCCTGTCCATAGCTTATGATGGCTACAGACAGACCTCCACGTAGACATTATATTCTGTACGTGTTAGAAGCAGAATTTCCTGCTGAACCTGACCTTTGTTAGCAGCATGGTGCTAGACTAGATAAATCGCTAGACTTATCTTGTGTAATAACTTGCTTCTTGTCTTGCAAATAAATGAGTGATGTTTCCAGTTTTCATGAGATGCTTTATAGGATTATTGGGAGATAATAGGGTGACTTAGTGAGGAATCTTTAGAGGTGACAGAGGTCAGTTGGCTTAAATTTTCTCTCATCTCTTGGTGTTATCTGAATATATGGGATGTACATCTGAAGGTGTGTCGGAAGAAAGAAGCAGATGTCAGATTATTGTTGAATTTCTACATTAAGGTTTTATAAAGTTTAGTTCTTAGAAGTTTTTGAAGCTTTCCAGGGTTTGACTCAAATTAGTGCAGTTGCAAATTCTATCTGCACTTTTATGTTGTGCTCTGTTATTTTGCCAAAGATCCGATTTCCTTTTTTTTCCCCTTATATATATATTTCCTTATATATATTAGTGTTTTGTAGACCTCAACATTTCCGAGCTTTTTTTAACCCACAAGTTCCATCGTGCTGACCTATTGTTCTTATTCACTTTAACTGTATGTGTGCTGTGCTTCTTAGCAGTGCACCAGAGATATAATAGGTTTTTCTTCTCATCTTTGCAAGGCACAGCTGAAAAATTGGACCCAACTGTATGCTATCTCACAAGCTTATATAATCTCACCTCATTGTTAGTGTAATATATAGAGTCTTCTAGTATGATTTTGCATTTCAGCAAGGTTAATTCTAGTTTTTCATTAAACTGCCTTTGTGATCTAAGCTTCTAATGGAGGGGTAGAAATATTTCGTCACCTGCATATTTTCAGAGCCATAGCTATTAGGCCAAAAGTGTTAGTTTCTTACATAGGCATGAAGAACTCTTTGAGCAATTATGATAATTGAAAGAGTTTTGAATTTTTAAATTTGAACTGCATAATGTTTGCATTATACGTTTAGATAGGAGAATTTTTTCCCCTCTTTTCCTCTGTAGAAAAGGAGACAGGTTGCTTAAAGAAACTTTCTTAATATGAATGTATGCCTGACTAGTCTTAATGCTACCAAAAGTTAGGAAATACCCTCAGGACCTCCAAATGGGAAAGGAACAAAAAGTTTGGAGGTACTTAGAGTAGTGAAGAGAAGGCATGAGAGGATACAGCATTTGTGACTAGAATAAGAGAAGTGATAATACCATTTGGAATCAGAATGTAGAGGCCAATATGTAAAGTGAACTTCTTGTGTAACTGGTTTATTTCACTGAAGAGGCATCATAATACAGAGGTGAAACAAACGCTGGAAACAGAATCTGTAGCCATGATCGCCTTCCGCTGCACTTTTGTGAGGCTTAGCTTTTTATTTTTCTTCCCCCTTTTTTGGGCAGATGGACCCTGTTGTTCCTGTTTGGCATCAGATTCTCTTGGGAGGGGAGGAAGGGGTATGGAAGATGTGTCTGCATGGAGTGCAGAGTTGCAGATCTGGGCAAGTGGGAAGATAAGCTTAAAAGAGCAATACACATTCCGATATTTCTTAAGGCACTCGTTGCATGTACTGCAGTTAGTAATGTAAGCTGTGGTTGCTATTCATTCTTGTCTCATGTCCCAGGTTCTATGCTGTGAAAGCTCTGTAACGAATCCTCAGCAAAGACGATTCCTCATGAGGAAGTGATGTGACAATCCCAAACACTGGTCTGTTTTTGCTGTGGTCCAAATTGGGTCTAACCTCGTAGTCTTCTTAAAAATTAGGTCTTTTCTGGACAGACATGCTGATAGTTGTAATTTCTTTCTGAATGTGTGTTAAAAACCTACAGAAAAAGGATGCAGAAAATAGAAAAAAGACCTAGTATTTGTGCAGAGATGGATGTTGTTCTTTTTAAATTACATCAAATTCACACTTAAGCTGGAATGTACTTAATGGCTCAAAGGGAGGCTCTGGTCTTGGTGACTGACAGAAATCCAGTGACTGTAACTATAAAAAATGATTTCTTATGTTCAGTGCAATTCACTTAAGAAAAACGCTCTCTTATTCTCTGATGAAGTGCTGAGGGTTTTAAAGAGCACAGACATAGGATGAACATTCCTTTCAGATAGCGTCCAATGGTTGTCATATAAATATTTTGAATAGAATAAAATAGAATATTTCAGTTGAAAGGGACCTACAGTGATCATCTAGTCCAACTGCCTGACCAATTCAGGGCTGAACATAAGTTAAAGCATGTTATTAAGGGCATTGTCCAAGTACCTCTTAAACACTGACGGGCTTAGGGCATCAACCACCTGTCTAGCAAACCTGTTCCAGTGTTTGACCACCTTTGTGGTAAAGAAATGTTTCCTAAGCATTTTGTTGCTCAATGCATGTGATTTAAATACAGGTCTATTTAATGAATGGTTTGTGTTCCCTGCATGGTCAATAGAGAGATTCCAGGTAACTTTAAGGACATTTAACTTGCTCTAGACACTATAATACATTTCCAAGAGAAGAATTCACAGTATTTTGTGTTAAAACATAAAAAATTAACAGTACTTTAAGAATTCTAGAAACCCTTAAATTGTAAGATTTCTTTTCAAATGTTTAGAAATTATAGAAGAGTTAACAATTCATACTGCTGTTACTAGGCTGCCCTCATCAGACAGCGCTCCATTTCTTCATTTATGGAAATATTCACGGATATGCATCCCTTGGAACCTTGAACTATCTGGCTGTGTTCTGACAGTTAAAGTATCTCGTGTTGTCATTGGTGTAATAAGAGGTAAAAATCACAATTCTTTATGCTTTCTCCTAACATTAGGTTTAGCTTTGTAAAGACAATGTGAGTCTGTTATATGTGTAATTTGGGTAGATTTTTGCTGAATTACACTCGGTGCTTATACAGCAAAATAGCACATTAATATTCAGCTTACATTCTGTTCACAAGCTAATCTATTCATAGGATTTGAGCTAAAGATCTCTTAGCTCCTCAGTCAGGCTTTAATTACTTCAGAGGCTTACAGGGGATCCATGAATCTAATAATTCAGGGTTTTGAAACTGGATTATTCAAGGATTATTGGTTGTCTGTGGTTACTTGTAATTAGCCACCTGATTTTGGCCTTTTCTGTCTCTAGGGAAGGAATGTAGCTGTATTAATATAGTACAGGAGTGAGACTCAAGAGTCCTGTTAGCTTATCTTGGTGATTTGTGTGCTGAGTATGCTTTAAAAGGCACTTGCCCTTTCTGTGCCTAAGTTTCTCCATTGATAGCAATGGAGATCACAGTACTAAACCTTCTTTGTAACACATTTTGTGAGTATTGATAAAAGCACTGCATAGGACTAAGTACTTTTCTTATCATGTCCAGTTAGCAGAAACAGATCAAGTAGGAGAAAAAGTGAAACAGAAAATAAATACCATGATTAACTTGTTACACATAAATTATTCTTGGAATATTACTTGATAAGGAAGTCATATAGGTGTTAATGAGACCAATCTCAACTAAGTGGAGACTTAGTGTCAAAAATCTTTGTAGCTGCAGATCTGAGCTTATTTATGCATCCAGCACTATATGAGAATTGCAAATATTGTGTATTAGATCAGTATTAGTCATAAATGTTAGAAGAACTCAGCATGTATAAGCCAGCACTGATGTTTTTCATGGCTTACATTTATAACTTCGCTGAACTATCAGCTCACTGCTGTAGTGCGCGGACTTCATGGAAGAAGCTACATGGTTCAGTGATTCTTTCTAAGAACATTTTTAGGTAGAGGTACCTCAGCTCCTGGGAGACAGTAATCAGGCAAAGAAATGGAGAAGCTGATCCCACCTGAACTGATTGATATACAGCAGAATTCTCCTTAATAGCTTGTCTGTTCACTGATGGGAGAGTACCTGTTATTTGGTGCAAAGCCATCTTTTACCAAACGCATTGGCACTTTTTGTGTGCATAAGCTGTGAAAACACATGAAGCTACCTGAGGTCTTCTGAGGAATATATGAGCTTGGATGTCTGCTAGAAACTATTTAATTCTGTGTTTAGAAGTTTTGCAGGGACAAAGGACAGAGGATAGTCAATTAAACAGATGTAGCACTCCAAGCCAAGGAGTGTGTTACTTCTACTTTTTCAGTGATTCAGGCTACCAGCTCACCAAACTATGGAGTCATATCCTTTTCTTAAACAATTTCATTTTTCTCCCAGAATTTAAAAATTAATCCCTTTTCTTCTTTCTTATGGTATTATCGTCTTTGGCTAGTTTAGCTTCTTCTTTCTCAAGATCTAAGAAGAATTTAATAAACCCAATAGATTACACAATGATAATATACAGCTTGTTATTTATGATGTTTTCAGTATGATTCTTAAGCAAATATTACATGTATCTATTCTCCAAATAGCTCTCCTTGTTTAACAATATAATTCATTGCAGATACTGGTTTTTCACTTTATGGAGAAAAAGCATGAAGTTGGTGGTACCAGCATAAAGGAAAAAGATAAAAAAGCTATAGAAATTGAATCATAGAATATGTCAAGTTGAAAGGGACCCATAATAATCAGAAAGTCCAACTCCCCGCTCCTCACAGGACTACCTAACACTAAATCATATGACTAAGAGCATCATCCAGACATTCCTTGAATTCTGACAGGCTTGATGCTGTAACAACTTCCCAGGGGAGCCTGTTCCAGTGTTTGACCACGCTCGGTAAAGAAATGCTTGNACTAAATCATATGACTAAGAGCATCATCCAGACATTCCTTGAGTTCTGACAGGCTTGATGCTGTAACAACTTCCCAGGGGAGCCTGTTCCAGTGTTTGACCACTCTCGGTAAAGAAATGCTTGCTAATGTCCAGTCTGAACTTCCCCTGACACAGCTTTGAACCATTCCCATGTGTCTTATCACTGGATACCAGGGAGAAGAGATCTGCACCTCCCTCTCCAATTCCCCTCCTCAGGAAGCTGTAGACAGCAATGAGGTTGCCCCTCAGCCTCCTTCTCTCCAAACTAGACAAAACCAGAGTCTTCAGCCACTCATCATAGGACACTCCTTCCAGCCCTTTCATCAGCTATGCTGCCCTCCTCTGAATGCATCCAAGTACCTTCACATCCTTCTTAAATTGTGGGGCCCAGAACTGCACACAGTACTCCAGGTGAGGCTGCGTCAATGCTAAATACAGTGGGACAAGCACCTCTTTTGACCAGCTGGTTACGCTGTGTTTAATGCACCCTAGGATGTGGTGTACTTCCTTGGCTGCCAGGGCACACTGCTGACTCATTGAGCCTGCTGTCGACCAGCATCCCCAGATCCCTTTCTGCAGGGCTGCTCTCCAGCCACTCCTCCCCCAGTCTATACTTATACCTGGCATTACTCCATCCCAGATGCAGAATCTGGCATTTGTTCTTGTTAGATGTCATGCCATTGACAATTGCCCAATGCTCCAATCTCTCTAGATCCCTCTGCAAGGCCTTTTGTCCTTCCAAAGAGTCAACTGCACCTCCCAGTTCGGCATCGTCAGCAAACTTGCTAATGGCGCATTCAAGTCCTCCAATCCAGATCATTGATAGAAGTATTGAACAGAACTGGCCCTAGAATTGAGCCCTGAGGAACGCTGCTCGTGACTGGTCACCAGCCAGATGCAGCTCCATTAACCACAACCCTTTGAGCCCTGCCGTTCAGACAATTCTTCCCCCAGCACACTGTGTACCCATTCATCTCACAGTTGGACAACTTGTCCAGAAGGGACATAGTGTGAGCGCCAGTATCAAAAGCCTTACTAAAATCCAGAAAAACTACATCCACCGTCTTGCTTTCATTCACTAGGCGGATGACCTTACTGTAGAAGGGTGTCAAATTAGTTAAATAGGACTTTTCCTTTGTAAACCCATGTTGACTGTGCCTGATGATTGCATTGTCCTTTAAATGTCTTACAATAGCACTCAGTATCACCTTCTCCATAATTTTTCTAGGTACTGGGGTTAGTCTAACAGGTCTGTAGTTTTCTGGATTTTCCCTCATGCCCTTCTTGTAAACTGGAAGAGTGTTGGCTAGCTTCCAGTCAGAGGGACACCTGCAGACTCCCAAGACTTTTGGTTGACGATCAAGAGGGGTTCTGCTGTAACATCTGCTAACTCGTCAAGTACTCTGGGATGAATCCCCATCAAGCCCCATGGACTTAGGAACGTTCAACTGATATAACTGCTCCCTGACAATTTTGGTGTCCAGAAATGGAAAGTCACTGTTGCTGCAGTCATAGAATCATAGAATATCTGATGTTGGAAGGGACCCATAAGGATCATCGAGTCCAACACCTTGATCCTCACAGGACTACCTAAAACTAAGCCATAAGTTTAAGAGTGTTATGCAGATGCTCCTTAAACTCAAACAGGCTTGGTGCCAAGACCACTTCCCTGGGGATTGTGTTCCAGTGACCAACCACTCTCTCAGTGAAGAACCTTTTCCTAATGTCCAAACTGAACTTCTCCTGATGCAGCTTC
Source organism: Steatornis caripensis (assembly GCA_013398225.1). NCBI lineage: Eukaryota > Metazoa > Chordata > Aves > Caprimulgiformes > Steatornithidae > Steatornis > Steatornis caripensis. The sequence goes on along the minus strand of VZSC01013332.1, from coordinate 11,420 downwards.
ATGCCATTTCCTCATGTCCTATCGCTGATCACCAGGGAGAGGAGATGAGAACCTCCTCCTTTGCTGCCCACCTTGAGGAAGTTGTAGACTGTGATGAGGTCTCCTGTCAGCCTTCTCTTCTCCAGGCTGACCAAACCAAATAATGCCGGTTGCTCCTTGTAAGTCTTGCCCTTAAGGCCTTTCACTGTCTTGATTGCCCTCCTCTGGACACACTCTAATGGTTTGATGTCCTTCTTATATTGAGATGCCTAAAACTGCACAAAGCACTGGAGGTGGGGCTGCAGCAGTGAAGTGTGGAGTGGGACAGTCACCACCCTCGACTGGCTAGCAATTCTGTGCTTAATGCACCCCAGGACCCGGTTGGCCCTTTTTGCTGCCAGGCACACTGTTCACTCATAGTGAACTCGCCTTCAACTCAAACTCCCAGATCTCTTTCTGTGGGACTTCTCTCCAGCTTCTCATCTCCCAGTTTGTACATATAACCAGGATTACCCCATCCCAAGTGGAGAATCCTGCACTTGCTCTTGTTAAATTTCATATGTTTCTGTAAAATTGACGTAGTCTCAAAAAGATTAGACTTCCAAAATTTAACAGTGAATTGCTATTGCCTAGCGCAAGACTTCAGTCTGGATAGTCTACAAATATTCTGTACATGATGTGGTAACCCTAACGACCTTTGATCCCTAACCACCATTTGTTTTCAGCAGGCAAAATGAATATTACATGAGACAAACACTTTCTATTCTAAACACTCTAGAATAAGCTAGTCCACTGCTTTTGTGTTATCCCACCACACACAGCCTAAGCTTTAGTTCTCTTTATAACGAAAGAAAAATAATGCTTATCTATTCGGTGTTGCTAAAGTGACAAATATGCCACTTTAAAGTTAAGATGTAAGAGTGCACCTTACCCAAATCTGTTGTGGGCTTGCACAGTCATGGGATAGGAACTTGTTTTCATGTTAGGTACTGAACTATTTGTTAGTAAAGACATTTCCTTCCAGAGAATTTATATTTCAGCTGTAAGACTACAAATAAGAAAACAAATTCTGAAAGGACCAGAGGGAAATAATGCTAGTTAGCATGAAGAATGACAGTCACGGCATACTATGCACATTACTAAATTACTAATTTTCTTTATACAGACTTTTAATATAGGGAAGAGGAACGACAGTGTAGGGGCTTTTCCACTTATGTCAGGGTATAATATAAGGAGTTGATGCTGATTTATGAGTCCTAAAAAGCTAGAAACTTGACATCCTAGAAACTGCTCCTCCGAGGCAGTGCATTTAACAGCTCTCTAAATGGAACTAGTAGTTCTGTGTATTTCATTGGGGGATGATAAAGACTAAAGATCCTGAATGCTAGATTAACATCCTTTTCTTTGATGCAACCAGATAGACTCCCTGGGTTTTCAGGGCTTTCATGCAAAGTGTACTCCTTTTCTTAAATGATTTTTATTTGTGTTGTTAGAGGAGAGTTTAGTTACATGGATCATGATAGATGAATTATATCAGCAATTTTGATATATCCATTTTTCATGTAAAAACATGAGCCTACAAAATCTGTAACTTTATTGTTTTGAACAAATGCATTTCCAAAATAAATAAATGCAGTTCCTATTCAGAATGAGAAGTAGGTGTGTTCCAGGTTCTCGTATGTGATGAGATAGAAATAGCAGGATGTTTGCATGAAACATTAAAGTGAATAATCATCTTGCATACCAATCCTGCTAAGTGCCTTCACCTTATAAGAAATGATATGGAAGATTAGGAGACTCAGAATCGGTCTGGATGAGACTGTAAATGCTATTTATCTCCATTATCTCTCTAGTCATTAATTTCATTTCAAACTTTGAGATTGTCACTTCTAGGAAGCTCATCCATACAGGATAGTGAAGAGAGTTTCTGTGCTGCTTCTTGTTACATCTTTCCTGGTCTTTACAAGATTAGATAATGTCTTGTGAATTAATTTAAATGTTGATTACACTGTCATTATGTGTGCTCTGGGTTTTTTGCAGGAGAAGAATGAGATGATCAAGTTGGTATACTGTGAATAGACCTAACAAGATTGCAACATGGCACTTTTATTGGAGGAGGAGATTTCATTTAAAAATATACTATCAAATGTGTTTTTCTTAAATGCTGAACTGATGATTCCTTTTAGTTTGCTTTTGTATCGTGAATGTGTCATTTAGGAAAATTAACAGAGATCTACCATTTGCTGGAGCTGTGGTTTGTCTCACAGTGAGTGCTCAAGGCATTGTAGTGATTTTTATATTCTTTGGTTTTTTACTTTCTTCTTTATTTAATACTTCTGTATTGGGACTGTCCAACTTTTATAAAACATCATTTTTATAAAAACAGACTAGGAATTCAGTGACTATCACAGTCTATTTAAACAGTTTGAACTGGATGGAAAAGTACTCACAAACAAAACTTATCATTCAATTTCCAGCCCAGACCAGAGTGGATAGCTAAATAATGGTCTTTTCTCTCACAATTGTGACATGTTGCCTTGTAGCCATGTTGTTGTAGGGCAGGAAAAGCTCTCTGATAGCACTTTCAGTAGTGCTTAATTACCATGCAGATGAGGAAAGAGCCTTTTCATAGACCATATGTTTCTCTTAAGATAGCAGCATGTATCTTTAAGAAGCTAAGATAAAGAATACTAATTATTTGTTGTACTTGTTTATAGAACAGGTAAAAATAAAAAAAAAAAAAAAGAAAAGAAAATGGGTAAGTGGGAGTCACAGCTTCAGGGAAAAAAAAGTGTACAAGTCTTCTCCCAACCCCTAAGTCATTGCATATTTTAGAGAGGAAAGAAGTTGCTGGAATTATTGGGAGAGAGTTTTATGTGTTAGTGCCTGATCTGTGTTTACTAGACATCTGGAATATTTCCCTGGAGTCTGTGGTTTAGTCGGAGTTTACAGAGATGTAAGAACCAAATTTGACTTAAGAATTTTATGTTCAAACCTTCTTAACTCTCTTACACTTTGCCACTCCTCCCAAATATACATGTATTGTCAGCTGCCAGGACTTGTGAACTCCTTGAGAAAAGGAGATTAATGTGTAAGAATGTAATACTTCTATATTTTTAATTATCCAATTAAGTAGCTATGTTTGGAGTAGCTGAAAGGAGACCAGATTGCACTGTGGTCTATGGAATTTTCACCCTCACCTGGACTTACTTTAAATGAGCTCTCATAACAGATCTGGAATTATTTAAATGAGGGTCTGTAAGCCTCGTAGGCATCTGCTTCTGTTAACTTTATGTAAAAAGCAGGTAAAGATTTTAATTCCTTGTCATGTGAGTAAGTAAGAATGGTGGCATTGTTGAAGAGTTTGGTATATTAGGTATGAAGCTCTTAAAAATAGTGTTAGAAACAAGGAAATATTAGGGATTGTGTACTTTTGAAAAGCTGGGCAGGTAGTTCACTCTTAAGCAGATTTTTAAGTGTCATCAATGTTAGAACTGTGGACTGCACCTAAAGCTTATTAGAAAATACCTACTTTCACCATTCCATTTTGGGACATACCTTAAGTGTATTTCAAAAAAGAAAATGATGTCTTTATGATGATTTGGTCTGGATAAAGTATTATTAACACCATAGATGTTAGTAGAAAAAGTTTGTTATTTCAAAGACTGGGATTTCAACTGAAGCCTAATGTATCTTGGTTACTGTGTTGCAGCTGGAAGTACTGACTCATTATAGTTGTAATAAGGACACTCTGTAAAACACTACTTAAAATGTTATTTATTGAAGCTAATACTGTAAAGAAGGCCTTTTGAGGTCTTACAGGATTTTCTTAAAATAATTCTATGAATTTCTACTGTCAAAAAAAGAGAGATGTTCACATGAGAAGCCCTTGCTGCATTTTTAGATAAATGCAAGAACACACAGGTGCTGAAATCACTGGCACTGAGTGGGAGCTGCCTACAGTCTCCTCTGGTACCATGAGTGAGCTAAGCTTCTCCTGCAGCCAAGGGATGTGCACAGCAGAGCACAGCACAGGCCTGAAGGCACAGCTATACGTGTAGCGTAGACCAGCACGGGCATGCGCCTACTCAGGTTAACTGTTGTGTGGATCACTGACTCCTCAATGTACACTGGTCTTCTGGCTACAATCACTACAGTTACAGTTCTGGAATTTTAGAAGACTCACTTGGTGCAGTCATAACATAAAGAAATATTGTCTTATACTGTAGAAGTAGTTAGTAGTGTTTTTTATGCTCAGCTTGAGATTCAGTTTCAATCTTTCTGGTAAAGTCTGGCCTCTGACACCTGCTTAACTCCTGTTCTGTCTGAGGCTAACTTTTTCACCAGTTCATTCTCAGTGATGGAAATAAATGTCAGCCTGATATATAACAATATCTGATAATCTTCTTTTAGTTTGTTTGAGGTTTTTTTTTTAGTTTCTTTGTTGACTTCAGATCCAGAAGCTGTACCTTAGAATTTATCTGATCGTTTTCAAAGGGTCAGGGCCTGCACTTTCTGTGTTATAAGCTGGTAACTTCTAATTTGGGAGCAGTAGGCTTGCACTAAGTGTACTTTAGTGTAATTTAAAACACAGTCTTTGTGTTTGCTCTTGTTTCTCTTTTGAAAAGGTGATAAAATTGCTTAGGTCAGTAAGCCATAGCATTATGCATTACCTAAAACTACAGGCTGTTAGGAGGAAGCTGGAGTGGTCTCCCACCTCTTAAGGTACTTGGAGACACAAGCATTCGATTCCTTCCTATGCCTTGAAGCAGGAACTGGACCTGATGTTCCTCCCTTTTACGTGCCTAACCTGATTATTTACGCAGCCATTTACACTTCCTGTCTTTCCAGAATCTTACCAGATGAATTCCTACCTGCCTTAGGTCACAGAAAGGGTGTAGCCCTAGCCAATGCAACCTTCTGGTTGGAGTGTTCACTGACAAGAAATTGGATTGTTTCCTGCTGCCAGGCACTAAGCCATGGCATGAACGATGATCACTGCTATGGATATCCTCTTTGGCTTTTCTTGAAAGATAAACCCATACTTTATTTGGGAGAAAGATCATGACCTCAGGAGATTCCAGCTGTGAATGAGACATCTTTTTTTCATCATTTTCATGACTGTCCTACTGTTTAGCTTTATGTAGGTACCTCAGGTAGCTTTGCTTTATTTGTTCTTTTGGTTTCTGTTCTGGAAGGCCTCACAGTTTTTGATTCTGAAAGCAACTACAATATTAAGCTGTCAATTTTATTGGATTTGGACAATTTGAAGCCATCTAAAAATATAAATATACAATCTAACCTATTTTCCTAGACTTTAGCCAGAGTTAATGGAAAAGAAGAGGCACAAGCAGCTATGATTCATCCTGTTATTTTGGGCATATATCTTGTGACAGAATGAATAGTTTTTTGGAGATGTCTCTGTGGTGGCCCTTGATGGAACCAGGAAGACTAATGCCAGCTAAGTGTCTCTTCGACTGCTAAAGTAGCTGCAGTTAAGTCTCAGCTAAATGTTTTGCTGACGGAAATTAAAAAACCCTATGGCAAAGAAGGGATTGACAGTCCGCTCTCTTGACCATTTTACTGCTGGTTTGGAAAACAATTTTTAATTGGGTGTTTACCCAACCATCCTGCTCCTTTTCAGATAATTGGATTTTAGTATATGATATGGATTATGTCATCTGTATGTTCATTTCACATTCTGTTAGTTTCTTTTATATAATGAGAACTTCTCAGCCATGACCTTTCATCAGAAGAAGACTAATCACTTAAAAAACATTCTTTGAATGTTGGAAAATACCTACCATGACTGTGCGTGCCAAAGAATAATTAAATACTTTTTGCAAAAGGAAGCAGAAAGCAGGACATATGCAAGGAATTTGTGACTAATTGTTGGATTTATTCCGTGAATGTATAGAAAATAAAATGTTTGTACTGTGCTGAAGTACTCAAGCTCTAGAATATTAATCTGATGAGTAGATCTTTCAGGGAGACAGCAAAGTCATTTTTGCATCTGAACAAAACAGATGAATCATTCTTTAAAAAAGAGTAAAAATAAGTGACTATTGATATTAGTATTGTCTCTCCTTTGCTTGCTGAGGATTCACTTTAGTACTTTAAATTGGTCAGTCCTCTGATGATCCCCAGAATATCCAGTTTAATTTGCATGTAACTGTTCTTGTAGACTGCCCTTTTCAGTTACGCTTATTTTTTTTTTTAGTCTGCAGTTTGTGGCTTCCACAGATTCTTTCGCTCCAGGCCCAGCTTGTTAAAGCTTATTAAGCAAACTTAACAAAAACCTAACCCAATGGTAAGGCTAAGAAATTTTAGTTCATGTGACTGCTCTTATGTCATCAGTGTGCATAATGGCACTAATAATACAAAAATATTCCAAGTTCAAATATGTTTTTAGAATGTATCTCCTTCCATTGGCATATGGATATGGTCTGTTTGACATGCGATTAGAAGGCCAAATAAATTTGTGTTACTGGAAACTTCCTAAGAAATGAAATGTTCTCCAATATAAAACATAAAGCTTTCCATTAATCTTCATCCACTCTAAAGATCTGGAAGGTCAAGGTTCATCCAAAAGGCTCCTAACTCAGTTACATGAGATAGAAGTGCAGTTGTGCAAATCTCACTAATAACCTCCACCAAAAAATACATATCTCTCTTCTCTGATTTTTGGAAAAATCTGAGTACCTAATTTAAATTTCAATTAAATATCCAAAATTCGGGGAGATGTACTTAAGCATACTTTTCTAAATAATATTTTTTTCCCAAATGAAGATTTAGACTAACTTTTTGGTACCTTAATTTTTCCATCCCACACAAGATTATCTGTCATTAAATAGTTACATATTCCTCCCACTGTATCCATATTCTGTTGCTGGTCAGAACCTGCTTACTAGTTTGAGCCAATAAATTAGCTGCAGTAGATGTCAGTAGTCACTATTTTCACTGTAATCAGAACTTTTTGGTAGCAGAGGCTTTCAGGCCTGCTACATACACTGCTCATGTTTCGCAAGAGGAGTGTATTACTACTAAAGTGCTTCTTCTTTTGAATATTTTGGACTAAGTGCTATATTTGGCATAGCAAGTAAATCGTGTGGAGGTCTGGTTTAATAATTTCAGACTAGTACTGCTGGAACTGCAGAATTGGTAAGAGAAGTAGAAGAGGAAAAAGTTGACCAAATGTAGTCTGTAGAGAACATTTATCAAGTGTGAAATTTTGTATTTTTTCTCCTTTTTCTTCAGCAAACATACCTCTTATCCATAGGGGAAAGACTAGAAGGGATTATTACAGTATCTAATAACTTCTCATGTTACGTTGCCCACAGAATGTCACCAAATTGTCTGTGTACTGAACATAGTGTTTGTTTGCCGGGTTTTCCTTAAAGCATTTTGTTGAAATCTGATATCAGTAGTCTGTCTAGCATGTCTCTGAGTGAGAAATTTTGTTAATCTTGATGGCTACTAATTTATTTACTTGTTTAAAGGAATATGATAAACAAGTGTAACAACAGATGCTTTTTAAAACACGTTATTTTAGTTTCTATCGGACTGGGAGCACTAATACAAATACACCAGCAGCTGAGGACACATGGCCTTCTGGTAAAAAATTCAGGAAAATATTTTTTATTTGGTTTAAAAGTTAGTTTTAAATATTACTAATACGTATGACCCTGGAGGTGTACTCTAAGTGATCCAGAATTTTTTAAACTTCTGTGTATAAAGTTCTGTTTGAATATGAGTTTAATTTGTAAAAGATCTCTTTTTCCCTTAAACAAAAATAAGAGCATTTTATATGTAGCAAGCTTTCTGCAATAAGCTCTCGAATTCTGATCATGACATCAAGATTCTATGATGATGAGGAAAGAATCTATGATGATAAGAAAACAAAAAGCTGGACTAAAGCATTCCTGGGGAGACAGGACAGAAAGGAAGTAATCTGCAGAGACTAAGTTCTTTAAATCTACCTTTGAATGTTGCAATACAATGAATGTTATGAAATAAATTAATCAAGCAGATTCATACTGTTTCCCTAAATATTCCAGCAAATGAGGTCAGTCATTTGATGAAGTTGTTTTTTGTGGCAGTTTTACCAATATTACCTTTTGGATGCAGACAGTACTAGTTGGCAAGTAGTAGGAAGAGTAGGAGGAGGAAATACTGAGGTACGGTAAGTCTGCTAACTACAAAAGCTAAAGAAAAGTATTGCTCCACTTAAGATGACTTTGGGGGAACAGGCTGGAGGTTAAGGTAATGGAGACATTTAAAAACTACCAGTCATCTGTCTCTGACTATAATGGAGCCTGTTTCTCCTAACTAATTTGCGGCCTTCTGCATTGCAGAAGCCTTGGCAGCTGGGAAGAGCAACGAAGAACATTGAATCACCCTTTCTGGACAGTATTTCAAGGTGCTATTGGTATAGTATGAAATACACAGGTTAGAAAAAACTTAAAAGCTTTCCAACACAATAGGAGCTTTTTAATCTGAAAGTTTCTTGGATACCCACAGTTGAACATATCGTTTGCACCATGCGGAGAGGTGATAAGAAAACCACAACTCGATTTTGCTAGCATTTTGCAGCCGTCTTGCACAAGAAGAAATTAGTCTGAAAGTAAAGCGCAGTCAGACCAAAATGCTCCATTTAAGTTATGACATCTTGAAGCCTAGTAGCTTTATCAGCTGTTCAGAGGGGAAATGTATTAGTTTACGTACATAGCAAATCTAGTGCTCCTCTAGGTTCAATTGGCAGGCACCACTGGACAAGCCATAGATGGAAATTATGAAGACAAAACATTCAGGCCTCTGTCAAAAACAGTTTTTTTTTTCTCTTATTTAGAATTTTTATTTCCCATTCTGGTTCTCTTCAAGTGTTCTGCTGGCCTATTTTGAATGGCTTCAGGCCCCTGCCAGAAATGTGTTGTTCAATGTTTTGATATAGCAAACACTTCTGTATATTCCAGTTGCAATTACATACTTACAGGGTAGCATCACCAAAAAGTTCTTCTCTTCCTTCCACCCTCCTGCATAATTCTATGAGAAAGCATCTCTTCCATGAGCTATCTGACTGTGCTGTCATGTGAAAGGATATAATGTTGTTGTGGTTTGGGCCCAGCCGGCAGCAAAGCACCATGTGGCCGCTCGCTCACTCCTCCCCCCACACTGGGATGAGGAGAAAATGTAATGAAACCTGGTGGGTCGACACAAGGACAGGGAGGGTTCACTCACCAGTTACAGTCACGGGCAAAACCAGACTCAGCTTGGGGAAAAAAATCAATTTAATTTGTCACTAATCAAACCAGAGTAGGATAATGAGATGTGAAACCAGCTCTTAAAAAATAACTTCCCTCACCCCTCCCTCCTTCCAAGCCTTGTGTCCCCTTGCTCCTGACGTCTCTACCTCCTCCCCTGTCAGCGGTGCGGGGGGGTGCAGTCAGTTCACCAAAGATTGTCTCTGCCGCTCCTTCCTCTTCAGGCAGGGAGGGCTCCTCACAGGCTTTCCCTGCTTCAGTGTGGGGCCGCTCCCACGGCAGACAGCCCCTCATGAACTTCTCTGACGTGAGTCCTTTCCACACGGTGCAGCCCCTCAGGAACCCACCGACCCAGCATGGGCTGCCAGTACAGTCACGGTCTGCTTTGGGAGCAGGCACCTCCCTGGCGTGGGGTCCTCCACGGACTGCAAGTCCCTCTCTGCTGAGCCTCGATCCTCCGTGGGCTGCAGGGGCACAGCCTGCCCTCTCCCCACAGGCTGCAGGGGAATCTCTGCTCCAGCTGCCTCCTCCCCCTCCTTCCTCACTGACTCCTGGTATCTGCATA
>VZSC01013331.1:19831-52869 GCA_013398225.1 Steatornis caripensis | reverse complement strand
TTCATGCTAGCACCGCGGTGTGCCTCGCCGAAAATCTCTTATGAATAGCTCTACTTTCAAGTGCAAACTTTAATCTTTGCTATAGTTCACATCCTACAGGCCGTCTTTTCAGCAGTTCCTCTACCAACTTCTTTATTTGGATTAACTATGCCAAAATCAGTTTTATGCAATATCCGTTTCGTATTTCTGNCGGTCTAGCACGGAGCCGCCGAACTTCATGCTAGCACCGCGGTGTGCCTCGCCGAAAATCTCTTATGAATAGCTCTACTTTCAAGTGCAAACTTTAATCTTTGCTATAGTTCACATCCTACAGGCCGTCTTTTCAGCAGTTCCTCTACCAACTTCTTTATTTGGATTAACTATGCCAAAATCAGTTTTATGCAATATCCGTTTCGTATTTCTGGCAGTAACATCTATACATTTTTAACATATTTTTAGAGTCTTTGGTATTGGTGGTGGAATGGGCCTGCCACAGATCACAGCTGGAAGATTGGCCAGCATGTAGAAAAGATGCTGCTGTTTGACAAAATTAAGTATAAAAACCTGTTCTTGTTCTGTCCTATTTGTTCCTTAACATAAGGACATTTTTTTTGTTGTCAGCGGGACTGAGCACTGGCACAGGTTGCCCAGGCAGGTTGTGGAGTCTCCATCCTTGGAGATATTCAGAAGCTGCCTGGACATTGTCCTAGACAACTGGTTGTAGGCGGCCCTACTTGAGCAGATGAATTGGACCAGATGACCTGCAGAGAACCCTTCCCACCTCAGCCATTCCGTGATTCTAAATCTGTCCTCTTTCTCTCTTAAAGATGATAAAATGCTGTTACTGGAGCTATTTATTAAAGCTGTTTCAGAACCAAATTTCTGACACTTTTTTAAATAACAACAAACATTTTTTAAAAATCCTGATTTGTTCCCTTCTGTGATCTTAAATTCCAAAAGTTGCAACTGATTTTTTGACAGTAAGTGCACCATCTAGAAAAGTTGTACTTTTTTTAATTATAAGCTGCCATTTCCTGGGATGATTACCAGACATGTTGCAGTTGAATAACACTTCTGATATAACTGGTGTCAGAGATCATACTGATCATAGCAAGTGGGATAACTTCCCTAGGTGAAATGAGCAGGAACTCACCTAACAAGCATTTTGATTTTTTTAGTCTCTTTCTTTTACTTTTCTCTCATGGAGAAAAATGTTGTAACAGCTGTCATGTGGAAGTACAGATAGGAAAGTTAAGCATTAAATACAAGTTGAAATTGCACTACAAAAAGGAAGAGTCTCATGTACTAATTTAAGCCAGTGTTCAATTGATGGGAGCTAATGAACTACAAAAGCCCTGACATCTTTTGCAGCAGACAACCCAGTGTAAACTAATCAACATTAAGTCAATATAATCTAACTCTTCGCTGTTCGTTGATCTTTTTTACAGGCTACACACTGCCTGGCCATGTGAATGGGTCAGAAATATACATCAGGAAGAGGATAAAGCTGTTACCACAAAGGAGGACTAAAATAAAATTGGCCAGCATGAAAGGAAAATGAAAATTACCTGCTGCATCTTTTTCACTCTCCTTTTATAAAATGCCTATATTTTCCATCAATGCCTAGTAAAAAAAATGCTGTCTGGTTCATCCATGCCTGTCTAACTTACACACATTCCAGCTAGAGCTATGCAATGAAATCACTAAAAACTTGAAATGAATGAAGGCTGAGTTTCGTCTTAAAAGGAGCTTCATACCAAGGCTACAAGCTCACTACTTCTTTTATGAAGTTTGAGAGGGGCTTATGAAGATTTGATTTTAATCTATGAATCTCTCAACAGTTTTGAACCAATATTGGAGAAATCCAGCATTTCTCACAGAGGCATTGCCTTTTCTCATATCTGTGGCTATGCATGGAGGGATGTCACTAGACAGATAAAGATGTTGCATCCCTTTTAAAACCATAAAATCTTTTGTAGAAGAGTATAAAAGCCATATTTTCTCCTAAGTGTGTGGCAGACAGAAAACTGCAGAAGTTTTGTTGCAGACATGGGAACTAGATATTTCACCTAGTTCTATGTATTTATTTTACTAAGGGAGAGAAATTCCTTGGGCAATGAAATGATAACTTGTTACCCAGAGCCTAGATCAAATGTCTCTTTATGTTTGTAGAAATGAAAATAAAATATTGCTTTAAAATATAAAACCACATTTGGAACCATTGCTAAGGATAATGTTTATTAAAATCTGGTTTTGAAAAGATTACTTTTGTACTTAAATACATACCTTGCAAAAATTTAAAAATGTAAAACTAATTATTTATTCACAAAACTTTTCTATAGTTTTCTCTGTTACTACAACTTATTCCTATCACATTTGTTCTTTCTGTCTGGAAATATCGAAGGACCCTAAAGGTTCTATGGACCTGACCTAAGTGGAGTTTGACAACCAATACCCCTATGACTATTCCAGCTCTCAGCAAGAAGATTCTTGAAACCAAAAGACTTACCAAGACATATCCATGATCAAATCCTAGTCACTTCGATCACAGGGAGTGTCTCAGTGCAGCTAATGGGACAGTTTGTGAGAGCATGTCAAGCAAACTTTGGCCTGTAAAGAATAAAAATTTCATATTGCAGTGCTAGAAAACAAATAAAAATAATTTTAATGTCTGCTTTGAGAGGTGGTTTACTATCCTTCATACATAAACAGAAACAATAGATTTCAGTGTGTTCCGGCTTTTGACTGTCTCTTTTTACGAGGGCATTCACAATACTTTTTAGGTCCCTTCAAGATCAAATTATGTTAAAATTTATATTTAAAATCACACTTTTATTGTAGACTTTGAAATTTTATCTCTGCTTGCTATGACAAAACTGGGAGGGGATAGCTGAGGAGGACAGAGAACACACTGCGAAAATCTCCCAAATGTCTACATAAGACAGTGTTATTGAGTCATGAAACTACCAGAACACAAGGAGAAAAAAACATGATGTAACTTCAGTCCCAGCTTTTTAGTTTATTCAAATGAAGGACCCTCTAATGGTTTAGTTAGGAATTAAGTTAATTGGGTTTGGTGTAAGGTTGGTGTACTTCCTGCTGGAAAGTTTCCCATATTTCCTCAGTATAAGTAGCGGCTGGACTCCCATGTCACCCTGTTAGCCCAGACTTTAATTAGTTCTGGCATTCGCCTCATAATGATAAATGCTGAGATGATGAATGGAAATGCAAATGAGTGTGAAGTGGCTCAGCCATCAGAGCTGAATATCATTAATACCTTCCTACTGTTAAATCGATCAATGTCATCCCAGGATCCCTCTGTTCAGCGGGTGCAGATGGCTGCCCGCCAGAATGCCTTCCATTATATTGGCAGTGAAAACTTTGTGGGTTTTTCCTCCCCATATGCTTTTATTCATCTTTTGCTGAATATTTGTTTGGCAACTAGAACTCTAATATATTTCCAGCTGAGATGATAACTATTTAGGGTCAGTAAGCGAGTAGCTAATTTACAGCAAAATAAATATGAATATGGATCTCTTCTCACATCAGGAGAGGAGTATGAAGTGCAGATTCAATAAATTGGAGAGGAATAGAGTTATTGATGATGCAAAATTTCATGTGGTAGCAATAAAAGATGAAAAAATAGGATTCAAAGATGTTTACTCATTTCCGAGGTATGTTACAGCTTTGTATTTTACAACTTTCTGGGTCTGGCAGCATGTCCACAGAACAATGTTTTGTAAGACTCAAAGGGTTGGATATTGCTCAACACGAAGTTTTAATATCCAAAACATTTTGGGGCGAATACGAAGAATAAACCTTGAAAGCATTGGGAATATTGTTTCATCAGTTCAGTTGCATTTTTATGCAGTGAGTTTAGGGGCCATCCACAGGTATGTGCGTTAGCCTAGTGGGGTTATTTTCACAAGGAAGCTTCTCAGTCTATGCAGACACAGATACTTTNGAAGAATAAACCTTGAAAGCATTGGGAATATTGTTTCATCAGTTCAGTTGCATTTTTATGCAGTGAGTTTAGGGGCCATCCACAGGTATGTGCGTTAGCCTAGTGGGGTTATTTTCACAAGGAAGCTTCTCAGTCTATGCAGACACAGATGCTTTTTGAGGAAGTGTTCCTGCACGCCTAGACTTAGGACCTAACTCTGACACTTCCTTCAGGGATCTTTGTCTGCTTAGCACAGAGGGAGCATGGAGATCAACTTTTGTGAATAATAATTTCTCCACACAGTTCACAACTTTCTAACAACCTTAGACAGTAATGAGTTGAGTGCTTGTTTACGTTAACACAGGAAGAAGTACATTTCATCCATAGAAAGCACAAATAACCATCTTTTCTGAAGGTGTCAGGAGGCTATTGAGAGGCTGAATTCACAGCAAGTGTAGCAGTCTATGGTCTGTTCTCTTACAACATATGTGATAATAGCCAAACCATATCATTTTCACACTGTAATCTGTGTAATCAAATCTCCAATTCTCTGTGAATCTGCTCATCCGTGGCTTTGGAAAGACTGAGGAACAACATTCTGCAGTGTGTACACCCTATACACTGTAATGCCTAGGTGAAAAGTGTACTGTACTGGTCCTTCCATCCCCTCTTCTTCTCATAAATAACACAGTGTATCTCTAATTTCCCTTCATAAACCCTCTCTTTCCATCCTCTCAGTAGGTTGGAAACTCTCCAGTGGATTCAGAACTTACTGGAACTGGTCCAAGCCTAAATCACTTATTATCAGATTCTAGTTTTTATATAAATGAAACTGTTTCTTTTTTCCTAAATGTCTATATTCCTAAAAGTAATTGCTATAAACCACGTTTGCATTTACCCACTGAACTGATTTAGTAATGGGTTTATTCTCTGATCTTATGTTAAATGTTTTCTTGTATTTGTCTAATGAAAACTGAAAAATAGAATCGGACAAAATATTTTGTTGCTTTGGAGTCTATTAGAGCTTTGGCATCTATGCTAGAGTAGCACTGGCCAATTTCAATAACATTTGGAACACGAGGAAATAAATTAGACATTTTAATTGTGAGATTATATCACTTCAATAGGATGACTAGGGAAAAGCCAAAACAAATTCTAATAACAAAACAATAATTTAAACAGAACATATTACGCTTACCTCTGTGTTATTTTTGCTACATTTTAATGTTTACTGTGATAATACCTCATGCAATGAAGCTGCCACACTGACTTATGAAATGAATATGAACTTTAATGATTGTTTTGCTTACAGTCAAGATTTTCATGAAGCCTGAGATGGAATGTTAAAAATACTGCTCATTTTGATTCGAGAAAGAATAAAACTATTCAGTGGGAAAAAGTGCTAATGTTTCATATCCATACAATGCACAACCACAAGCAGATTCCAGGAATTACATGAATCAAAAGCTAGAGAGTTAGCTACGCTTCTTTTAGTAGCACAGACGTACATTTTTATGTCATTCAGTTCTTGCTTATACTGTTAGTAAAATCATTTTATAATAGAGATTCCCTTCTCTTTTTTGAATTAGTTCTGTTCTTGCTGCGTGTTAATTTTCTATAATACCAGATTTGTGTATAGTACTTTAAAGAACAGTGTGGGGGAAGATTGTGCCCAAAAGAGACTCTAATGTGAAGTGAAATTAAATGAGATCTGAAGCACAGAGATTAATGTGGGAAGTCTGTGACAGAGATTTCATCAGAAGGCTGTCAGCAAAGGCTATGTCAGTAATGTGACTTCAGAAGGGTTTTGGATTCCAAGGCACCCTCAAAGTACCATAGTCACATACTGTCCTCCAGGCTTCTGGTTTTACCCATCCAAAACCACTTACCAAATGTTTCTTAAAGTAGCTCTCATATAGTTGGATCTGAAGGTGGTCCACACAGAGCACAATACCTGTCCTGGCTTTGCTTGTTTTATTCCCTTTTTTCACACTGATCTCACAAGCCCTGCTTGCCATCTCATGTCTCATGCAGTGAGAGTCTATGATTACTCAGAGCTTGTTGTTTTGAACAGACTTCCTCTCTCTGTTTCTTAGATTCTCCGTTTCCGCTGGCAGCTCATCTTGAAATGCATCTTTCAGACCCAATTATATATTTTCAATTATCTCTTTCTGTGTTATTGCACAACTACTAATGGATTTCCATAATCATATTATACTATTTAATACATGTGTCTTCATTATCTACATTTATATATGGTAACTAATTTTTACAGAGTATTTCCCAACCCAGTTAAAAGAGGTGGAGATTTTGCCATTAGCTTCAATGGAAACAAAATTAGTTTCTGCAGTTTTCTTTTTAATTACCATCCACAATACAAGGCCATTGTGTTGATTGTATCCATTGGC
The DNA here is from genome assembly GCA_013398225.1 of Steatornis caripensis. Taxonomy (NCBI): domain Eukaryota; kingdom Metazoa; phylum Chordata; class Aves; order Caprimulgiformes; family Steatornithidae; genus Steatornis; species Steatornis caripensis. Next base: position 46,539 of record VZSC01013331.1, on the reverse strand, counting down.
TTGCCCTTTATACTCAGTGGAGGTATGTGCAAAAAGAGATACTATGCAGAATGCATGAAGATGGAAGATCATGTCCCTGAGAAAAGATGTGTCTATTATACATAAAGTTGATAGCATTATCCGATGCTGCACTACTTATCATTGTAAAAAGATGCTTTCAGTTATTTATAGCTTTAAGAAATCTGAACCATTGAGTGCACGTCTGCAGCTGCACACACACTTGTGTGCTTTAGCATGCACACATACAGGTGAAGTTTCACATACAAAGGGAGAAAAACAATGTTTTCTATCTATAGCGGAAGAAAGCCATCAAGGTGACTGAAAAGAGGGACAAGCACTAGGAGCCTGATCAAAGACAAAGGCTGGGAATGAATGAAAACTAAATACTAAAAGCAGCGTTAGGACTGTAGTGAAGGACAGTGAAGTACAACCTAAGGCTTGCTAAAGCCTGAGAAAGTCAGAGACAGAAGAGCTCTGTCTGGTTGGTGTAGAGGAGAAGGAAGATTCCCATCAGATGCTGGCAAAGAATCAGGGCTCCCAGGGCCTCAGCCACATCTTGAAGGTCAAAAACAGTTCTGCGGAAGCCCGTGGCAAAATACAGGTCTCATTTGCCTCTGAGAACTTCTCTATGCAAAGGACAAAACTTCCGACTGCTGTCACAGTTAGTGGTCATATGAGATATGATGTAGATTTGTGCAGTGGTCTAAAAGGTTTTAGTTCAGCTAATGACAGATGTAAGATCTAAGACTGAATTCATTACAAAGATCTAGGAATTATGTCCAAAATATGCTAAACCTAGAAAAGCCAGGCAAAAGCAGAACCTATGCAAAGTCAAGATCTTGATGCCTGAGCAACCTTATTTGAACCACATTTTGTGTGATACAGAGTAGTTACCACTAACTACTCAGAGAAGATTACAGGAAGTTTTGTGGTTAAAGCAGCCTTGGAGAACTGGATTAAACCTTGCCTCTTGTCATACCGGTCCTTAATGAAGCTAGTCTAGTCATTTCAACCAAATGTTTTGTAGGTGGTTACTAACGATACACTGTTCGTTTTACGGGTCTCTTATTTGCAAAAAATGCTGGGTACTCACATTTACATTGGTAAGAGGTGTGCTCTGAGGCGGTAGCAAGCTAGAGAACAGCAAACACATACATAGAAACCAGGTCATATGCATACAAAGACAAACAAACAAAAATCAGAGCATGGGTGTAACCCAGGTGACCTACCAAGCTGCTGAAGCTGCCATAAACATAAAAGGGGATGATTTTTGCACAGCTCCCTGCTACTGTCTTTTGCTGAGCTGTCTGAATATCCACTCCATTAACTGGGAAAGAGCTACAAATCTCAGTCTGCAGAGTACAGAGCAAAGCTCAAATACATGCCCCTACATCAATGTTTGGGTGGCTTTCCAACACGTCTCTGAGAATGAAAAGTTAGACTACACTTCTAGGATTAATGTTTCTACATCTCAACTTTTCCTGTTAAAGAAAAAAAAAACAAAAAAACCAACAGAAATATCTACACTATGTTATTCTACACTGCTTTTTTGATACTGTTTGCTACATACTTTTGTATTACAGTGATGGCCAGGATACATCATCAAAAAATTACCATTTCTCTCATATGGGCAAGGTTTAGACAACACTCAGTAAACTTGTCATGAGCCTTCGCTAAGTAACAAGGGTGAAAAGAAACACAGGAAATTCTGCTTTTGGTAATGTCCACCCATCCCACAAGTTGAATCACAGAAAAACAGTATGTGATCATGTAATTGAAAACTACATCACACCCTGCAAAACACACACATCTCCAGAATTTCAGTATATGAAAGCTTGACAACAAACTTAGTGTTCTTCTACTTGTGGCTTTCTGTACATTATGAAGGCTGGAGGGAAGAGACAGTGAGCAGTGGTCTATTTCCAAGCACAATTGATAATATGAAAGAAGATTAAATGTTCGGATAACAAAAGCTACTCTACAGGGATCAATTTGTTAATGTCAGATTTACAGATTTATACTAGCATAAATCCAGCATGGCTGCACTGAGATCAAAATACTCTTAATTTACATAGATGTCATTTGTAGTTCAGTTTTGTCCTTAATCTTGCATTTCTCTTTAGTCATTGTAATTTTACAGAAGTGTGTCATAACTCAGAGGGAAATTTTCAGGAATAGCGCGTCGTGCATGCAATGGTGTTTGCATATACACTGGGAGATTTTAAATACATATGAAGAATTAATTAATCTGAAACTGACTGAGAATTCTGGCAGTATAATTAAAATAAAAGACAACTGTGAAGGAAGCCTGAAGGAAAGCAGGACAAGGAGAAGGATGGGTTAATGAAATAATTCACAGGCACGGAAAGGTGAAGGCAGTTGAATTAACAAGAAATTAAAAAACCCTAATCATAAACAAAGTGAGGAATACCTATTTCATTCTCACGGTGGCAGACAGATGTCTAAGCTGACTGTTTTCCTGAATGAACTTTACTCAACACCTGTGAGCATGTGATTAATTTAAGCAGAGTACACCGTGTACTTCTCTTTCAGTCAAAAAAATAAAAATGTTGACCTCTAGTATTGTGAAAGAAAGACAATCAGCTAACCTAATAGGCCCTTTATTTGCTAATCAAACCCCTCATTAACAATTAATTGGATCAAAAGTTCGGTGGCCATTATTGCTGTGTCAGTTCGACTCTGAGGGCCTCAGAGGATGAAACTAAATGAGCTGGTCAGGTTATAAATAATTTCCAGTGGCTACTCCTCTTACCTCAGGCTGTTCAGGTAGAGGTCAATGTCCTGCCTACTGCAGGCAGAAAAGACTGTTGCTACGACAAGCAAGAGGTATTCTTCCTTTCCTAAGATGCTCGTTTAGTCTTAGTAATTTAAACCTTTGTAAAAAGCCACAGTATAAAAAGCAGCTCTGTACTGCAGTGTTTCTGCATGTACTTGCTTATCAGGACTGAATCAAAGCAAAATTTCAGATTGCTTAAAGCCTTTCAAAAATGAAAGAAGCCAGGAGTTGCTTTAATCAGGAAATCTGCTTCTTAAAGAAACCCTGCAGAGACACCTTTATGGCAATATAATTATTTGTTTCTATTCTTAACCTAATAATACAGGTAGTGACTGACAGAGTTCAAACACTGCTCATCAAATAACATGAAAGGACCTGTCAGAAATGAATGAAGATACAAACGAGAATAAAGCAAACAGGATTTGGTCCAAAATATGTGCAATGCCACATTTAACAGTTGGTTTCTCTTTTTTCATTAAAAAGAAAAAAAAAATCATCTTTCTGTCTTCCCTTTAGACAAAAAGTGGCAAGCCAGTACATTGACTCTTAACACACACATATTACAAGTCAGTTTTAGGAAGGAGGGCAACGTGATCTGGGCAGGCCAAGTCTCAAAGATCCTGTGTGGTAAACTCCAATACAATGACAAGACTATTTGTTCATTAGATTTTGAATTAAAAGAGCAAAGTAGAGAAGGAGGTGACATCTATCCAGGGCCATGCCAAGGATTAGACAATGAAAAAGTTTGACGTAAAATGTGTGCACATGGTGACAAGAGGGAGGAAGGAATCTGAAAAAAAAATGATGTTGAAATGCAGTGCCATGCAGGTATTGATGGGTTTCCAAATAGGATGGGAAACCTGAAGAAATGTGGGGCTTTATATATTAATCAAATAGAAGAGCTATAGTATTAAAAAAAAAAAGAAGTAAGCTGTTTAAGGGAAGAGTCTTAAGAAGTGATAAGTGGTTTTAATAAGATATTATGTATACAAAAGGTTATCCAGACCAAATAAGGGAGATGAATATTTAGAGAAACTCAACAGTTCAGCACAAAAGCAATATCTAACGACTCAAGCTGTCACTTAGAACAGAGAACTTAGAAATCTGAAAAGAGAATGGAAGAAGAAAGGGTAACAGAAGAGTACGGTCATTCACCAGTTATATGTAACAGTAACTCCAGATGCTGCATGTGTACATGAGAGTTTTTTGGGCAAAAGAGATGATCTTCTAACCGTCCAGAAGGCATGTAGATGTGGTTAGGTCAGCATGACATTAACATATTTATACAGCTTTGGCAAGGCTTGGGAACAAAAGCCAAGCTCTCATCTGCTTGGAGCATGGACAGAGGGAGGTCAAAAAAGATTGATACCTCTGAGTAGCTGAGACTTGGAAATTTCTAGTGCATAATAATGTTCTTAGGGACCTCTAGAAACTGGAGATTGTAGTTTCAGATACAACTGCTGATATTGCACACTCCCACTGCTGCAACAGGTTATGTCCACAGCAAACCTCCGATTCACAACCCCTGTATGGGGGTGGTGGGGGCAACAAGAAACAAGCAAACCTCTTGTGACTTCAGACACAGGAATGCTCAGTTGCTGGCTAAGCTACATAGCACCACTTGTAACTGACTTTAACAAAAGTGAGGAGGTACAGGGAGCAGAGGGTGACTCAGTACCTTGAGAACAGGATCCTGAGCCTGGACAAGAGCCAGGAGATGGAAACACTGACCCCAAAGTCACCCCTCCTTATGAATTTTGCATTTTAGTGAAAGATGCACTGGTCAGGCAGGATTTGGCTAACTCTGACAGGATTAAATATACATGATTCCATTTCAGTGACAGGCTTCTTGTTGTCAGGCACATGTATCAAACATAACGTAGCTGTATTTGGAGATATTTCATCCATTTAGTAATGTATATTATTATATATATACATATTTCCCTCCTGATTACTTATTTTCAATACATTAGCAAATATGTTTCCCAAAGGGCTGAAAAGGAGGCCTGAGGAACCGGATAAGACCATTCTCTGGACTTAAATTTTTAATATTAAAATGCATTGAGATTTGCTATACACTTGCTCAAGATGTATTGCCCCAAGCAAAACAGTGTTTTATAGATGGACATGCAATTTTGTTGCTTTCAGCCGAGGGTCACATTTGTTTTAGTGGTTTTGGGATGTGCAAAATAATGAATGACAAGTGTAAATAAACATACTATGTTTCAAAAAAAAAAATCAGTATTTAAGTCTTTTTTACACATATGCGTATACACTCATAAACACATACACACACCCCTTTTTGTTGAAATAGATCTTGAAGAAGTAAAGTTCAGGTAAAAAGAAATACTATATTGTTATTTTTATTATACAAGACTGCATCGTAGATACTCTGGGTGAATCCAGCCACTTTCTTTCCACTGGCAAAGCACAACATTCTTAATCTAAATCATGCCAACAGTAAGCCCTAACCTTCCTACTCTCCTACAAAGAAGAGACATATGTTTCAGTTGGAGCATAGTTGAAATGAGCATGAGGAAGGTACATTAGATCACTTGTGTCTTCGTAATTTTAAATGACACCAGTATTTCAACCATACTTCACTAAATATTCCTGAACACATTCTATCTCCACAATGCACTTTCATCAACACATGCAGGGAAATTCGTGTGAAAATCTTTCTCTTTGAATACATAACGTAAAATTGCTAATCATGCATTAATCTCATGTATTGATTTTGCATTATTCCTAAGGGGGAAAGAAAAGTGATTCTAACAATTCCGTTAGTTTGGTAAGCATTTTAGCTAAGGTTATGCTGTGACTACTGTAAAAACAACTTCACCTTAAACTCCCATTTTACCTCGCACAATTCTGTATAAAAAAATCTGTTTCTGTGATGTATCAGTACATTTGCTTCAGCATGAACATGACTTCTTTGTGGTTTGTAGGAAAACTCTTCCCAAACTTGAGTGACTAGGGGGTTTTGAGTTACATACAAGAAGACAATGTTGAGAGGAGATGGTGGTAAAATGGTGATAATTTAGCCAGCGTAAGCATCCTAAGTGCAGACTGAGTTAAGATTATATAGAATTATCCTTCAATTTATCTTGGTTGTGTTAGTAGAAACGCAGGGGAAATACACGTATGATAAGCAGTGTAACCTTTTGTTTAACCTTGAGTTTTCTGCTCAGAAACATTGGGAAAATATGCAAGAAGGAAAAATAAGAGACAGTACATGAAAAATGAAAAATTGTTTTGCTTCTGAGAGTTTAAATAAAACAAGCAATTCTCAACATTGTCAAATTAAATGAAAATTTGAATTAATGGTTCAAAACTGTGGAAGACCTTTTCTGATCTATTTACTAAAAATAAAAAGAAAATTAACATTTACAAAATTTTAAATCACTACCTAGAAAAATAAATAATTTCTTCTCCATGAAAAGAAGCTAGCCTGTTGTAAACATTAATATGTTAAAGCAAATTCTCCTATTTATCATTTGTTACCTTGAGCTGGGTTTAGGTAGATAGTGTGATTACTGGCAAGGTATAAATGAAAGCATGCATCTGTAGGTGAGTTAGTTTCAGAACTAATTTGGAGCAAGAGTTAGGACAAGTGCGTTTGCACTGTCTGCCCCTCTGGCAAAGGGAGACTTTGGAAATTTTGTTCACTTGCCCGTTTTTTCTTGGTCATACTCATTGCTCTGGTGATCGAATGGAATGATACAGATTTCACTACAGTAGCCTTACATTGCTTGAGGATATTTTCAATGCAAGTTATCCACCTTTAATACAGCATTACATTACTGTGAAAAAAAGAGGCAATGTCACAGAGATAGAACATTATCTGTGTGGTTTGTTGTCACTTCTGCCATAACAGACTGTAGCACTTGGTGTTATACATTCAGGGATGCTTCCTCAGATGATGTAAATCAGTGAAGCTTCAGCAAAAACAAATGATCCATACTCATTTAGAGATGTAGATGTCAATTTGCAAGGTTAATAAGAGGCTTCCCTTTTCCTAAATAGACAAGTAAACATTTTCCAACATAGATGAAAATGTTGGATATCCTAAATATTAAGAAGATACAACTTGATGCTTTTCCACAAATTCAGCTATTTTGTAGCTGAAATACTTGTTGCAATCTTGTTGATAGCATTAACATTGATGTAAATGCTATTAATTGAAGTATTCCCAAACAAAAAAAAAAAATTAGAACTTGAAAAATAGAGAGTTTTATCAAGTTTCTGTGGTTTTGTTTTCATTTGTGTCTTCATTCAGTCTTACCAATAATAGATAGCTAACAGGAAAATACTGAACCCAGAGATTTCACGAGGTGTGTTCCAATTTCAGCACACAATGGTTATGCAGCTAGGTTTGTCCAATAGCAGGCTCCACCCTCAATCACCGTAAACATATTTCAGTTTAGCTATATGTGTTTCTATCCGTCCTGTTAATAGTCAAGTGATTGTGGCTTACTCTAAGGAAATGTTTGCACTATAGAAGCAATGTACTAATTTACAAGGTCTGTATTAAAAACAAATAAGAAATCCTACCAAATCATTCAGACTACATAATGAGAGATGAAATGCAACAAACTTCTCCGTCCTGTTTGGCCCTGTCATTCTAGAAACCTGCAACAGCTCCTGGTTCACTAGCTGCTGAAGGGAAAGGTGAGGCAGAACTGTAATTTAAGAGGAGTGCTTTGTAATTAATTCGTATCTATTTTTTTTTCTTGCTGTGGGTTTTTTTTCTCCTTCAGACAGCAACAGAATTAAGTGTTATAAATATAAGTAAGTCTGAAGACAAGGAGAGTGACTTTCATTTAAGTTGAGGGTCACTTCATCTTGTTGAGAGATCATTTCATCTATCTTCTGTCTTAGAACTGTTTTTTACATTCATGTCTTCTCTTGTGCAGGGGTTAGAGAAGGAGGGGAAGAGACAGAGCAGGATTTCTAAGCATTTTTCAGTGCACATCAAGTAAGATTTCCTTGATATCATCAGACAGCTATAGCATTAGGAAACCCTTTCCAAAAGGGAAAAAATGAACACATTTACAAAACTTAGGATCACATCAATGGTAAATGTTTTGGAACTCATTTCTAAACAAAAACATTTGGGGTGCTCACACCCGGAGGCTTCCTTGAGTCAAGACATATACAACGAGCAGTCTTGGATACCTGCCCAGGCAGACTGTGCCAAAGTCATCTCTGGCACTCCTTACAGTGGAGATTACTGTTAAATGTGAACTGATTCACATTACTTTCTATTTTCCAGTTTGGACAGATGGAAACAGATACCAAAGAGGAGTCTAAACCTCTCCACATGTTGATCCATCTCACTCACCATACTCTATATACTGCATTCAAAGTTGCGAGCTATTCTGCAGACATCAATTTGGGAAATGTTTTATGCTAGGAAGGAAATAAAATCAAGGACACACAGGAAGATACTGCCAGTGAGATCTGTGTTCTATCCTTGATCTAGTGAAAAGGACAAGATGTAGATCTGCAGTTCCTAACGACAGCTTATTCAGACCAAGTTGAAGGACAGTTAGGTTAGTGCTATGGGTGGTTTTTTTGGACATGGCCTTTGACAGGTTTCTATAACAAAAAATCGAGTGTAACCATCTCTGCTGGGGGCCTTGAAACACGGTGCTGGTGCAGAGGCTATGTTGCCTGAATGTTGCTTCTGCATTTTTTACATAGAACGATTTCAGAAGCATGGTTCAGAGGCCTTCCATGAGGAAACAAACCCAGCCAGAGCTCCACTATTGATGGGCACTACAGGATGAAGTAAGATACATGAAGCCTGAAATCCAGGACACTTTCCAATGTGTTACTTGGATTCATGACACTGCTTTTTGGATTTCTTATTTCACTCTGACCCTAAATGAGGCATTCCTAGGGCTTGTCAGAGTCTAGAAGATAAAGCAAGAAAAGCAGCATCAGCATGACAAAGATTTTTTTTTACTGGAGGGGTCCTGTTAAAAAGCAACAGACAAACACATGGCCTCTGAAAATCCAGAAACCAGAAATAACTCGTGTAGAAAAAAGCGAGTGAAGATTAAAAACATGAGATTATTCATGTTGGTTTCTTAACAAGATAAAGCTTATGTGTGATTTTTATTATCTGCCTGCCTTCTCCCGATATCCATTTTACCCACTGAGAAACAGATATGTGTCTGAGAGATACTGCGTTCAGACAAGTTTCATGAAAATCAGTCACTAAACATGGGAGAAAGACTCAAGGGGAGGTCCTGCCAAAGGAAAAGCTGAATCCTGAGCTCAGCATTGTTTGTTTTCCATTGGCCAGCCAGCAGCCAGGGTGCACAGACAGGCTGGGCAGCCAGCGCACCCACAGTTTGGCACCAGCCATGGTATGTGCTGCCCATTTTGTAGCTGGTGTTTACCATCAGGGAGGAGACCTGGGGTTTCAAGGCAGGGTTTGAGGAGAGGTGGGAGGGAACTGGAGACATCTCAGGGAATCATGATAGGCAACATGGGAGACAAATCTGTGAAAGTGGGGTTTTACTACCTCTGTTGTTTGAAGAACCAACTGTGTATGCAAATGCTGCAGAAGGAATTTTATGGCAATGGTACTGATGATGACCATTAAAAAACCTGCACAATTTTCCCGCTATGATGGGGGAAAAGGCTCTTTCTTCTCTGAAAGATTCACATTTCTCTCAATAATTGGATGCAATAGATTAGAAAGGACTACTTGAATTACTTAAAAGTAGTGCACACTCTTTAAAAGCATGTTATGTAAATGCTGTTAATTTCACTTTGAAACTCAAAAGGAAGGTAGAAGTATACATTTGAAGGTGAGGGTGGTGCTTTCCATGATCTCAATTTTAATAACACTCCCTTGAAGCTCTCAGGAATGATTTTCCATTAGGGATGAGAAATTCAGAAATAAGGGAGTGGTTGACAAATATTTTGTTCACAAACAATGCTCTCTAATAGTGGCAGTAGTAATCATGTTAAGTGTTTCAAATCCAGAGACTCAAGAGAACTGTCTAACACAAGAGAGCTTTTCAGTCTGTGAGTCAGGTAGAGGATGGAGCCATGAAGAAAGATTGCAATCAGTATGTTGTTTAATCAACTGGCATCGAATATTCAAAACCGGCCTAAATGATAACAACGGAGATAAGAGAGGGCACGTGGCTTGTAGCCATTCTCCTCTAATCTGAATGCTGTGCCAGATGTGTGGATATGAACAGTATCACAGTAATATATTCATGTATAAGACTTACATTGTTGCAAAAGCTGTGCTCAGAAATCATGATTGAAATTAAGCTTTTAAAAAAGAAAAACTGAAACAGAAGACCTCAATTGAAGAACAGTGCAAATTTCTACTTTGTTTGCTTGTTTTCTTATGTTTACTTTGACGGAGAACTGAAAGAATGAAAAAGAAATAATTTCACATCAAGATGGAGTTTATACTTACAGAGTTTTTAAGGTCAGCTGAGCTCTCCCAAAAAAATTAGAAAGTTCTTTATCATTCTTCACCTTTTTAGGTGTGTCTTTTTTTGTATGAAAACTTACAAAATGAAAATGTTGTCTTGAAGTGGAAGAAACACCCCACTTTCCATTAAAAAGAGTCAAAATTAATATTTTGCTTTCTCTCTTATTTTCTTAACCAGAACTACTCAGGATTTTGACTGCAAATCATGAACATTTCAATTTCTGCCAAACTGCATTTTTTAACAGTTAATCCACTTAGGGATATTTGGGCACTTTGGTACACCATAACACAGTGTTACCCTGTCAGATTAACCCATTACTCTTCGGTTATGACGATGTTTCTAAAATTTTGTCTATCCATGACCAGATGTCTTATGATTTATATCTCTCCACGAGACTATTTGCAGTAGGAGATAAATGAAACACTAATGTTCCATATGTGGCTAATATAAAAATAAATAATGCAGCTAAGAGAACAGAAAGTTACACAGATTCTGTAATACATACGATTACTGAAGAAATGCACTGCTTAAAGTAAAAAAATTTGAAAATTTAAGTAATGAGAAACTCATGTCATACTGAAGAATTGTAATTAAGTCAAGATAAAGATTTTTGGAAGCATACAAAAAATGCAAGGCCAGATGTTTGATGCCATCATTATTTATAACAGAAGGAAATGATCCTTTACTAATAGACATGCATTGATTTAACAACAGAATGCTGGAGATAGATAGAGCACAGTACACCATGTGTTAGAGCCATTGACCACATTAAAAAATACCAAGTATAATCTTGACACATCAAAGTGGTTAATTAAAAAAAACCAAAACTACCAGTAAAGCTATAGAAAAGCACACCGTAATTTCTTCACTAGAAGCAAAGCCATGCACTGCACCATTTGTGTGAGTGATTATTACTGACAGATGTAAGGCCACTGATCTTTCAGTTTGAAACAGATAATTACTCAAAGCTGGAAACTCTGTACATATCCTTAAATTTTTAAGAATGGTAAAATTTTTTTAAATTGCCTTCTTATCATGAACCACTACTCAAAACAGATCGCAAAGTATTTTTTATGGCAAGTTTATATATACATGTAGTTGAGTTTGAAAGACAACAAAAACAAAGTAACTAGTGATCTTGCTGTACTCCAATGAAAAATGTGTGTGGTTTTTCAAATATGTTTGACAGCTGCTGTTCAGGTCTTACAGTTAATCTTTATTTTGGGATTTTAAAAAACATTATTTTGAACAGATGCAGTAATACAGTGTTAGAAGTAAAAAGGGAAAATATACTTTAACTTTCATAGACCTATTGTGCAATTGATTAAGTAAAGGCTTGAAAAGACCACCCATAAACTGAACTTTGAAAAACTTTGAACCTAAAACAATTTTTCTTTTTGCCTCATTGTAAGGATATATGGATGATTTAGTGATGAAGTTTGCTTTTTGTACTGAAATTTCTTTTGGATATTGTTCTTGCTCAAGAGTTTCAAAATTGTTTCAAAATGTTGACTTAAAACATCAAATTTGATTTTTTCACAAAAGTCAGACTGTCCAGAAATAACTCATATAAAATACAATGCAGAATTAAGCCATGCAAGGTACACATACTAAATAGTGGAATACATGAAAAAGCATTACTGCCATCCTCCATATGCTGCTTTTTTTTTAGCTGCTCAGGTTTGCATTTACTTGAGAGAAGAGGAAAAAATAGTGCTGCTTCTGAAGCTAATCATAGAGAATCTGAAAACAAGCATGAGAGAGCAAAAGAGATCATGAGTAGAAGAGAGAGCTTGAGTCAGTAAGCCCAGCTTTTCAGGTGGAGAAGACCTCACATCTCTTAAGAAAAAGCTTGAGAGCTATCTATCTGCCAACTTTTCATTTGAGTGACCAGGAGCCTAGTCCATGCCCAGCATTGACTCGTCTCCATCGCCTACGAGACAAGAGACTCTGTATGAATCAGATCTTGCATCTGGAAGTACAGCTACTCTTCCTTGAGTTTCAAGACCTAGGGGCACATGTCCATATTGGAGACTTGATAGGGGACACATTATCAGGAAAGAAAGCAGGAGGGATCATGCCACAGCCTCCCAGAATAATTCTGACAGGCACTGTACAGCCCACAGGTCACTGAACCCCACCTCTTTTCTAAACTACTGAAAATAAGAACACTGTCTATAGGAGCTTCTCAAGGGGTGAGCAGTATAGATGAAGGTCAATCAGCCACTACTGAATAGCATTAGAAAAGCAGATAAGAACAAGCAACTGTTAGACAGGCAAAGGTCAACACTGACAAGCTCAGTGTTCCCAAGTCAACTTCAGTTAAACTTTGCCTTGATATTGCTTCAGTTACACTGATCTTGCTCTTGATAAGTTATTGTATGCTGTGTGTTTGGATATCAGATTCAATAATGTAGAGAACTGCAATCATGAGTCCAGGTTTCAAAGATCTGATATCCCCCTCTCTGTTGTTCATAGAGATGCATCATTTTTTTATCATGACCAAATTTTGACAATATTTACATATGTCTCTTTGCTGGTACTTTGCAGTAAAATAGTTAAAACTTGTCTAGTGCAAGGAGAGAGGCTGGGCTATCCTCAGGTATCAGTGAATTTGTTTACTGAGTCACCTTACGTAAATCTGACAAGTGGCTGAGAGGCTGTCCTTGACCTGATTCTGTCATAATTACCTCCTGATACATTAAGAGTGATATCTTCTCTGCACAGACTTTCTGAAGTAGACTTAATTATTGTGTGTTGTATCGGGAGCTAACTTTTAGCAATTCACTGGTCAAAAAAAAGAGAAAATCCACAAGGCAATCAAAACACCCAACGCTGTTATCAAGTGCTTGCTTTTTCAAACTCCAGTCCACTGAAGAAGCCCACAAAGACAAGTTGCTTCTCAGAAGTGGCTTTAAGTTTCTCCATTCTGCTGCAGAATGTTGTTTTCTAAGCATTTATGCAGTAGTTTAATAAAGAGGAAGAAAATGTGTGGCTACTCTTGCTGTTGATGAAGGGTATAATGACAAACTGGCCTAATCAGAGGTTTATACACGTCATACACAGACCAGATGTACATTTCACCTTCACAGCTATCTCCCAGTGCCTTGGTCACTCCAACAAACAGCTCTAGCACTGCCTTTTTGGCAAAGAGAAACGAAATCAGCATCATTCACCTTGGAACAGCCACAAACTCCTTGAATCTCATGTGTTGTTTTCTCTGAAATGAAGGGAGCAGGTCCACTGGCAGTAGAACACAGGCTGTGATCAATAACAGTATGCATTTCTTCTCTGTGCCTTCAGCTGTGATACAGTTGGTGCCGGGAATACGGTGACCTTGTGAACCGTCCATTTGTTCCTTGTCTCACACTGCAGTTGTGACACAGGATTGTGATAGTTGTCCTACACAGGCTTCTTCAAGCCTAGTATTTCTAAGGTTGCTGTTTCAGTCGATTTAACAACTCACCATGGTCGAAAGGGGGTAATTAACATCCCTCATACTCATCTCCCTTGCTCCCAAATACAAGCTTCTGCATCATAGTTATGCCAGTGCTTGCCAGATTTATTTGTTAACTAATTCGACACATTAAGTTCCAGAAAACAAACTCAACAAAAAATGAAGGGGTTTTTTGCCATTTTAGTGGACTAAGTTAGCATACAGGCAGGTACAGTGAGCACAAGGTAGAAGTTAGGTCCATACAACAGCAGGAGGACAGTAAAGTGAGAAGAGGATGAGTAAAAAGGGGAAGGGAAGGAAAGGAGGAAGGGTGAAGAAATACTTTGCCCGTTGAAGTGGCAGAAGGTAATTAGAAACATCCAGCTACCCCTTACCTCCTTGTGCAGATCATAACCGAATCAAATCTCAGCTCCAGTATTGCCACTAGTCCTTTCACATGTGCAACAGGCCCAGAGACAGTTTGGCACTGCTAAACTACAGCAGTAGTGGGACAGATAGAAGTCAGACAGAATCTCCACTTCCAGTGAAATCCAGTATCTCAGAGCAGTCCTCATCCTGGCTCAAGGGGAAAAGTAACACACAATATTTTTCATGCACGTGGCAGAGACAAAGCCCTTCCTCCTGCATGTCCTCAAGTAGGGTACTTGAATTGCTAGTGCATTTGCCCACCACCCCTCTCCCACCCACATGGAGTAGGAGCACAGAGGCAGGACATGGATGGGCCTGTCACTCCAAACCAAGTGAAGGTCAGGAATGGCTACGTTGGAAATGAAGCTTTGTCATGGAGCAATGAAAAAGGCAGTGTGGTGCAGGTGAACATCAAATCACTGGGTGTGCATGTTATGAGAAGGAAGCTGTGTCTTCTGCCATTTAAACCTCCTTCCATGGAGACATACTGGCACTTCCAAAGCAGTTTGGAAGCACAGTGAGTGGAAAGTCATGGTGGGGGCTCCACAGCATGGCCTTGTGGAACAGGTCCTGTAGGGCCCATGGATAGCTTCTGTGAGACTTGAAAGCCTGGATCCTGTTGGCAAGGCTGGATACTCCTATGGCATAGTGCTTGGAAGGATCTCAAGAATGTTCCTGGAGAAAATGGATGGCTATTTAACCTGGCAGTTAGGGCGTCACAGGAGAACAGTCGCTGGTCACATATCCTCTGCCAATCTAGTGAGATAAGCCACATAGATCTTGGTTTTTCTTCTTCTAGATATCTTCTTCTAAATGTCTGTAGCTTTTCTATTGTCCACTAAACAGCCCCTTTCATTGTACAAAAATATTTAGAGTTGAACAACAACCACCTAAACACTATGTGGTACTAGAACTGAGCAGCATTACAGAGAAAATGTCTTGAAATTGAGAGATCAGATAAAAGAGGGGAAGTAGATGGAGAATCTAAAGACTGTTTAAAAAATGTAAATACTGTTGAAAAAGCCCATGTCTTCAGAAACACTTGTAAACAACTAGGATACAAGAATATGATTTCTTCAAGTAAGCAAGTGAAGCCATAAAGGAAAATATTCTGTATACATGTTAATTATATCTTCTTCTGATCCTGTTGAGTTTTAGTCTCAGGTAACATAAAAACAGAATAGTTACCAGACGATGCCACTGAAGTCGGAAGTAATTAACTCCCAGCAATATGTGTTTCACAGGAAACAGTAACAAGGCAAAGAAACTTTAGAAGGATATATACAGCTACCGAGTTAAGTAGGCAACTGTAAATAGATTATTTATTTCCATTAAATCCCTAATTTGAGATCAGACCTTAAAGAGTCAAAAATGAGAAGTGGACAACAAAGGGAATTCAATTTATGTTTGGAAGAACTGGAAGAATGCATAAAAACAGCAAAGTCTAAAGACCAGGTAACAAGTTTTGGTAAAAGGATGGTGAAGGCAAAGAAAGCATGGAGTGGGCCTTCGAGGTGCATACAGAGACTAAGTGTTGCAATGAATTTTCGAAATACAAGTAGAATTACTTTGCAAAAACACAAAAATACTCACAGCACATAAACACAAGCTTTTGAATTTGGCCACTGTACTTGCAAGAAATAAATTCTTTTTTAAAAGCATTCCAACAATGAAAAAATGTACCTGTTGAGAAACAAAGCATGTGTATTATATGTATTCTTAACAAAGGATGTAACACCACTAATATTTCCCACAGAAATTAAATTGTCCAGAATTAAGAGGATTTCAGCAGAGAGGATTTCATCTACTGTAAAAAAAAAAAAAAAGAAGCAACGACATTAACAAAGAGGACTTGTTTATGGGAACTGTTCAAGAAAAAACATGTCCATTGACTGGAATATGAGATTAAACAGAAATGACACATATATTAAATATATATTGGACATGGGTACACAAATGAATATGAGATCTGAGACTATAGCAAATGGTTTGAATAGAAAAATCTAGTGAAATAGAGCACAGACAGCAAATCTTATCTCTCATTCTGGGAAAATAATTCCTAATGGGGTATACATGAACTATATATAAAGACCAAACAAAAAATCCTGACAAGTTAATTATTGGAATTATGTAGAAACAGAGTATCTATACTGAAATGAAAACATAACAGATTGCAAGTTCCAGTGAAAGAACTGATACTGTAGAAGAACAACGAAACATAAAAATAGAACTGGAAAGAAAAAACATACAGAAACAAAAGAGATGTGTAGAAGTGGCACAGGAACATCCAAATCATAGTAAACATCCAAATGCCATAAAGAAAATTATAAGTGAAATTACAGTGATACTCTTAATAATGTGAGCATTTTAAAATAAATAGATAACAGAAAGAAATATGTTATGACATATGAAATGAAAAAAAGAATGTGCTCTGGAGTCTGGTGACGTGTGTATAAATATGCATGTATTATTTACTCACACAGGGAAAATGTATATATTGATTACCAAAATTATCCAGAAAAGGCACTGCTAGAAATTATGACTACAAAGTCTAATTAAACATGCAAAATTGATATTTACTAGACATTGTACCATGACAGTGGCAGACAATGAACCACAGTGTAATTACTGCAAGTTAAAAATTATATTATGGAGAACAATGCTACAATTGTGAAAAAAAGTTATGATAACACCAACCTGATTAAGAGAAAGCATCCACGTGAGTAATAAAAAATGAAGTCTGGCACAGTGGAAATTTCAGGAGTTATTCGTCTCTAATGGGAAGCTGTATAAGAAGCCAAAAGCCTACAATTAACCCAGCAGAGCTATGCTAATCCAACTTGTCAGTGCTGGGATGCTAACCACCTGCCAAAGAACCCAGCGCTAAATGCCATGAAGAGTCATCCTGAGTCAACTTTCTTCACAGACACTGCACACAGTTAAGATTCCTTCTCGGGTAATGCAGATCTCTTTCACATGTACTGGTCAAGTAATAATGGACTAATATTTCCAAAGTTTAAAGGTCTCACCTCACGTGACATCTGTAATAATCTTTAGACCATGAATGCAAGTTCTGCCCTCTCATGAAACATAGTCCTGAAGAACCGTAGACACGTCCACAACAGCCAGCACTTAGTTCAGAGAACAAAAGGTTTCCCCTTCACACATGTTGCAAGAAATACATGAGATGTACCCACTGTTTATCATCAACCCTTCAATTCTAGACTAAATTTATAGAGGAGCTAGGAAAAAACATCTGCAAGGTCACTTGGGTGATGCAGAGACTATATATTTGAGTCTACACAGACTTAGGTCATCATCTCATTGAGTAGAAGCAGCTTTAGTGTTTTGTTAGATGATTGCCGCCTGTCAGTGCATAGGTGCAAGATATCCACTCTCATCATCTGGAGTGATCGGCTTCACCAGCAGGAGATAATGGAGGCTTTCTTCACAGAGGTGCTGGAGGCAAGTGAATTAGAAGGATTTACATCCTTCCTGGCAGGACATACCCAAAATAGTTACGGGAAAACACTCCTTCGTGACTCAGTCCCTCATTTATCAATCCCACATTCCTTCTCCACATCTATTCAGTATCTGCTTGCAACAGCAAGAAATGCTCAGACAACACAGGTCCCAGAGGAGGTAGTATTTACATGATGCAAACTTTGCCTTCCCTTTCAATGCCTAGGATGGCCTAGTGTTTGGAGAAAATAAGCTCATGAATGAAGAACCACTTATTGAAGCTGAACCTAAATGACATATAGATAATGTTAATGGTCAAGGAAAAATCACTTTGACAACTGGTGTCTATCACACAGTTTCCTTTGGCTGAATACATACAATTTACTCTTCCTCAGTTCAGTCTGTAACTTTGTCCACGCTGAGCTCCATGTTTCCACAGCTCTACTGGTAGTTTTTTAAAAAAACATTATGTACCTGTACATAACTTTTTTTGTAGTCAACAGAATGGCTTCCATAGAAGCACAGACCACCATCTTTCACCCCCAACACAAGATGCACTTCCCTTAAATTATATTGGAGATGACAAGTACCAAAGCATGGATCTTTTTCCAAAGCAAACTGAAACAAATATAAATCCACTCAAAAGAAAACACTACACACCATATGTCACAGAAGGAACAAACCAGACTTGATAGGTGTTACTCATATGCTAGAAACTTCTCAGTATAACAGCAGCAGTTGAATAGAAATAGACACTTGAAAGCCACTGTAAACTGCAAAGTGATTTTGATTTCATGTAAATAAAATACCTTCTTTCTGCCTCCAGTCCAGTCCTTCAATAGAAGGAATGACGGAAATCATTACTTACATTGCAATACAGTAAGCAACCAGACCCTTAGCCCTACTCCTCAAAACAGTAGGTATTTGCATTTTCTGTACATATCTCACGACTGCAAAAAAGTTTAATAGCAGAGAAGTTTGTATTTCTTTCTCTGCATACATAAAAATTGATTTTATTTCTATGTGACTTAATAAATTTGTATAGTAAAAAGTTTATGTGCCTTTTTATTGCTTAATGTTTTACTTTCCAGATTATTTGGTCAGTGGTTGATTAGCACAATTATATACCGAGCTACTAAATCAGGTGTTTAGTAGGGTTTAAGAAGTTTATTAGTCTCTTCAGGATTAAAATATTTGCCTAAATATAAAGGTATGATGACTTCCAACATTTAAGTAGCAAGTAAGGTATTCAGTCTTTCTAGACAACATATTAGCTCAGTAATCCACCAAAATAGGCTAGGCAAACAATATGGAAAAGAAAAGGTAGCAAATAAGCTTTTTGCATTCAGGAGCAAATACTTCATAGTATTAAATTAAGTTATCTTTGCTGAAAGAAAATAAGCGATCAGCATAGAAAAATGTAGTAAGAATTCCTTGATGTATATAACTGTATGATATTCACCTTATTCTTTTTCTCTGACACAGAACAGCAGCTACCCATAACTTAGCCTTGACGTATCTTAGCTACCCATATGTTAGCCTTATTTCTATGAATGTAATAAAAATAGCTATAATGTTTTTCATGTATTCCCTACAATGCACCACTGGTGGGCAGCAGCCAAGTGCAGTGTGGGTGAGAGGCATTGCAAGATCAAAATGAAACTTTACCTATCAGTACAAAAACTTATGTAACGCAGAGAGATCACGTTGTAGGGTAAGGGGGTTCTTGCTCTCAGATCTTCTGCTTCAAAACATCATACTGCTTTCTAAAAGTTGGGCTGGCCACTGAAGTAATTCAGAAATTGATAACACAAACATTAGAAACAGACAGTGAAGCAATAAATTTCAGTGTGAAATAACAATTATTTGAGTTACTTCAGATGGGCAGAGTGCCTTCAGTTTACTTTCACAAAAAATGTAGGTGTCGTGCATCAGCAGCAAATTATTGCAGCAGCGGTCTGAACTTGTTGTCAAGTCTTAAAAATTTAGAGGTGCAGGAAAAATCAGAAAAGTAAAAATATTTTAAAGTTGTATGAATTCTAGGAAAAGTGGTAAGTGAAAAAACGCACTGGCATACCAGGCATTGCTCTCAAAAAAGGTGAGGAAAAGTCTCCTCATTTTGCTGCTGAAGTGAGGTACAGTGTCAGGGAATTGTTTGTCCTGCATATTTAAATTGAAATCTCCCAGGAACCCTGAGAGCTTTTACTTCTCCAGCACAAAGAGGTCCTGTACTTGAAAGAGACTACTAGGCACCCCAGCAATGTCCAAAGCCAACAGTAGCAACTACATTATCTACCTCGTATTATAAATAATTATTACTTACTACTATAAATAATTATTTTTAACTCATAGTTACTGGTTTTATTGTTGCTCCTCATTTGGATAGAATTGTACTTGGAGGGAAAGGAGTTTTATTCCTGTCATCCTCTTGTATTCTTGCTCTTCAGTCTAGTACTGAAGCTGATGTTCACATGCTATATTTGTCAGCTTCTCCTACTACAATCTATTATAGCAAACGATGAAAACCTTTTTGAACCATACGCAGCAGAGTGTAAAAGAGATGTCATGTACCATGTGACTACCTTTTAAACGTAAGCAACTCTTGCTGTGGATATGTTGACTCTGACCATTTTTTCCTTAAAGGAAGAAAAATCCATCTCTACAATCTATCGGTATCATTAGCACAGGTCAATGCTTTTAAAATGCACTCATTTCCAAAATTTAAATGAAAATCTGTTATAACTGTCTGATAATAGTCCCTTTGCAGCTATTCCATTATGCAGTTCTTTTTCACTCTCAATTTTCCATCCTTAGATCACATGCAATGGGGACAGCCCTCCACTACATTTTACAGATGAAGCTATTTCTAATGTCCCTGTCCGCTGTTGCATTGGCTGTGATTGGAATTATCTCCTTTTGTCTAACCCACGCGAAGTCAC
This sequence comes from Steatornis caripensis, assembly GCA_013398225.1. Classification (NCBI taxonomy): domain Eukaryota; kingdom Metazoa; phylum Chordata; class Aves; order Caprimulgiformes; family Steatornithidae; genus Steatornis; species Steatornis caripensis. Next base: position 26,007 of record VZSC01013331.1, on the reverse strand, counting down.
ATTCTCAAGTCTCAGTAAGTTTGCTCAGAGCAATCCAAGACTTATGAAAGCTGTCTGTTTAGGACTGAGTTTGGTTGATGGACAATAGTATCTGCAAGGCTGTTAGCTTCAGTTGAAGTTCTCAGGGCATTCATGAAATCTCTCTCCTGTGTCTCTGTACAAGTGGGAATTAATACATAGCTTTCAGTGCCTGGATATTTAACAGTATCTCTGCCTTCTGATCTCATGAAACTTAGAGCAAGTCATATTTGGTTAAAATTAACCGAAGAATTCAAAATTTAGAGAGATAGAGGAGAGAGAAACAGGCAGACACGTGTCAAATCACCTAGGAAACTCGTATATCTTGAAAATGTGCATGTACCAAGAAAATTTCATAATGGAGTGATGAATACTTCCTTTGCAGAAACTCAAGAGATGGGCAGGTCCTGCTAAATGCACTTTCTGAAGACTATTTCTTCTTTGCTCTCTCTCTCTGGTTCCCACAAAGCAAGATCCAATTCCAGGTCTGGTTCTTGTACTCATACAAGGAGGTTTTCTGATTTTTGAGAGCAGTTGAAAGAATTCAAATCATTTCTTGTTCTACTGGGAGAACTCCTGGCCATGTGGTACTTTAAAAATCATAGAAGAGTATGTGGTGAGCAAACCTCCCAGGCTAACCACTCAATCTGGAGGTTACAGTGAAGGAAGATGGCATAGTTCTCTTCTTTTTCTTCTGCCACAGCTGCTCTAAACAGCTTCTGATGTTCCCAGTACAACACACTGCTGCAGATGCTCTTTTGGTAACAGCATTAGCCTCAGTATGTTGAGTGATTGTGCCAAACTGCCAACATTTTCCTGCAGTGCACAAGTGAGAAGAATTTCAATACCTAGCTCTGCCAAAAACTGCAAGTAAAATTTTATGGAGAAAAGGTTTTGCTTTACCCTTGCAGGATTTCTGCTAAATCCAGTATCAGTCGTCTTGTGAAAATAATGGAGGAATGAAAACTCTTTGAGGGAAAAAAAAAGCCAGAGCAGCATTTCAAGAAGAAAAGGCAGGAAATCTAGAGTATAGGTATTACTGCTATTCTCTCCAATCTACAGGAATTTAAGAAGACCAAGTGCTTGAAGCAGACACACTTGAATACTTTTTGTGGGAGCAGTATAATTTATAAACTTTCCCACCACCTGCTCCCCATTTTCAGCTCATAGCACACACGCCCGTTATTCAGGTTGTCCTTACAGACATGGGATTATTAGATCTCTTATGCAGCCAGGGGTCTTTGGCCCAGTTGTATTTGCCTCATCTGGGTTCTTCAAGATGGGGCATTTCTATGTCACTTTTTACAAAAGGGTAAAAGTACCGTTGACGTGAGTGCATGTTCCCTTGTTCCCTCTACTTGTCTTTACGATGACAGTGTGGGTTATGGCCTGTTTATTTACAATGGATAGTTATACCACTCTAGCCCTCCATAATAGCATGTTCTTGTCTGGTAGAAGTTGTGCCTGACACTCGTCTGACAGTAAGAATTATTTCAGATACAGATTAAAGAAAGAAACTAAAAAAAAAATCAAAACCAACAACACTAACAAGAACTCAAACAAATAAAACCTCACCTAAACTGCAATACATACAAGAAATAAGGAGTATTATAAAGCAAAACAAAACAAAAAAAAATGCACACAGAGGAAAATAAAAACCCAAGCCAGTGGCCATTTCTCCTGACTGGAAGCTTCCACATTTCCAGGTTTTGTCTGCATCCGTAGCTGACACCTCACTTAGGATAAAAACCCTGAAGCCAGCTCAGCAGACTCAGTGTGTCTGAGTTTCTCCAGGAAAAAGGATGTGTCCACCCAAGATTGACGGTGCACAGTGGCTTGGCCTCTGGGCTCCCGCCATCTGCTCCACATCTCAGCAGAGAAGCTGGTTACCAGACGCATTTGCTTTTTACCTACATTGAGGCAGAAAGACGGACCTGCTGACTCATGTGCATTGGTCCAAACACTGCCCAAAGCTGAACGAAACTCATTAGAGAGAGAGTTATAGCTCTGCCAGGAGAGTTGTTACCCTAGTTCACCCCTGCTATATATGAGAGATGTTCCTTCCTGAGTTTATAACAAATGTAATTCCTGTACCAAGGGATTCAATATCTGCTTAGCAATTTCACAGATTTTTGCCACTTCAACTTTTGGTTATATCCACTACAAATAAACTATTGGACCTTCATACTATTTTTTGCCTTGTGTCAGCATTGGATAAAATAGATGCATTAAACGTGATTTCCCACAAAGAAGGATCAAGATTACAACAGTTAAAGTTGATCTGTAGCAGGCCAAAAGTTAACCATGAGTGACTATGCCAAAATGAAGAGAGTATGTGAGTTACTACTACAGAGTAACAGCGATTTCTATTTTTAATAAAGCCCTTTTATTTAACTAGAGTGGTTACAATCACCTCCATATAGCAGGGATAAATTCACACTACACTTACCAATTCTCCATTAAAATAAATCTGTACCCTTCACTCAAAATGGCAGCTACCTCCATTTCATTACTAGGAAATACAGGCGAACTACATCTCAAATAGTTACATGGGGTGAAGTTAACTCTTTTATACATGGTAATACATATTTGTCATTTCAGTTTTCAGGGACATTTGTAGTATAGAGCCAAATCAAAGCAAATAATATTATTTAATTCTTTGACTGAGTAGAAAGAAATGTGTTAATCAAATAGTTACCATCATAGACTCATATTTCAAAATGTATGTAAAATAATTTTTTTAAAACCCAGAAATAATAGTTTATAGTTGTATAGTGGTATGGTATTCTTCGTTCTAAAGATATCAAAACCATCTGTACAAATTAAGCTACTTTTATATTTCAGGATGCACACCAATATTTTCAATATATTTGCAATGATAAGAGAGATGGGAAAAGTTTGGGGGAAAAAAAAGCAACAAGTGGGGAAAAAAAACACTCACACAGTAAAGATAAATGTACAGATGTAATTCAGAAAAGTTAATGATCAAGTGATAACCTCCCTCATACCCCTCTAAAAAAGAGGGGAGGAAGTGAGAACAACAAGAAATTAAAGAGTAATAATAGATTAATGCGAAGGATTGGGTTACAATGAGAAAATTTTACGCTTAGCAATGTACATATACAACCCCAAAGAATTTTCACTGTTAACAGGTAAGACAAATGCTGGATATGATTGATACAAGTGGAATTTAAAAAATGATGGTATCCAGTAGGAGTTTGGCAAAAGTTGGATTAAAATGAGTTACACTACTCACAGTAAAAGAAGGAATGCTGTACAAATCTGTATTTGCTGATGTGTTCATAGATCACAGGGCTACTATCCATAGAGCCTTCTTGGGTCTCAGAAACCAGCATCCTTTAAGCAGTACAGATCAATGACCCATCTAGGCTTACATTGACAACTGACCTTGTTTCTGAAATGCAGTATTCTTTACTTACTATTTAAGATTATCTAAGATATCTAATGTTACTTCTCCTCCTGGACAGAAATCCCTTACAAACTTAGTAAGAGATGCAATGATCCTTGGTACGAATACTTCTAAATATATGATGTCAATTAATTTGAACTATTAGCTTCCAGTATTAAGAATCATGACTCCATATATGCAGTAATACATAAAATTGTATTTTTACTAAATAGGAGCATGGCATATAGCAGATATATGAAGGAAGATATGTGAAGGAGGTGTAAATAGGTTCCCTTAATTATTTTAAATTTAATATATTTAAGAAGAACATTAGAAATAAAATTAGGATGTTATTGACTAGCCAATATAGTGTATTAATACATACTGCAAAACTGAAGCAAATAAACATAATCAAGTTCTGTTTCCTGATATTACTGACACTATGAGGTATAATACTTTGTGTACACTGCTCAAGATTTATCTTAAAAAACATATATTATTATAAGTTTACCTACACAATTCTGCTAGAGTATGATTGTTTCTAATGACTCTGGCACAAAACTTCTCTCTTGCTTGTAGCCGTATTTGTTTATGGACAATTTATTTTGTCATTGCTCCTGCGTGGACATCATCCTTTACTGTTCCTGGCCTTTCTCCTTTCCCAGTGTTTCTCGCCATTCTGTGATATTTTTATGCCAAACAATCATAACCCATCTCTGCTTTCACTTTACTAGACTACACGTATCAAGCTTATCTTGGCTTCTTTTATGTTGTAGGTCCAACAGTTCCCTGATCTTCCCCATGTATGTCTTAACGTGAATATTTTTTTCCTTGAACATGGCCATCCAGAAGTATACAGAGCTCAAGAGGAGGATGTATCTGGACTCTTATATCTGCCTTTTTGTGCAGAAATGTGAGTGGAGGGAATCTCTCAAGATACACTGTGGGGCTCCTTTTGCAAGTGCATATCATGCTTGCAAGTTATTAAAGTGATCAACTATTAAACTCATATATTTCTTCTCCTCTGTTATTTCCAACTCATGAATTACAAGGTTATATAAATTCTTCTTACTATTACTCTGAAAACACTACTTTGCTTTCTGTATTATTATGTAATATTTCTGTAATATTACTTCCTTCTATTTCCATTGCTTCCAGTCTCAAGGTATTTCAGTTCTTCCTGTGTGCCAGTTTAATCCTTCATCACATTGACAGTATATTTTATGATTTTAACATATTTTGTTTCCTAGTAAATGCATTCAATAAGATCTGTGCTTAAAGAAACTCCCTTCAACTTCAAAGATTCTTCTCTTTTTATTCTCTGGATCCTCTGTGGTGGGTCAATTCATCTCAAGTCTTCTCAAAGACTCACCTCTTCTCAGTGTCAGTATAAAGCTGTGGTACGTCTCCTTTCATTTTGCCATCTTTTTTGTCCCTTAAATAAGTGATTTTCTCTTGCCAATCCTTCAGGAAGCCTCCTTTAACTTCAGGGCTCAAAACTGTCCCAGCTATATTATGTCAGTGATTTCACAATATTTTTAAGGGTGTTGTGTTTCTCTCCACAATTTCTATTTAAATTTGTTAAAAGAATCAGCCTCTGGTGCTGATAGTTGTGAAGAAAGAAATGAACTGAATGCAGAGGTATCTGACTCTGAAATCTTGGAGCAAAAGCTTTAGGACCTTGAGTTACCTCCTCTTTTGAGTCTAGTAGTACTATTTCAAGTATCTGACTATGGTGATTAAGATGTCAACATTGTTGCAATCATAAAATTACCTCTGCTGAAAGTATAGAGAAGGAATAGAACAGATCGTGTTATGAAGGGTTCATATTATGTGTGGTACTCAGCCTGGTGCCACTTGCAGTTGATGCTCAGAAGAATGTCAGCACCTATTCCATCTCCTGACACCTAGGAAAAATCTAGTGGAAGGAAAAGCTACAGGGAATACTTTGCAGAACTCACTGGTGTGTATATGCATGCATGATTTTTCCCAGATCAGCATTTTACAAGTGACATTCAGACTCAGAAAGTAGTCATTATTGAATCATTCTTTATCACTTTTATTTACAGTGAGTTTGGAAATAGTCTCCTTTGTAAATTTCACAGTTCTCTGAGCCGAGACCTTAAGCATCAGTGTACTGTACCAATATCATGAACCGTATTTGCTAGGTGAGAGCAAGCCTCAGGAGCCTAGCGAAGTGCATACAAACATATTTCTAACATGAGTAACTAGTGACATCTCAAATAATAGCCAGAATTTAGTTTGTGGGCAAAACCTGGGATGGTACCATTGCTTTCATCAATTCGTCTTAGACTCCAGTCCTCATGAGCATATGGCCTGGAGAGCAGCTTTGGCTTTCTCTCCCAGAATATCACCATGAGTCAGAACTGCTCTTCCCATAGGACGGATAGACACATGGTGCTTTCAGCAGAAAAAAACTTCTACCTTTTCCTCTTCCTTGTTTTGGGGTTTTTTGCTGTTGACATTTTGGGAGTTTTTTAATGAAAAAAAGATGAAGTAAAGTACTCATATACTTACCTAAGTAATTGAGTTATGTTTTGCATCAGCATTTCACTGTGGATGAAAGATCAAGACTACGAAATTGTGCATATCGTTAAATTTGGCACCAGCTGATAAAATCCCACTTAGCTGTGAATGTATGTTTTTTCCATTCCATTTGATCAATGAATACCAGCTGTACAGAGTACAGTGGACTAAATTGAGATTATGACATAATGAGTACAAAATA